>KN831787.1:0-71140 GCA_000827355.1 Hebeloma cylindrosporum | reverse complement strand
CATGATGAAATCCCATCCAGGCAGTGAGTTATAGTGCACCTCCCAGCCTTTTGTTGCATTCACTGACATGCCATGATGAAATTCCATCTAGGAAGTGAGTTCCAGTGCACCTCCCAGCCTTTTGTTGCATTCACTGACATGCCACGATGAAATCCCATCCAGCGAGTGAGTTCCTCTGCACCTCCTGGCCTTCTGTTGCATTTCCTGACATGCCACGATAAAATCCCATCCAGCGAGTGAGTTCCTCTGCACCTCCTGGCCTTCTGTTGCATTCGCTGACATGCCATGATAAAATCCCATCCAGCGAGTGAGTCCCAGTGCACCTCCTGGCCTTCTGTTGCATTCCCTGACATGCCACGATGAAATCCCATCCAGAAAGTGAGTCTCTGTGCACCTCCTGGCCTTCTGTTTCATTTGCTGATATACCATGATGAAATCCCCTCTAGGATGTGAGTTTCTGTGCGCCTCCTGGCCTTTTGTTTCATTTGCTGACATACTGCCTCTTTAGTTTGTAGCTGTCATCTCTTTATTTCTTTCTCTGCAATCAATTAATGGGCCTGCATTGGCAGTCGTACAAAGGAATGAAGCATATGGAAGCTCAATTCAATGTAAGAATATCTCCCATTCCTTTTAGCTGTCTTTATTTATCTGTTTTCAATTACAAAGGAACCTTCTTTGCATTGTTTCATTGGTCTGCATAATGTACTCTCCTTCTTATATTGATGGTTTCTCATTGCAACATAAACAGCCATTCTCATTTGCCTTGAACATTCCTTCTGGCTTTCCCAGCAAGACTTCAATCCCAGTGGTGCTTTTATTAAGGCTTGGAACATTTATCTCAAGACCCACCGTGCAATGATTGATCAAAAATTGGATGAATACTTGAAATCAAAGGACAGTCATGACTGGTTCACTGTGAAGCATTGCCCATCTGAGGAAGAGCTCGATGAATGCAGAGAAATAGTCCTTAACAACCTCCTACGTCAGTTCTCACAGTCCCTGTATTCTTTTGAGTTGCAATTGCTGATATATCTCTAGCCCATCCCAAAATCTCCATTTGACTGCATCAAGATCTGCCATTTGAGAATTTTATGGAGATGGATACTGGTGGCTTGGTCTGCAGTGATAATAGGTCGAGAGAATTTGTACTATGAATGTAAATTTTGGCATGAACAGGCCTGCAGTGGTGAATAAGTTTTGAATTCCAAATAAGTCAGCACTTTTGAATTCAGTGCAATATGTAGAATGGAAAGGACAAGAATAAACACTAAAGAATAATATATGTAATAGATTGTCTCAACATCGAACGGATCCTCCAAGGCATCGATCCCAACGATCAACCCAACTCGACAAGGCCCCTCCTCCCCCAATTCTGCATTTTGCATGTAAATCACATGCTCCTTGCTCAGGATTTTGCTTGCCTAATGCAAGTGGCATGAACACTGGCATGCGAACGCGTGGGAGAACAGAGCGGCCTTTATTTGAATTAAACATAGACCATTGTATGCATATTTTTTTCCATTTTAAGGGCCTTACCCATTCTAATAATGCACCAGTAATGGACTCAAAGGAAACTGGGTGGACACAGGGCAGGTGTACTCAAGCAATGAGGGTATGAATGTGGGCAATGCAATAAGCGCCCAAAACACGTTCTGGCCCTCCATTCCTAACTCCCCTACGCCTTCCAGAAAATTGGGCATGGGGTTATTCAGATTCGCAATATGCTTTGCACCAAGGAACTAGTTAGGTGAGAATTTAGTGTTAGAAATCAAAGTTCTTCATATTTCATCTGACGCGCACCCGGAACTTGAACCGTAGCGACTGAATTATGTGCTCGAAAACCCTGGATTTACCAGCGACGTTCATTTGATAAGCCGAAGTGTGGATCTTCCAGAGTGATAGATATCTCCTGGGGCTTGGGATGCCGAGGCAGATGAAGAGGTCGTGCTGGGCCGTGGATAGAGCGTTTGCATTGGGCAGCATATTGCCCATTGCATCACTGTTCGATTTGGATGACACAAAAGCTTAAAGGCTCCAGATACATGTTCAAGTTTATTAATCATGATTCAAGGAATGGATACCAAAACGGTCGACGGAGAATACATGCCCGATCAAAGCTCGTTTAACTCCTTCATCTCGCATTCCGATTGATACGCTAGAGCTATACGCTACGTCGGTCCCGAAGGAAGGCAAAAAACATGTATAGAAGCAGAGCGGGTTCCGCTCTGCTTTCTTCATGCCCTGCTCCCTTCCTCGCCATTCACTACTTCCTCAAGCCTGATTCTCCTACTCAGGCCTTCTCCCACCACTGGCCATCGTCTTTCAGTTTGCATCACTGAGTCGACGAGGTTGTCGTCATTGCCGCCACTCATCTATTGACCATCAACATCAGTCTACTTCGCCCAAGTTCGAACACGCACCATATTCACTAGCCGTCAGCATCCCCACCCTTGTAAGTTGCTCCTTCTTCATATACTCATCATTGATCCATGTTTTTTCGAGATTTTGGAATCGCTGAATCTGGATGAGGTGAGTAAGATTGTTAAAGGAGCGGTTAAGATGCCCACTAATCATTATCTCGCTTCCACATCGTCGTCGAGTGCTGCCTGCGACCCCACGCTTATCTGGCACTCGCATCTGTTTCTTGGAATTCGTAGTAGGTAACCTCTCTCGCCGTGCTCGTTGATTATCCACTTATCACCCTACGACCTCCAGCATCGAAGTTTGTCGTCTATGACGATGCACGGCATGATAGGTGAGCACGACACCCTTGATGCGTTGGACGATGCATATGCGTGGCACGATTAGCAGAGGATTGGGGGTTTTGGCAACCATTCCGGATGACCGGTCATTGGGCTAGCTGCTCACGTTCGCAAGGTAAGCTCTTCATTGTCGAAAACACAAACATTACTTACTTTTGTTCGTCGTTCACTGCGATCTTTCGGAATCGAAGTACGCGTTTTCGCGTCCTTCAATCTTTTTTCCGGCTCCCGACACCCCCACCCATTGTTTGCCCAGCCGCTGGCATCGCCATGGCCTAGCCATCCCCGAAAGTATCAGGTCAGTACCAACCCCCTCACCGTGTAAACACTTGTACTTACTGTCACCATGCCCGGAGTATGGTGCTCGATCCCCTCGCGTTTTTCGTCTCGTTTTCGTGACCAAGTCGCCATAGTCCGTCTTGTCAGATGATGTACGATGAATTGTCGTCGGGTTTTAATGCTTGTTGGTTAACAGAACATCTATCATGACGAAAGGGAAGTTAATATATCATGTAATAAATTCGAGGCGAGGGATAGCTCACAGATGATACCACTGCAGCCTGGCCATCCGCAGTTTCCGTTCTCGCTGGCTACCCATGGTTACTGCGCTGCTGCTGCTGGACCGATGCCTCGTCATTGCTGTTCTAAATAAACTAGAACGACAACAGGTTAACTATCGCAGGGGTTGTAGGTCTGCTGTCAGACGATGCCGCTCGTCCTTGGAGACTGACGAGGATCTTTAGCATGCCATCCACAGGGTATAGACGGACAAAACTCACCGAGAATCAATGCCACTTATCATCGTAATCTCCCCGAATTCTGAACTGGGTAGTTCCTCTTGCGAATAGACTCCCTTCGTAGAAAGTCAGCATATGTACTCGCTGTAAGGTTGATGGATAAAGCTGACTGTAAGTCGTGCATGTTCCTGAGCGCATCTGCTTCTCGAGAACGAGACAGGGATGCGATTGGGTTGGGTTCTCCATCCTCGAACGAAGCCCGAGCGGGATGTTGCTGGTGGTGGTAAGGTTGTCCAATGATCCTGGTCGTGTTCGATCGTAGGCCGTCGTTAGTTTCCAGTAGTTCTCAGCTTGAAGGAAGTGGTGGCCGTTGGCGTTGAAAGCGAGGGGTCATCCCGGCGTGGACAGGGTTGTCGTTAGTTGTCCCTCGCACGATGAAGGGATACGCGGAGATAAAAGGCGCGCTCGAATGGAGGGTAGAGGCCGGCGTACAAGATGCAAATGATTTTGAGAGTAGTCCCATCAGCGATGATGTTTTGTTCTCCGAGATCATTGTGACATGGAACAAACTCGGCGGTGGGCGCTTTGCGTGGCTTCAGAAGTTGATGCTGTGGTGTGTGTAGGGCGACACGATACGGTACGATCACGCCTCCCGAAAGACCACCCATGGTATCCAACTTGATAGTGTGCAACTGGGCCACATATCCCTCGAGCACTTTTATGACTGGAGCTTTCTTGTCATCGGGTACATAGGTCCTTCAAGCGTACGCCGGGAACCAGATCAGTGATGAGATAGTAACGGCCGTGATCTTCGAAAGCGCAACGAATATTCGGAGTGGGGATATTAATGTTCAAGGCTTCAAGCTCTGGATATATCTGATGATGGCCATCTCGTTCTCCATCCTTTCCTTGCACAAATACGGAATTCTGAGGTTGCCCGCAAGATTAACGAGGTATTCGCTTGGTGTAAGATTCCGCTTGATAAACACTGGACCCTCTTTGCCTTCAAATTTGTAGTATTTCTTCTGGTCCGTGATCCTAATACATCCCTTTTCCTTGGTGATGCGCTAAGTAAATGCAGGTCAAAATGATAGAGAAATATCAAGCAAGTGGGCATACAGGATTGTCAAGGGGATCGAGACGCCGTGGATCAGGAGCCACAGAATGAATGTAGCCAGGCTCAGCGTCGTCAAGTTCACTGGGGACTCGCGGCCCGGCCAGATTTAGCAGAGCCAGACTGGGAAACCCGGGTTGTTCGTTTACCACCACCATCTCTACCACGACGACGAGTAACGTCCTCGAAAGCGAACATTAGATTCGACTGCTTCACAGACGTCTGACGCGATGACGAGCGTAGATTTTTTGCTTTCTTTACCAAAGACATTGGAGGGGTTTACGATAGCCCCATCAACAGCGTTGGAGCCCTCCTTGGACGATGGGTCGGCTTCTCCTCCTCGAAAGGTTGCTCGGTTATCCGCCGAGTCTGACTCTGCTTCTGCATCTAGGTCCAAGGGGAAAGGTGCTGCTGTGGCTCCGCGGAAACCTGGGGCACCCATCGCGATCCAGGTTGTGGGGGAGTACAGTATGTGGGCTTCGCTCATCTTCATCATTTCAATTGTTCACTAATTCCTGCAGCAAGTCAACCACCAGCCGCGGATAAGCAACTAAGACTGATTATCCGATGTATCAGGACGATTTTGACGCGCGATCCTGGGCCCACCGATATCCTCCCTACTTCGTATGAAAACATCTACACGGCTTGCCAAGCTCTTGTTGCTGTACATAAGCAAGGCGAAGGTCTCTATGGTGACGTCAAGATAGAGCTAGAAAAGTCCATCCGACCACTGTCTCGGGCCCTCGCTGTGTCAACGGAGAAAAATACCGCCTGGATTACCACATTCAATCAAGCTCTTGCTTGGTTCGAACAGCAGATCGTGAGAGCTTTCCAATATCCAGATCCCAGGGCCTTAACTTTCTTCAGACACTTTTAAGATCCCTTTTGACCTACCTGGACCAAGTTTATGTCGTGCAAGAAAGAACTGTCATGAATCTCCGGTCAGCGACTCGGAATATGAAATAAGAATTTGCCTTATCTTGATTTCAGTGACCTGGCGTATTCTCTCATCAGCGAGCATATTTTCGGAAGCGCCCGAATCGCTGAAAATCTAAGAACCGGTGTAAAAACTTGGTTGGAATGGGAGCGCACCACAGGGTCAGTTGAACTTCATAAAGTATGAAAGCTTTTCTGACGAACCTCTAGGAAAATTCACCCCGATCGCGGCGTCATCTCGACTTTGGTCGAACACCTTCTTCGACACCACCAATATTCCGCTTTTGAGGATTATTACATCGAAATCACGCAAGAATTTTACCTCGAGGAGTCTTCTAAAAAGGCGGAGGCTCTCAAACACGATCCGAATGCATTCTTTGATAGTGCCCGTGGACGCATCCAAGAAGAGGCTGCCCGGTCGAAAGAAATCTTACCTCTTCCAACATGGGGCCCCGTGAGAGAGGTCACGGAACAATCCTTATGGAGTGGCCGGACGGAATGGCTCGCAGATTCCAGTGGGTAGTTTTCCTTGTGGCCGGGTTTACTTCGTACTCAGCAACCATTTACCTTCTAGCATTGGCTGGATACATGAATAGCAAAGACTATGAGAGCTTAGGAACCATGTACACCCTTTTCGCGAGAGTTAAAGCGACGAAAGCGCTCAACGTCGCCTTTGGAAACCATGTCCGGGTATGTACTGTCACAACAGCCTGAGGCACCCTAATTTATACTATTTCTTCACAGACGACCGTATCGGACATCGTGAAAGATTCCAACCGGGATGAGGAAATGGTCCAGAGGCTACTGGACTTTAAAGAGCTTGCGGACACCACCGCCTCATCATCCTTCCTCTGCGAGAAGATCCAGGTCACCAGCACCACCTCGACTCAATTCACCCTCCCTGACGAGGCAGCGTCTACGAGCCAATTGCCGTTGATGCACCCAGATCAGCAGTTCCTCTACACACTTACCGATGCATTCTCCACTGGATTCAAATCTCGACGATCGAAACCTGCGGAGATGATCGCCAAGTACCTAGACAAAGCGATGCGGAAGGGGCAAGGCAAGGCGACTGATGCCGAGTTCCAGGGGCTGCTGGACAAGGTGTTACAGCTGTATCGGTTTACGGACGATAAAGATGTCTTCAGGACATTCTATCACCGGAGTTTGGCCAAGCGATTGCTTTTGGAGAAGAGCGCCTCGGATGACTTTGAGAAAGGGATGTTGAAGAAGCTGAAAGAAAGTACGTGGTTTCCGTCGCTGGATCTTGTGCTGGAGCTGACTTGAGCGTAGATTATGATCCTGAATTCGGGATGGGCGAGGAAATGTTCAAGGATTTGGCGCTCTCTAGGGAATCGATGCGAGAGTACCATTCCAAGCTTGACGAAGACAGTCCTGGTCAGAAGTTGAATGGCATGGTGTTGCAACGCAGCGCATGGCCGTTCACCGTCCAGAAACACGGCGTCGACCTGCCGCCTAACGTACGCATGCATTCTTTTCTTGGGACTTTGCTCACCAGTCATCGCAGATGCAAGCAGAGCTGACGAAGTATGGCGACTATTACAAGTCTAAACACTCGGGGCACGTCCTCGACTGGGATCACTCGCTTGGTACTGCGACTCTCAAAGGGAGATTCAATCCTGGTGTGAAAGAGCTCTCGGTCAGCTTGCATCAGGCGATCGTGTTGCTCCTATTCAACGAATCGACTGATATCCCGTTCCCGGATGTGAAGGAGCGGACGAGGATGGGTGAGTTGGGAAAAAATCGGGTCCTTTACTGAAACGTGACCTCGCTATAGATGACGCGGAACTGAGGCGGACGTTACAGAGCCTTGCTTGTGGGAAGAAGAAAGTTTTGAAAAAGATACCTCCGGGAAAGGATGTCAATGACACCGATGTGTTCAGGTTTAACGCTGATTTTGATGATCCGCATGCGAAAGTGCATATCAACTCTATTCAAGCCAAGGTTTCGGTATTTGTTGATGTCCTACTCGCTCTTGGATATTGGGTTCAATCCTCCCTCCTTCTAGCCCGAAGAATCCCAGCGGACGAACGCTTCGATCGAAGACGACCGTAAACACTACCTCGATGCTGCGATCGTGCGCGTTATGAAAGCGAGAAAGGAGCTTACTTACGAACAGCTCAAAGCGGCGACGATCGATGCTGTCAAGGGTCACTTCGTTCCACAGGTTGATACAATCAAGAAGAGGATTGATTCATTGGTGGAGACGGAGTATTTGGAGAGGAGCTCAACAGATATGAACAAGTATATGTATGTTGCTTAGGCGGCGGCGATCTGATCAGCCACTCTTGATCATCTAAAATTTTGTGCTATGGTATTTTATCGGAATATGTGCAAGGGCTGTTATTTTGACCGCCCAATGGGCATCATTAAGCAAGTAGTACAACCTCTACCACCATCCTCAATCTAGCTCGGATTTATGACAAGTGTCGGACTAGTATGACGTAAGCCGGGCGCCTAATATCAACGGGCTTGTTCCCGGCCTAGCGCCCGCAATTCGTTGGCAGATTCGGTATCAAAGTCTTTGCCATGACTTGGAGGCGAGGAAGTCTGTCCCCTATTGTCTTTCAGGCTCATCATTTACAAGTTGCCAGCATCCCCCAAATACTTATCTAGACAATATCTAGGCAGTAGGGGAAGTGCCTCGAACTTCACTCAGAGAGATCATGGTGCCGTTATGGCCAATTAGGCATTTTTGAGATGAACCCAAAACCATAAAATTTGGATATCTGATGGTTGCTTCTGGACAAACTATGGCAAGGCATGTCATCTGCGAAGGTGTAACCTCGCATTGCCATAGGCGTAGCTCAATAGCAACCGGCCGTCCCCGAGTTTGTTGTCTGAATGATCTCCTGCAAGCCCAAGTCATAGTCGATGAGATCACTCTCAAAGTCAATGTCATCTTGGATTGGGAGTATGCTAGCCTTGGTTGAACCTTGGTAGTTCAAATTGGATACATGTTCAGAGAAAACAAATATTGAAATGTTAGTTCCTGGGAAGCACTACCGGCTCGATGAACAGTGATTCTGGTGTAGTAGAATAAACTATTGCTTTAAGTCTATCGAGCGCTTCCTTTGCCCCCAACCGGTGCCCTGGATCAGCATGTATCATGCCCATCAAAACCTCGTCGATTTTAGGCACCGTACTCTGAGAAACGGGAAAGGTGATGAGTGGGTGGTGGCAAAAAATGAATGAACAATAGTGGCTGCTTCTTACCTTGAAATCCGAGAAACTATTGCCCAGTTGCCAGACATCCAGCTTGAAGGGACTGTAGGGCTTCCCAGAAGAGAACTCAGGGGCGTGGGGTCGTGAATACATTTCAGGTTGTGAGACCGAGCCACCAACTGGGAAGCCTGTTACAATGCATTCATCTATGGGGAGCTCTGGTGGGAATGCAATGGCAGTTTCGAAGTCTATAAGGAAGACCCGTGGACGGGCTGGCGAAATTGTCATGTCAAGCAGTGACTCCGGGTGCCATTGTATCAGGAAATTGTCGCGAAATGCATCCTAAGAGGGAGAGGAGGATTAAGAATACTGGATCTGTCATAATGTAAATCAATAGGATACTTACGCGATGGGCAATGTTCAGTTCATGAATAAAATCAAGGGCCTGTTAGATGGTGATTGAGTGTTCTACCCCAAGGTGGCAAATGTGAAGGGGCATCTCACCTCCAACATTTGCAAAAGCATTTCGACAATGTCGCCGACAGAGTTTTTTGCCCAGAACCCATAAGCTACAGCCACACTGCTGCCCACTTTGGGAAAAACACCGAAAATGATGTCTTCGAATTCAAACTCTGTGAACATTGGGAGAGTGTGGTTGTTGTTGAATAAGCTCTTCTCTGTTGTAGCGATTCTCCTGAGAATGTTCAGATGCTCGCGCCCTTCATTTTTGAGAGCAATGATGCGTATGATGACGTCGTGACCTTCTCGTGTACGGGCGGCTCGTGAGAGGGGGTTCTATTTATTTATAAAGTCAGTGTCGGTGAATTGCAAGTGAATTGGAGAATAAAAGGTGGCATGACGGACCGCGTATTCGAATCGTCGAAGCCTCCCCACGGATCCTATGCTATCTGGAGCCAGTTGGCTCCGAGTTGATACCGCATATCCAAAACCGCTTGACAGGGGAAAGGATAAACCGGGCGATTTAAGGATGCTACTGAACGCGTAGGGCCACAGGCAATATCCTGCAGCCCGGAATACCTTGTCTGAATCCATACATATTTTTTCTTCTGCTTCCGAACATTCTCCAGGTTGCCTCCAGGTCGTAAGGTCGCCAGGAAGCTACGAACGCCATTAAAATGTCAGCTACGGTGTAACCGAATGGAGCTCAACTGTTCGTCGAAGACGCTGCCTTTTTTTAGATGGGGAATAGACCGCGTAGAGTATGCTTGATAAAAGTACAGATGCTGCCAAGATCGCTGATACCTTTTCCAGTAGTGGCCATGGGGGATGCCATGAGAGAGCCTAATATTTTCAACCAAGGAAGTTGAATGCGCATGCGTGAGAACTTGCAGTCGTGAACAACTTTCTTACTCTACGGCTCTGACCACAGCCAAACAGGCCATCAATGCATCAAGGACCGATAAGGAGGCTGCCTGATCGTGTGGTGTGGCTAGGGCAACACAACACGGCACGATATGGCAATATATATATGAAGTCCCAGAAACAAGACGATCTGTGGCCCATTTCGCATTGAGCACCTTCAAGAATCAAGTTGCCCTACAGTACTTATAATTAGTGTATATGCATACAACCTTCCCCGTTGTATGGTGGCATTCATCCACTCGCCGGTACACCTTGATATAAATAATCTATTACTACATATTTATCTCAATGCTTCAGGAACCAGCGATACAAATGGACAGGAGATTGTAACAGCGCACGAAGCTCCCTCTTAGGGTGGTGATTCTATTCAAAATGTATTGACTCCAGAACAAGCGGTGGATTGCGCGCCTGGCATTGCCAGGCCGCGTGAAGGCGTGAAAACTGAGTGCCTAAGAATACAATTTCTCAGTCGGCAGAGGTTGAATACATGACGTACGTGAATTGCAGAGATTATTCGGCGTGACGCAAGACGGGCGCCTATCTACCAAAATCTGGGGGCTTGTTCCGAGCGTAGCGCCAGCAATTCGTTGAGTGTCACGTCAGATTCGGTATCAATGCGACTCTTTGCCATGAATCGGAAGCCAGGAAATCCTTCTTTTACTTATTGTCTTCATGCATATGCTCATCATTATTCTACAAGTTTAGACTCGGAAGCATCCCCAGGATATCTAGGCAGTAAGTATCGCCCTCTAGGCTCTGAGTCCTGAGTCGAGTGCTTAGAAAGCTCATTGAGTACTTAGATCAGCGTAATTAGCCATTTCGGAGATGGACCCACAACGGCCATTTTTCGGACATCTGTATGAGGTTTCTTGTAAAAGTAACAACCTAAGGCAAGGCAGGTCTACCGAGATATAAGATGTGACTGGACCATCAAGGTTTTTCACCGAAAATTGCCTTCGGACGATGTGGCTCGTTTCCGCAGGTCGGACGTAATATATGTCGCGGTAGACCTCAGAAATCTTTCCCTGCAGCGTCACGTTTGCCCACCACATTGCCACCATATCCTGGGAATAAGCTAGCATCAGGCGGCTGAGGCGAGAGAGCATCAACTCCCTGTTAACTCCAGTCTCCCTTCCCTTCTCAAGAACTTCCCAAGGGATGTCTGAGCGCCGTATAGGCTGCGATCCTAGCGATGTTTGTGATGCTGAGCCTGGTTATGTGCACTCCGTGGCTCCTGATGCTCGGCGACTCGAGCCGCTTGATAATCCTGTAAGCTGCTCGTTTACTCGGTTCATTCGCGATCATCTCAATATCCATCTAGCGTATCATGGAAGAAGGATGTTTTGAAATCTCCGACGAGAAGAAATACTACAAGTTTGAAAACAAGGAGGGGCCAGTGTATATCAAGCGGAACCTTACACCTAGCGAATACGCCTATAACGATGCGGGCGAGCTCGTTATTCCATATCTTTGCTTGGAGAGGATGGCGAACGAAGTGGCAGCCATTAGATATGTTCAAAGCTTGGACATTAACATCCCCACTCCGAACATCCGCTGCGCGTTCGAAGATCACGGCCGTTTTTATATCATCACCGACCTGGTTCCCGGTATACCCATGTCGAAGCTTCCCGAGGATAAGAAAGCTCCGGTGATTAAAGAGCTTGAGGGATATGTCGCACAAATGCAGGCGATCAAGTCGAACGTTATCGGTAGTTTCTTCAAGTCAAAGCCTGAGGACGACTCGGAGCTCTCGGAGGCGATTGCGCCCTATCGCGTTGCCACAGCCATAGCTCAACAGCAAGCCATTAAATTTCGTAAATCGGCCGTCCCCGAGTTTGTTCTTTGTCACAATGATCTCTCGCAAGACAATGTCATCGTCGATGAGACGACTCTCAAAGTCAACGCCATCTTGGATTGGGAGTATGCTGGCTTCTACCCACCGGAGTTTGACAGCCCATTTTACCTCCGTCCTGGGCCGTCTGTAGCAATCCAAGAGGAAGAAGACGATGTGCCAAAATTGTTGGAGGTGCTGGAGCATTGGAAGGCGGAATAATCTAGCACGTTCGTTTGAATTCGTGCAGAACAGAACTGCGATAAAAGACAGGATCACAATTTTAATCCCAAGTGCATATGAGGACAAGGATTATCCAAAAATGAACATGCAGGCTTAGACCCAAATTATGAACTTTCCAAGAGCTACAAATCCTTGTTGCTCAACCACCGGTTGACGAGTTCTAAAGACTCTTTCGGTTTGTCATAAGGGACCTACAAATAAATAAAAAACAATCATCAGAACACCCATTCTAAACCATCTTGAGGCAAGAAAACTTGCCATATGACCAGCTCCCTGGATAGTAGCAAAGGTCAATCCTTTTGCACTCCTCATCGTACCTGCTGTCTTCCCATTTACGATCCACTCCCTCAATCCTTGCTTTCCAAACTCCTCCTGCCCGCTCCACTCCAAAGCCAAAGTCCATTGCTCGTTCCCTACGAAGTTGCAGATCCAGTCATACGTACCCACGTAGATGAGAGCTTTGACTCCTCGTTCAAGGAGGGCAGCGACGTAATTATAGGTGGGACGATATTCATCCAGGTTCTGCCAGAAGGCTTGACCCACCTCTGATGAACATGAGGAGAAGTTGGAGGTTATAGATGGGTCGACTCCGAGCTGGGAACGCACGCTAGGGCGGTCGAGGTAGGATGAAATGTGCCTGTGTTATGCGGGTCAGATGCGGGCATTTGTAAAGGCTAAGATATGGTCGCACTTTGTAACGGGATAGCAGAGCGTATCTGATATGGCGCCTTCGCAGTCTTTACTGATATCGTATGGATTCTTTCCTGTGAAGAATGAGTAACAAAAGTCTGAATGCATTAGTTTTTTACATACCGGAATAGAAGAAAGGGTCGGAAAGCTCGATGCCGCAGAACTGAGCAGCTGCTCCGCAATTGATAGCATCGTATGTATCTATGCAAGACTCTTTCAGCCACTTTTGACATCTTGGTAGCTAATAACATTTTCAGAACGTCATGTAGAGGTGAGATTTTTAGAAGTGTTGCTTACCGCTTGCTTCATGCGCATGCAGGTGCTGCAAGTATTGATCAGGAATACAGCGAAGCCGAGAACTTTGATTGTACTTGCCTAATATCAAGAATTGGGGGCAGAGATGCTGGTGTGCAAGCCATATCATAATATGAGGCCGTCATGGTATAAAAGTCAGTGATTCCGTTGCCTGTATAACATTATTAGAACGTGGAAAGCGGAATAAATCAAGCTTTTCCTACCAATCATAATGGAGGTAAGATTGATGGGGGTCAATCCTTCATCGATGAGCTTTACATTTTGGTCGTATATTTCTGCAGCGAAGACGGGGATATACCGGCCCTGTGTGGCGTAAATTTGGTCAAAAAAGGTATCCGAGATATTTATGGTACTTACGGCATACGACTCTCCTGCCATGTGGAATGCCCTTCCTTTGAATTTGCTAAAGTTCTCAAAGAAGATCGCAACGAAAGAAGCGATATCTTTAGCTGCCTCTTCAGTCGTACCCTGCACACATCTGTGGGAATAACGCCTTCGAGGTAAGAAAGGGTGCGTACCACAGTCTCGCCATATTCCGCGTATGAAAACCCGACACCAATGGGCTGGTCAATAAAGAAGATATTCGCGTTGGAGTTCCAGGATTCGGGGTGGAATTGAGGTCCGTCCGAGTCCAGCACTCTGCAGGGACCTTCACCGCATTTTGTTAGGACTAAAAGAATGATTGTCAATGGTGCTGACCCCACCGAGCTCCATGAAAAGTCCAAGAGATGAAGAGCACCCAGGACCTATTTTCGTTTGCGGTTGACGTCGTCAGCGTGAGAGTGAGGGAAATTGTACATGATACCCACCGCCATTGGTCCAGAAGATAACGTCGTCCTTGTCTGGGTCGCTCCTGCTCTCAAAGAAATAGAAAAAGAGGTGACGGGCTTCAATATCGATGTATCCGGTGTAAGATCTTGAAAAGATGGAGATAAATTGGTAACCTTGTCAGAAGAAATCTTCGCGTCTAGGCGAGCACCTACTTGACTGAACTGTCACAGAAGGAAGACTTTTTTATCCGTATACTGTGTCGAGGAAATGAAGGATGCTTCAGTGTTGTGAACTGAACTTCTGACAGGGCTGAGAGGTCCTCCGCTGGCGTGAAGAGTCCCTCGTTATAATCCTGATGACTTCCTATTCGCTTTCCCTCAGTCAACGAACTTCACGCAGCGATACAGATACATACCTGGTGCGAAATACTCTTGTTGTGCCCAAGTGTAAGAGGCCAACGCCAATAAACCCGCATATATGGACCTCAAATGCATCGTAGACGTCGAGAGAAACGCGTCGATATGGTGGTTCCTGGGAAAGAGCAGAAATTAGCACATGGAATGTTCAATTTGACCTGAAAGATAAGATAAGATCGGAACCTTTTCGCGACGATTTTGGGCAACGTGCTCGCTGTTGCATTTCTAACCGCGCCCATTGATTCTTGATGTCCAGGCTGGGGTCAAAATCACCTTCAGGGCCCAAAGGTGAACAACCATCAGAGAGCTCTCTTTCTGCTCGAAGACCATCATCTGTGCAGGAATTGGACGACTTTCGCGCCGCTAGGCGACTTTCAAGGCAACTCCACGATGAGAACCTCTCTCCAGACTGGAGTGGGAACCTCCAGAGTCTGTTAAAGACAAGAAGGCCCTCTTTTGCTCCTAATCTGCCAGAATATTTTCGACAGAGTCGAAAGCCGCGTGTTGAGGCCGCCGAAGAGACCCCAGGGACAGAGGTTGTCCAACCAGTCGACAGTCGTGGTCTGCCAGAATCTCCAGAGGAGGGGAAGAACTTGCGTTCGAGTCTGGAGATAAATGTGAAGGACCTTGTGGGCGATGCTGTTGGAAACGTACGTTATTTGAATCCTCGTCCATGGTTTTGAATGAAAAGGGAATTCTAGATGAGCATCAGCCCAGCTTCTCGAGATATCGTCCTCGCTGCGTATGTTTCTCTTCTTTCATTTTCAGCATTATTACCAACTTTTAGTAGACGAAGAGGGTTGTTCATCATCGACCTTGAGTCACCTTTTAGCATTCCTCGATTCCTTCCTCAAGGTGGTACCTGGGACGTCGCCGATGTCCAATGGAATCCGCATCACAGCCATGCTCAATATATCGTCTCAACCTCGAGCGAGAGATTGTAGGTCATCGAAAACAGTTTTTCTTCGCAATAACTTACGCATATGTGAAGATTAATTTGGAACTTGATGATGAGCGGCAAGACGTCTATCGAACATATCCTCATGTCTCACTATCGTGCAATTACCGATATCAACTGGCATACCACGGAATGCGACGTCGTTGTCAGCACAGGCATAGACTCCTGGCTATGGGCTTGGGATTTGAGAGAGCCCCGCAAACCGATATTTGGGCTTTCAGCTTTCAAAGCTGGCGGTACGCAGGTCAAATGGAACCGTCAAGATGGAAATATTCTCGCCTCCTCGCATTCGAACGAAGTTCTCATCTGGGATCGTCGGAAAGGGTCGCTTCCTATCACACAAATTCGTGCACATTCGGCTAAGATATACGGCATTGACTGGTCTCGCTCCTCTCGAAATGAAATCGTTACTTGTTCGTTGGACAAGTCTATCAAAACATGGGATATAAATGCATCGGACCTACAGGAAAATGCCAAACCAAAGGCGACCATTCAAACCAATTATCCTGTATGGCGAGCAAGGAATCTGCCATTTGGAGAGGGGATTTTGAGTTTACCACAAAGGGGTGAAACGACGCTGGAGATGTATGCGAAAGGCGAACCACAGGAGCGTATCGAGACCTTTGAAGGTCATTCGGATGTCGTCAAGGAATTTGTTTGGAGGCAGGGCGGTCAAGGTCTGTTTTATTTATCAATTCGTTGTCGAAGCTGAATATCGTCCTCCTAGATGCCTTCCAATTAATAACGTGGTCGAAGGACCGTACCCTGAGATTTTGGCCTATTGACTTCGAGGTCATGCAGGTCTGCCCATTTTATCATTTTTGATTTTCTTTTCTCATTTTGTGATAAGAAAGCCGGCCACACCCCACAAAAAAGTTCGAGGTCGCTCAAAACTCACCCGCACAGAGATGGAATCGAACGATACGTTCCGCCACCCCCCGGAAAACAACGGAGTGAAGAAGGAACATCCAGCCCTCTCAGCACCCATTGGAAACAGGGGCATTCTTGCAGAAGTCCGCGCCATGCACCCGATGCAATCCAAGTTATATCCAAACACCACTTTCAGCCAGCAGAGATCGGAAGATCCGTTTGGACAAGGCGCAAGCAACAAGTCGATCATCTCGTTATCGGCTCCTGGGAATGGACGTTCGACTGGTGGAACGATGAGTAAAGGCGGCGCAGGCACGAAGAGCACTGCCCAGGTCGATCCGCTGGCATGGCTTGCCAGTGTTCGAGTTGGTGGCAAACGAGGAAGTAGTTCGGGCGGAGGCAGTCGTGGAGGCAGTGGTGAGCCTTCGCGCCTGGGTTCGAGGTCGAGGCCGCCGTCTGCACCTGATCGGAGTGTCAGTGAAATTGGTTCAAGGCAGGAGAGTGTCAGTTTGAGTCAGGATGGGGTCGAAAGGAAAGAAGTGGATGGGAGCCAATCCTTGCAGGACGAGTAAGAGTCTATGTTCCTTTCTTTAGTAGCAAGAGAAATCTAACTCCATTACACAGGATCACAAGTGTGTTGACCAAGCTTGCGGCATCCAAAATAAAGCTCGAGAAGGTTTATGATTTCGCTTTGTTTAATGAATATCGAGCTAACACCTCAACCCCAGCATGACCCTAAAAAACGTACCTGCACCCTAGGGTTACAGGGACCCTGGGGCGAAACCTCCCATGTCTTCATGCGAATAACGTTCACATTTCCTCGAGACTACCCTCAAGCTACTCCCCCACACGGAATACCTAGTGTCGAACTCGAACGTAACCCCCTCATTCCGGTGCGAACACGCGCATACATCCTCAAGCACTTCGCCGCATACGAGAATCCAAGCGACCGTGTTTGGAAGCGTGTCTCCGGTTCTTGCTGTTCGCTTATGAAAATCAGAACGACAATGATTTGATGGACTCGGAGTCGTCTTCAGACGACGAAGAGCAGCCTAATGGCAAGAAACCCAAGGAAGCCACGGCGTCTTTGTTGAGGAGTCACAAGAATTTAGCTGAACCGGTGTCGTCTCAGGGTGCTTTTGGGCCGAATGGTGGGTTTCACAAGCCTTGCGCTCTCGTCCGCAATTAGCTGATATCAGTTCAATGATAGGAGAATTTGTTACTTTCTTCCGAGCCCCTCCACGGATCGTCAATAACGTACTCAGGAATTTAACCAAGGCTGCTGGACCTCGCCGTCCGATAAAAGAGAAACCGCCGCCAGCTCAGGAAACCCCTCCTCCACCTCCACCACCACCACCACCACCACCTCAGCCTGAAACACCACAACTCCCGAAAAAAAGCTACCTTCAATCGCCTGCCCTGGTCTCAGATGCCGTTCGTCGTTTAGGCCTTGCAGCCACCGACCGTTATGTACAACCGATCGACCCTCGTCGGCCTGAAGCTGGCGTTAATATCACTCGCGCCATGACCAACCTCTTTACAGTGCCTCAGCACAACAAGCGCCGCGACTCTATGTCTCAGCAACATACGGATGGCGAAGGGAAGAATTACGCGCTCCTCGCTCCGAAGCGCAGCAATGTCTTCTTCACTGCTACGGCGGACATAGGAGGTGCAGATCGGAAGGTCGCGTTGGGGTATGTGTTTATGGCAGATACCCTGGCGGAGGTCTGTGATAAGAATGCGGTACTGGCGAGAGACTTTGGTCGGTATGATCATGAGAGGGTATTTAAAACTTTGAGGACTCTGTTTGTTGAACCGGAAGATGCAAAGAAGAAAGGGAGAGGGTCGAGCTTTACTTCTGATGCATTGGCTGCGCAGGTTATTACACGGTTGTAAGTCATTTTTCTTCCTCTTTGTTATGCCAATTGTTCATGGCTGGCTTGACAGGTACGCTGATATTGCCGTGGAGAAGGACGTGCAAATGCTCGCCATGATCGCTGTGCTTGTTCTGCAAACAGAGCATATAGCTGTTTTGCCACCTAGCCTTAGCAGGAAAAAGGAATCAACTCCAGTTATACCTGCCATCACACACCGAATAGGAGGCGCAGACTACTTTAGCCTCATGAAATCCACCAACGCACCCAGCCCAGTCTCTCCGGCCTGGCCGAGACAGCCATCACCAACCATACCCGCCCTCGTCTCATCCTTGTCCTCATCGAATTCCTCTCGAGGCTCGTGGTCGAGCTTATTTAACACCGGAAGTATGCAACGGTTTATGAATGGCGTCCAAGACACTTTTAAATATGGGTTGGGGACTCCAGGCGAGGTACCTTCTTCCTCTGCGCGAGATATCCACATACAAGGCGCGATATCAAGATCGGTGGAGAGATTATCGCGAAATCAGGATTCGCCTGGGCCTGCGCAGCGGAGGAGACGTGTCAAAAAAGATTCGGTGCTGTACTCGCCTGGAACGGTGTCGAGGTCGTGGAATGATAATGAGGGCGTGCCGCACCCAGCCAAAGGACTATCACCTTCGTTTTCGTCGGCTGGTCATAAACGACCTTCGTTGCGCTTCGTGCGTCCACATCCTTCAAATTCGTTTATTCATGAGAAGCAGATGGTTATATTTGAACCTCCATTACATGAGGAACCGTGAGTGCTTTCTGATTTCGTGTTCGGTTTCCTTTTCTGATTGCCTGCTACTCTTTTCTTCTTCCCAAAAGTACGCCTCCAGTTTTCACCCCAGAGTTGATTGAACAACTCAAACTAAATGTGTATCATTACGCCGAACTGCTCTTCCGGTGGCAGTTTTACAGCAAACGCTTGGAGCTCCTGAAAGCCGTCAATCGTAGGGATGGAATGCTGGTGCCCATTAGGACGGAAGTCAATCGGATTGGTATGTTTGCTCACTTGTCACATTTGCGCTTCCTAGGTTGAATGGATCGTTTTCTTTATGTAGGACTTCATCGAATCTGTCCAAGGGTAGATTGCAAAATGCTGCTTCCAGAGAGGGTGCATATTTGCCCATATTGCAATGCCCCTTGTTCCATGCCTGCATGTACCGTTTGCCGGCTTCCTGTGAAAGGTTTGTAGAGCTCGTCTGTTTCTTTTAAATTTGACACCATTGAATGTTTCATCACACAGGCCTTTCGAGGACGTGTCTCAGTTGCTCACATGTAACGCACATCTCTTGCTGGAATTCGTTGGAATGGTCGGTTCCTATCTGTCCTTTGGGGTGTGGGTGCGTTTGCGCTGGCACTGCAGAGTCGTTGACGCGGCCTTCGACGAGGTTGGGTTTGACGCCGCCCCCGACGACGCTGTTGTTTGCTTCCGAGCTTCCTTGAGTCCTCGAGCTTTTGAGATAGGGAAAAAAAAACAGCCTCGAACGGAACTCAAGAGAAAGGGGTTCACTCGTCCAGCACTGAATGTAATCCCCCATGCGGTTTCCTTCTGTGGGTTTTCTCCTCGAGGCGACCCCTGTTCCCGCCACAGGCCCAGTCACTTTAAAGCGCTCGGACAACCTCTTCACGGAATACTACTGGTACCCCACGTCACCCCACACCATATTTTTCTCCGTCTCTTTTCGACTTCGAGTTATGTTCCCGACAGCTTCGGAGGTTCGGCACTGCCCTTGTCAGGGTATTTCGGGATACAAAAGGTTTTCACATGCTGCCATCTGCCGCCTTTTACGCAGCATCAGCATCAGTGCTTATATTATTAGGTTGCTTTCTTTCATCCAGAGATGTTGGATATGTTTTTCATGTTTTTCTAGTATTTTGTATCATACCTATACCCGACGTTTTCTTCCGCTTTTGCTCGCGCGATCCCGATTGTAACAAATTTACTCCACAGTAATTAAATTGTAATCTATGTCTGTATCTCCCATCTCGAAACACGCAATAATACGCCGCAGACGGTCATAAGACAGCAACAACTACTTATTATCGGAGATGGCGCTTCGCGTGATACGCCGCCCAGGAAATTATGGGAAAATGCTAAGTTCAGGGACAAATACCTCGTGCGTTACTTATTATATTTCTTGCCTTCATTCATATCCCCTTTCTCATTCTTATCGTCTGCCACGACTTTATGCTCCCTCCTTCTTTTGCCCTGTGCTGGAAAGGAACGAACGACAGCTTATGTATTTCTCTAGGAAGAATATCCTCACCAAGGGCAAGAAACCACTCAATGCGGTGTCAAGGGTGATCAACGCTTCATGTGGCTCGGCGTCGACGACCTTTGCCAGGTGTTGGGTCCACAGCACGAATAAGACTTCGGCGCTGTTCAAAACGGTCAAAATCCAGGGCTTTAGGAGGGCATATTCGACGACGAAGAGTGGTGGGGATGGTCAGGGGACGGGAAGTGGGGGGTTGCGGGCTGGACTCGGGTTACCGTTCTATCGTATGACCATTCCTATGTTCCCTCTTGTGCGAGCTGCTGACGTTGGGTCAAGGGAAAATTATTAATGCTTGGTCGGAGACACCTACTAAGTGGTACCCACTACCACTGGCGGTTGGGGCGTTGCTCCTCGTCGCTATACAATACAGGAAGAAGGTCAAGCGGGCACGACAAGAAGTTGAACTCAACGAGGATGGGCTGGAGGTTATTAGACTCAAGGGACCTTGGCATGTAAGTAGACTTCCTTGTTCTCTTCCCTTCATTGACGTCTGACTCGAACGTCGTCGTCTTAGGTGCATGTTATTGGGGCGCTACCGTTGCGCAATATGTCCCGGTTTTGGGGTTACATAAATTCGCTGGAACTGCCCGTTTGGTTTAGACCCCATGGATTACGACTTTACGCTCTCGCATTCGGATGTAACTTGGAAGAAATCGACCCTCCTGACCTTCGTGAATACCCCAGCCTTGGAGCCTTTTTTTATCGTAAATTGAAGGATGGCGTTCGGCCGGTAGACCCTGCAATCTTGGTGCGTCTATAGTGATGCTTATTGTTCTTGTCTGATTACTTTTTTTTCGAACAGGTAAGCCCTGCAGATGGCACCGTACTGCACTTTGGAACCGTTCAGGAATCACGGGTAGAGCAAGTCAAGGGTATCACATATTCATTAGATGCGTTGCTAGGGATCGAGCGTCCTGGGTCACCCTTGGCCGTCATTGAACACAACCGCGACATGTCGGTCGTCGACGACCGGGAATTCGCGATCGTCAACGGGATTGAATACAGCTTGGAACAACTTATTGGATCAACACCACCGTCGACGTCGGGTACCCAAACTCCCTCGGACGAAGCCTCCTCTTCGACATCATCCTCCACGACGCTAGTCAGCACATCTTCTGGGGCTTCTCCGGAGGACGAGCATATCCCGAAGAGAGTTGGAGACCAGGTTGATGCCTCCGTGGGATCGGACCGGAACGCGGAGGAGACGCTGGTGCACGATGCTTCTGTTGCCCTTCAGATGGGTGTCAAGGCCCCAATGGAAAGCCGACGTCGGAGCGTTACCTCTGGAAAGCACGTCAAGCCAGGAAATTCCCTCTTCTTCGCTGTCGTATACCTCGCGCCGGGTGATTATCACCGCTTCCACAGCCCAACTGCCTGGGTTGTAGAGAAAAGGAGACATTTCGTTGGTTCGTTTTTCGTTGGCCATGTCCTCGGTTCATTTAACTAACACATCGCTTCGTAATCAGGTGAACTCTTCTCAGTTTCTCCTTGGATGGCAAAAAGATTGGAGAACTTATTCGTGCTGAACGAGCGTGTTGCGCTGCTCGGGAGGTGGAAACACGGTTTCTTCGGCATGGTGCCTGTTGGTGCTACCAACGTGGGCAGCATCATCGTCAACTTTGATCAGGTCCCGGACTTTCTCATTTTTCTTTCCTGTTTGACCTAATTTTAACGACGTGTCATACAGGATCTGCGCACCAACCTCCGCGGACGCCGACCACCTCCAGGCGCGTATACCGAAGCCACTTATTCCGCAGCGTCTCCGCTACTGCGTGGGCAACCTTTGACGCCAGGAGAGGAAATGGGTGGGTTCCGTCTTGGGAGCACCGTCGTTCTCGTTTTCGAGGCCCCGAGCGACTTTGAGTTCACGGTACATCCCAGTCAGAAAGTGAAAATGGGCGAACGGCTAGGCGATGTTTCTGGGAAGTTGAAGAAGGATTAGATTACAAAAACTTGATATTTTCTGGGTTCAACGGTGGTGCTCATATTCGTACAATTCCATGCTCTCATCTGCAACAACTGCATCAACATCGGCATCCAATCCATAGTATTTCTGCCTGTTCCCTCCCATTTTGCATTTTCCTTGGTTTTTGGCTGGTTTTTCTTTTTATGTCGAATTTTCAATGCATGCGCAGCTCAACCTGTGATTTCCCGCTGTATACCGTGAAGGAGTTTTTTTCCTCCTTTGAGAAACTACCTCCCATTTTTTTTATCAGGGTCCGGAGTAACTGTTTTTGGTATTTCAATCCCAGGGCCGACTCGAACCTTGCGAATCCATTCCCCCGTACGGTACGTGGAGCAATCCTCTAGCGAAACGGTACATACATTCAAAACTGGCACAGCTTCTCGTGAGGGCGGCTCGTGTAACCTTGTATTGGGCACGGTGTTTACGTGTTGCCATCGTCTAATTGCGTTCAGGCAAACACTAGCATCGGAGACTGGCTCAGCACGCGATGGCCACCACCAAAAGTACTCCAAATTCAAACAATCCAATTCCGAAAAAGCCCTCGTCGGACTCCGTGAAGCCTGCACAACAGGACAATGTCGAGGAGCCGCCTACATTTGGCCGGTCGGCGATATTGATGCTCGTTCTCGCGTTGGCTATTTATGCATATCAGGTGAATGGCCCGACGATGTTGGGGGTCATGGTATTATTTTTGGGAAGCACTTCTTTAACCTCCGGATCCCCTTTGGCAGACTAATGTGTTCAATTTATTGTCCAACACGAATGTGCCGCCGCGAGAAAATTGGGAGGAGGATGTGGTTTTGTCGGCTGATATACCGAAGAGAGAGGAGGTGGTTGAGGCGTTCAAGGTGTGTAAACCCGTGTCGTTATTGAGCCTTTTGAGTTGATGCTCTCGATATAGTACGCATGGGCAGCATACGGTTAGCAAGTCCCACCACACACCATTGCCATTGTAGTGATCCCTTCGCAGAAAGAGACGCGATGGGCAACGACGAATACCATCCTCTATCCAAGAAGGGGTCTAACCTAACAGACAGCGGCGGCATAGGCTACGCCATCATCGACTCAATAGACACCATGCTAATAATGGGCCTCGAGAAGGAATATAACACCGCGCGAAATTGGGTCGCGAACGAGCTCTCTTTCGACCACGATGGCAACTTCAACACATTCGAGACGACCATTCGCGTATTGGGCGGCCTGTTAACAGCGTACCATCTCTCCGACGAGGACCCCATCTTCCTGGAGAAAGCGATTGAGCTGGCGGACCGCATGTTGCCTGCGTTTGAGACCCCCACGGGACTCCCGTTCGGTATGGTTAACCTTGCAAAACGTGAAGGCGTGGACGACCCCAACTATGCGGGCCTTGTGAGCACAGCGGAGGCCTCGACGCTTCAGCTCGAGTTGAAGTATCTGAGCTTTTTGACGGACAACGATAACTATTGGGATAAAGCTGAGGGTGCGATGAAAGCCATCAAGGCTGCAGCACTGCCACATGGTTTGGTTCCGATTTATCTAAAGTATGCTTTCTCTCGTCCTTCTGCTCGATCTATAAGCCTGATTCACTTTTCCTAGTGCTCAAACTGGCCAGTTTTTGGTTTCTGAAATTCGTTTGGGATCAAGAGGGGACTCGTTCTACGAATATTTATTGTAGGTTTTCATGTTTCATGTTCA
The DNA here is from genome assembly GCA_000827355.1 of Hebeloma cylindrosporum. Lineage (NCBI taxonomy): Eukaryota > Fungi > Basidiomycota > Agaricomycetes > Agaricales > Hymenogastraceae > Hebeloma > Hebeloma cylindrosporum. The sequence continues at coordinate 47,111 of KN831787.1, read as the reverse complement.
AGATTTCTTCTAACCCAGCTTACATACTGTTATTTTAAAACTTCAGGAAACAATTCTTACAAACGGTAATTTTTTGTCCTTTTCAACATTCAAATCCCTCACACTTATCCTTATGGAAAAGGGTAAATCCGAATCAGTTTATCTCCAGGTTCGCCCATTCGTAATGAATTTAGGCCCTCCCACAGCTCTCATGTTTTCTTTCAATTCACTTCCCGTAGATGTACAAGCAAGCCATGGACAGTGTCCATTCGAATCTCGTCAAGAAGGGCGAAACGCACAAGCTGACGTATACCTCTGAACTTCTTCCCGAGCGTCAGGATGGACAAATGTACGTACCCTCAGATCTTTCCCTTATTCTCGACCTAACACATGTGCTTATTAGGACATGGCGACTATCACCTAAACAAGACCATCTTGTCTGCTTCCTCGCCGGCTCCTTGATGTTAGGTGCAACGACGACGGAGGCCATCCATGAGAAGGTTTCGGTACCTCCTCGTCCTGGACAGTTGACTCTCACCGGACAAAAGGATTGGGAACTTGGCGTGGAACTCCTCAAGACCTGTGTGGATACATATAACACCGCCACGTAAGTCTTCTCTTTTTTCTTCCCTCATCCTAAGTAGCCGACCATGCATATATTTTGTTTTAGTGGACTCGCAGCCGAGATTGTCCACTTCTATACATCGGATGATGGCTTGCAAGCGCACCCGGAACGAGATTGGTACATCAAGGGCAACGAGTTAGTAATTTTTCGTGCTTGTCTAAAAGTGCAAACCAAATATGACGCTGTCTTGATTCTAGAATTCCGGCTCAACCATCCTACGACGCTCGCTATCTTCTCCGGTAAGCCCTTCCTCTAGCATTTAGATAATCACATTCTCTGTCATAACTTGAATTTTATAACTCATCGAAAAATTCTTTGACAGACCGGAAACCGTCGAATCCCTCTTCATTGCATACCGACTAACAGGAGACGAACAGTACCGCGCAGATGGGTGGCGGATATTCCAGGCAATCCAGAAGTACAGCCGCCTCGAGAGCGGAGGGTACGCTTCACTGCTTAACGTGGATGTTGTGCATAGTATCAAAATTGATAAGATGGAGACGTTCTTCATGGTCAGTGCTGTTTCTCGTTCTTTTTGCACTTTTTCCTGTGTGTTATCCTTGCTTGGGCTGACGATGGATGTCCTTTTTTTTCATTTCAGAGCGAGACACTTAAGTATCTCTATCTTCTTTTCTCAGAGTCGACTCTGCTACCACTTGATGGTACGTAACCTCTTTGTTACATACAATCCACATCACCACTATTTGCTAACTTCTTCCTTTTGAAAAGAGTATGTTTTCAACACGGAGGTACGTCATTTCCTGGTCAGATTATGTATAAGGAGAAATTTTGACCGCTGTGGCGCTTCACCTTGCAGGCACATCCACTACCCATGTTTACACCATCCACGCGGACAAGTTTCTTCTGATAGGTGTCTCCTACACACACTTGCTATGTCGTTGCAACTTTATTTATACTACGCCCACACACCCAATGTACGGACCCATATACAATATATTCAAAATTCTGCTTTTCGTTATGGCTTTGCAAGGCCTACAGACACACAAAAGGTACAAAGTGTTATTTGCATATTTACGGCCGTGGTGTGGATCCGATTCAACCATATTGTACACTTGCATTATTTCAACACAGTCGGTCAAGCTTCGTTTCAGAAAAAAAATGTCGCGTTCCTGTCAGGTCCTACGGCCCCGCCAACCACTCTTCGAACGTCGTCTTATCGATGGGTGGACATTGGCCGTACATGTCTTGCATCATTTCCCGTTTGAAGATTTGAGTCTGGCAACACGAAAACACAGTATGTAAGCCAATTGGAATGAGTGGACGGGGATCAAAAACGATAGAGTTGGGCAAACCACCGAACCTTTTCGATAGATTCTTCGATGGAATCTTTGACGATGAGACGGAAGACGTGAACGGGGAGGGTTTGACCGATGCGATAGGAACGAGAGATTGCTTGTTCCTGAAAATAACAAGGAATACAACAGGTCAGCGCTCAGCCATGAACGTCAAACGTCAAAAGACGTAGCGGAGTGTTCCTCACTTCGGCAGAGGGGTTCCACCAAGGTTCGAGGAGAATGACGGTGTTGCAAGATGTGATATTAAGGCCTAGCAAGTAAAAGAAAAAATTAGAGTCTGGGCCACCGACAACCACGATTCAATTCGATGTCGAAAGACATACCGACACCGCCAGCCATAATGGACACGATAATAACTGTGCATCTGTCATCCTGGGCAATCTTCTTCAGGGAATCGTCTCTGCTCTTTGAACTCATATCTCCAGAATCTAAGAGTGAATATGTGATAAGGATCCAAAATTGAACGGAGGAAAGCATTCCTGCATTGGCTTACAGATGGTCGAACGAATCCCTGCCCCACTGAGAGCATGCTTGATGGAGGGTATCACGCTCACGAAATGAGTCTGATAATGAACGACTCAGTCAAAGATCACTGTATATTTCTATTTAGCCCACTTACGAAGATGATCGTCTTCTGCCCCGGTACGCGCGTCTTGAGGATACGCATCATCTCCCTTATCTTAGATGACATATACGTCTCGCTGAACATTCCCTGTTCGGATTCATCGAGCTTGCTGACGTCGATACATGGAGCTATCAGTTCTTCATTCCTATTTCCGAGTGGTGGGGTTGAAAAGGGCGGTTTTGGACCGATTTGTAGCATTGAGAACTTACGCATAATCGACACCATCCTCCGGCTCTGGATTCTCATCTCCATGAATAAATTCAGAGACCAGCTCCTTGCCAATTAAGGATGGGTGATCACAAACTACATATACGCAGCTTTAGATGAAAGTAAAACCTCAACGTATGGAGCGTACCTTGTCGCCGACGAATAACCCTCGCTAAAAAGTGAAGGTCTTTCCGAGCTCTGACGCGGGAATACAAGCGGCGCTCTTGAGCGGTGAGAGTCACCTCGATGGTGGTATCAGTTCGCTTCGGCTATTTAATGAGGCTCTTGTTTCGGGCGACGATGAAATTCTTCTTGACGAGCTGTTGAGTTTTTAGTTTCCGATTGTTCAAGTGATAAGACCAGCTGATTGACTGACCTCGAGGAGCTTCGGGTTGCGCGGTCTGTCCGTCGGCTTCTTTGAACACACTTTGAACTGGAAAGTTTCAAGATCGTTAATGTTCTGATATGTTACCCCAAGAAATCGGAAAAGACTATATAAATCATGATTGGAATTCTAAAGATTGAATAGTTAGCAAAAAGGGATTTATCATCATAAAAAATTCAAGTACGGTACCTGAGCAGGTGTTCCGGTAAGACAAAGTCCATGCCACTTTCTGAGAGCCCAAATTGATTCTGCGGTCTTCGTTTTCGGATTACGGGCAGTGTGTGCCTCATCTGCATAAGTAACTATACTTTAACTTGATGTTGTCTGGTGCACTTTTCCCTTACCTAAAACAACACGATACCACTTCCTCTGAAACAGCGGCGCCTTGCCTTCGGGGTTTTTTCTATAGGTGCCATATTGGAGTCGCAGCTGGTTGTATGTGCAAACCTGCCCAAACGATGAATATAACCTGTGCTGTAAAAACATTCAAACGTGCGAGATGCACTTACCACAATGTCTGCAGTTTCACCTAAAAAAATCAGTCGGAGAAAATAAGATAAATACAAAACAACACCTACTGAGAAATGCTTTGACTGAGTCGTAGTAGCAAACGCGAAGGTGGGGTGCAAACTTCGCGACTTCCGAGAGCCAATGGTCCATGATGCCCTTGCTCGGCGTGACCACCCTAGGAAACCGGTCAGTTCCAGGAGCCAAGGAGAAGTTGATAAAGTGTTACAAGGTGGCATGACATCCCATGAATGTAGGAGGAGCAGGGTTGCGGATGATCAGTGCAATGGTCGTTACTGTCTTGCCCAACCTGGTTTCAAATGAATGAACCAATGCTCAATGAAGTTTGGCTAGTAATGAAAATGATCTCACCCCATTTCGTAATGTAAAATATGGCCCACGTCGTTTACGGTCTCTGTGCCGCAGACCTTCTCTCCTCTCTCCCTGTTCACAAGAACGGCAAGATCACGCGCCTGAAAGTATTTGAGGCTCTTCCCGTTGCTAAATATGCCGACTCCACCTGCAGACCAAAGTGAAAGATGGGGAATGGCGGATGGAAGCTCGTAGAAGGACGCAGGAGGGCCTTCTGGAGCGTGGTCAGCCAAGTTTTGGTCCGCATAGTCCGGGCAGACTCCTATGGAACGACTTGATGTTGCCTGTCCGTTGATGATGTTGGAAAGGCGAGCTACATTGTCAAGAGGCGGTCGTGCTGTCGTTGCCCTGGCAGAGGGGCGCTTATTCTTGATTGCTTTGACATAAGAAACGGAAGGGATGTCATCCGAATTCTCTTCATCGACTGTCCTGACTCTTGCTTCACTGGGAGATCCAGGAGGAGTGTTTATATTGGATTCGAGTGGCACGCGAGATTCTGTAGTGCGCTGCCTGGCTGGCTTCTCCAACCTTGAAAGATTCTCACTGTACCGAGCCGACAATCCACGTAGCACTTCAGCATTAGGAGGGAATTTCGGATGTCCAGGATTGAGCCTCTTTGGTCTTATGGGGGTAACAGGTGGGGTCGAATACGCGTCCGATTGTGCCGTGCTAGTTGATGGAACTTTAGGAGGCGTTGACAGAGCAGAAACCTCCCTATGTCGTGGCGACGGCCGGAAATAGGCGTCCTGGGTACGAGATGGTGTTGCGGGAGAAGAGACCCTCTCTGGGGTGCTCGGGGGAGTCTGGAGTTGAGCTTGGGCAACCAAGCGGCCGAAAACTGGACCCGTCGGCTTCCAAAATTCAATCGACCCAGTAAGTGGCTTTTCTACAGGGGAGAAAAGGAACCGCAGAGAACACTTACGCCCTTAGCACGCAGAGGAGTTGTCTCTGGCGACGGAAGGCTGGGATAAATGCCAGTGCTCGGTTCAGGAGCTTTGCTTTTCTATGGTGTCCAAAGATGTATAAGTAACAGTATTGAAGTAAGCTGCTGCACGCTATCCCACCTGCAATGGTCTCTTGACTGGCGTTCGCGCTGGAGATGGAAGTAGATGGTTTCCTCCGTTAGTGTGGAAGGGTTGAATTGGCTCAAATGAGTCCCAGTCTTCGTCCTTCAAGTTCAGGAAACCCCCTGGAAGATTTCGGGCCATTGTGGAGATTGCTAATGGGAGAAAGGCGATTTCATTCCAATGGTAAGGTTTCTGAGCCAAAAAATATCCACTGACAGATTTAGTGGCCAATCTTGTACGGCTGGCAGTGAGGGGAAGAAAACGACATGAAGCGACGCGACAAAGATCCACACGACGTGTTTTATCGCAGATTAAGAGGTCATAGAGCACATAGAAAGCCCCTTTGTCCTTGTCCCTGGACGGTGACGGTCCTCTCTTTGAAAATGACTCAGTTCAGCCACGAGGTTCGAATATAATAATTGTGTTGAATTAGGCATCGCCTTTGTACTGTACAGCAACAGCAACAGCACTCCAGAAAGCGTCGCGTCAATGCATCAGGATTCCGTGGAGACCATAGACATTTGTTTCCATCACTGCCAATGGTGGATGTGGATGAGAACAAAGATACGCTTTTGGTGGCTTTCCGTTTCAACTCACGGCAGTCACCGGGCCGCTGCAACAGGGGAACTCGTACCGCAGTTGAGAATCGTTAGGCATGGGGGTAAGCACTGTATTGGCATGTCCAAGTTCTATAAATTCTTGTCTTCGGGTGCTTCGAGTCGCTTCCGTATCCTTCGGAAGAACATTGCGAATTTCCCTCAATCTCGACACTTAAGTAAGGTTTATTTATGGCTGACTTTTAGCCTGCTCAAATCGAGGGGTCAATCATACGCTAAAGCTGTAAGCTTTCAGCTTGTTCCACGGTCTTTGGGGTCCAGCTAAGAATGTCTGCCTTGGCCGCGCATTTAGGTTCATATAGCATGCTACTAGTAGATACTGAAGACGGAAGATTCCCGTCGGCACAGTGACTACTAACTTGAAGAGGAAGAGTATATGTATAACTTCGCTCATAACGCATAATTTGACTCCATACCCACTCCTAAATTGAAGGCAAGGCCTTATCATTCGTTCTTCTGGGTACATGAGCAATACAATCTATATGATTCAGAGGCTAGTTCTAAAATTGCGAGCGCGGGGGGAGACGATCCGGGAATATCTATGCACGAACAACGATATCTACAAGTGGCGAAGGGAGATACTCTATATTTCTATATATGAAGGATGAGATACAGGGAGAAGACGAACAAAGGAAATGATTCTAGTGGTGGAACGGCTTCGCTTGCAAATTTATTTCTCTGCCTTGCCATTGCTCGTCGACCCCGACTTGAGCGCAGCGAGATAATAATGGGCCTTCCCCAGCATCTTGACAGGAAACGCAACTCTGAAGTTCGGATAGGTGATCGTGCACGTTTTGCTGAAGATACCCTCCATAGCCTCTTGCGGCCACGACCCATCCTGAAACCACCCATTCAGAACAAACGACGATGAATTAATTTGGAGGATGACTCACGGGTCGTTGCCTGGACATTACGAGCTTTACACCCTTTTCGATGGGCTCGGGATGAGGGTATTTGGCATACATGAGGGCCAATACCGCCCAACACGTCTGAAGGAGCTGCGTCTTCTCATGCTCAATCCAGGTATTTTGCTCGCATGACTGCGGGAAACATAAGAAAGACTGGTTAATAAAATACCAGTGAATATCAAGAAAACGTTGCACCTTGTAACTCTCCCCCCATCCACCGTCTTCTCTCTGGTGGCTCAAAAGGAATTCGCAAGCCTTACGAGAATAATCGCTTGTTGCGTATGTCTCGCCCACAAGCGCCAAACTTTCCAACGCAAATTGGGCAGCATAGGTGAAGCAAATGCCCCATGAACCGACCCAACCGCCCTCCGGTGTTTGTATACTATGGAGGTACTTGATAGCGAGCTTCAGCGCGCGGCTGGAAAAGAGGATTGTAAATACTGAACGTTGAACCCTAGAATCCATGAATGAGTACTTACTCGATGTCCTTGCTTCGATAATCAGGGATGTGTTTCCGGAAAATAGCCAAAGAGGTGATAACTGAGGTTGTACATTCTGGATAGCAGCACTCGATCATGATGCTTCCTACAAGAGGATTGATTTCAGGACCGACCGGAATTTAGAAAACAAGAAACGACAAACCGAAAACCTCAGCTGGGTTCAGCCATTCCAACCACCATGGGCCTCTAACCAATTCGTAGCTCGCAATTCCACCATTTGGATTCTGGAGACTAAGCAGAACGTCGACGGCATCGCACAAACGTTCCTTCGAAATGAGTTTGGGAGTATAGCTAAAACGTTCAGGTCAATAATACGAATAAAACGACAGCGAGGCTACCAACTCGAGCTCAAATTGGAGGCCCATCGCCGCCTTCAGGCCCTCTCCTACACAATCGCTGACCGTATAGCCTTGTTCCCTCGTGCTGTATATATGAACTGTAAGCACAATAAAAGGCGCAGAATCCATTCGCACGAACCTAAAAGGCCAAGCGCCTTTTGTCGTATGCCGATAAGCCTCTTTGTAGTGCTTCGGGTTTGTACGAATTTGCGACTTGTCCAGCCACTCCAAAGCCTTGATCATACTCTGCTTGTTCTCCTCCTCATTCCCCAACCCGGTGTCCACCACAGACTGCGTGATAAACGCAATATCCCATAGTTGGCTGCCGTTGGTGCCGCACATCAACATGCCTTCAGAGCCGAGCCACATGAAGTCGTATCGTTTCCTAGCATGCTCTTTATAGGCGAAGCTGTTAGGCCCTTCCGCATGCGCTCGGGCAATGAGGTTGAACATCTTCGAAACTGGGCCGACGGTTTGGTAGGCAGAGTTTTCGTCTTCCATTACAATGAGTCGGTACGCGCGAGCAAGCCCCGCTCGACGGAGAGGCGGGAAGACACAGTTTTCGTAAGAAGATAAAACGGCGTTTAAGCCGTCCAAGAACGCCGTATGTGGCGCGTACTCGTCCACCTTGTTGACGTTGTTTCGTTGGGCAGGCCAATCGATGGAATAGAAGTCCTCTCTGTACAATTCCTAGTGGAAGGTTAGTCGTTGGAAGAAAGAGTCGTCTTGAGAATCCTTACCTGCCTCAGAGACAGAATGAGATCGTTCTCCTCTATTTGATATCTGACGCCATAAAGATAGCTCATCGGAATATAGACGTTGCGAACGTGGATCCACCATTTATGTGGATGGAAAGGAAGCCACTCGGGGAGTGCCCTGTTAAATCATTGTTGAGGGTTAGTATCCGTGACGAACGACGATGGGAATATGGCCGCACCATAGTTCAGGAGGAACAGGGTTATTGCCCTCCCAGTCGTAGCAGTTGAGGAGTGTTAGCCAAAATTTCCCCCAAGCTGGGATAGATGTTACGCCGCCTGGAGTCCGAGAGTCCTATTTAGAGATTCCTTGGACGGAGTGATTGAATATACCGACCTAGCTTGTGAAGCGTTCCACGAGCTCGCACGCACACGGGATGATTTTTGTCGACCCCCAATAAACGGAGCGCCGTATAATTCATGCCAGTACCGAAAACCGTTGAATGACCTTCGACATGACTAGAAGGGAAAAATGGGCAGCAGTCAGCAAACCAAAAGATCCACGCATTGATTCGAAGGAAAAGACGGGCAAGTGTATGGAAGGGAGAAATTATTTTTACTCACACTCCCCAACCACCATCATCTGGATGTGCGCGGTTCATAAGATACCTGATCATCTCCAGACGTTCCTCCACCTTGAAGGACATTCCGGTCACGTAGGAGCCTATAACAAGTCCAGGTAGCAGAAACATAGGGCCTCCGTCGTCGGCAGCCCAATGTCCGTCGTCACACTGTAGTGGCCTGCAGTGTTTATAGCCGTTCCGCGCTGCGTCAAGTGCGTCTTTGGCTGGCGGCAGATCCGGCATAGTCTATACAGAACGAAGGTTGAGTGAAATGCAGAGGACGCGTGCAATAACCGCACTGTTTTCAGGCCCAACCAGAATCTCTCGACTTCGGTTTGTGGCCATCTTGTAACCTCTTCTTCAGTTTGGAGGTAATGCCAAGTATGTCGGCCGTAGTCGCCTACGCGAAGCCGCCAGCGTGTATAATCTGTAAACGGCTTCTCTGGAGTAGGCGCAATGTCCAGGGCGTTCCACATTCTAGCAACAAGCGAAGAATAAAATCACTTGGAAGGAAGTTGAGTTAAAATCTATTTGCCCGTGTTCGGGATCCCTGGTAAACATCCAGCATTCTCGATGTCTTCTTAGGCGTTTCGGTTTCCCGAGAAGTTGGCCGCCACTATCGAGGTTAGTAATAGGGATTCGGAGGCGGATAGCTGTTTAGGCCCCTCCGTGTAGACCATGCCATTGGGTTGCCACAACAAGCTGCAACTCGATATCGAAGTAAGTACGACGCAGGTATAGTTAGAACATCATAATATCCGTACCTTCTATCCGGTTTGACCGGTGGCGATATCAACCTTGTACCGAACAGAAATCCCATCGGGATCTTTTTAACTCCGGCATCGCAGCGATCATAAGCAAGTGCGATATTTACGTGCTCTTGCTGAGCATCGTTTGCTGTGGGGAAAAGAAAGTAGGTAGATGAGTTCGCCTGCAAAAATTGTGTAGAATTGCAGACACCCGCAGAATGATCCCAGCCTCTGTTTTGAATCGTTCAATTGATGGGCTTGGGAGATGATATAATATATATCCTTTGTGATGAGTATGTACTTACTTGTCGCAATGGAACACGAGGCAAGAAGTGGGTGTTCTAGTGCGCAGCGTGTGTGGCTTTATTAACCTACCAATCATAAGCATCATATCCGGTTCCAAAATGTTTGATATCGGTCCTTTGAGTGGCGGGAGGCGACACCATGACGTGCCCTTGTCCGAACTTGCTTTTTTTTGGAAGGAGTTGGTGGTGCAGTTCGTTCAGATAACCATCAATTACATAATTCTGAACTTACCTAATTGTACCTAGCCCGCTTTTGCTTTTGACAGAACAAATTTTATTTACCTTCGAATCTATCTCGATACCACCCTCTGTTTTTTCGTACGTTCTGCTTATCGAAATAATACAGCTACAGCGCCCCAGCCATTGCCATTCATACTCATCTTATATGGCATATCGCACTTGGAATGAAGACGCGGTATTCTAGTGCGCCGTTGTGGCTTCAATAATCTGCCCACCATAGTTGTACACCCTGACAGTTCCTTGGCTGACAGAGGGGACTGTGTTGACGCCGTTGACGTACTTACTATCTCATTTTTCATGACTAAATAATCGGACATCGATTCCAATCGCCAAACGATCCACCACACATGTATTCTGCATTCTGCTTCGTATCGCCGCACGCACGGCGCACCTGTCGTCGAGGATCCTCGGCCGGGGACCCACACACGTTTACCATCGTTGACCGCACCATACCTTGGCATTTCTAAATAATTTGGGGAATGGTATCTTTTTCGCACCCAAAACCACCTCGGAATTCTGTCGTTCACCACCTCCCCTTTGCTTGCGCAGCTTGTAATTATATGGGCGCGACCACCCCCCCCCCACACACACTACGTATAACATGAAGGCCATGCGGGCTTTTCTTTCTGGGGCATTTTCGTGCTGATATTGCTGTGTACTTGGACCCCAGAAGCCCTGAGCATCGACTCGAAGCACCAGCACGAAAATTGATGGTTCTTTATATTACACGTTGCTCTTTTCGACGCAGATGGCATGCTTGACATCGCGGTCAGGAAGTTGGAACCGCGCCCAACCTTCCGGACGCGATATCTCCACAATCTCTCGACGTCGTCCTTTAAATTTTTCTGGGGTGCAATTCTAGCTTATATAAATGATTTATTTAAGATCTCCAGTCGTCTCTCAACGTTCCCAATGCCAGATCGCACTACTGATTGCTCTCATGTCCTTTTGGTGCCTTTTGCTGCGTTCGGTGAGCACTTGAGTCAGTCCCGCCATCCTTACCCGCACCTAAATCGATTTTCAGGTCATACACGACCTGTCTCCGCCGTAGCTGCAAGGCTTGTGTTGGAGAAAGAGAACGTGGTCTTAACATTCTTCGCAACCCCGCATCAAATTGAGCAAGTCCGCAAGGATATATCAAACCAATTCCCCGAGTCTCTTATCTCTTCTGACGTGAAAGAGAAAGCCCTCAAGAGAATTCGGTTAGTGCGAATCCTTTCGGCCTATCATTGTTCATAAATTCTCTTTTATATTATTAGGGTCGTAACGACATTCAAATCCACCGATAGCAATGATTTTCACCTCTCCATGTCTTCCTCTGAATCCTACCCAGCAGCATACGAGACTCTCTACCGCGGCAGGCCATTCACATGCGCTACTACGGGCGAAGTATTTGATGCTGTACCACCACCAGTTGCTGTAGTCATCGACGTGCGTATCCCATCCCCTCTCAGCCCCATGATATCGGCTTTTTCATACATCGGACCGCCACAGCTTTGCGCATTGCCTCAATTACAAGCAACGCGAGCGATAAGCGGTACATCCGTGCCTATCATCGCAATCTTACCAGGACCATCATCTTCTTTTATCCGGTGTTTTGCACCACCCACTCTTGGTGGGATCGGCCTTGGGAAGACTTTGGACGATGAGGCGGCGCGACTTGGTGTCTCCCCGGATGAGCTAGGAAACAAGGTACGTTACTCTCCTGTTATTACAGCTCGGTAGTTGATTAATGCGTGATGTACTATGGAATAGCTATACAAGCACACCGAGGGCAAGATAATCAAGATCGCAGGCCTGCCTGATATGTACGATTACGAATTCTTTCCTCAGAAGGCTTGATGTTCCTTTTTTGGTTTTTATACGCCATGGCTAACCCTTTCTTCTCGTCTTGTAGCTTCCATTCGAGACCTTCATTGTGGCCATACTTCGAGGCGCCTGTCAGTACGTTTGATTTGTACATGAATATCGCTTCAACATGCGTACTTACTGGGTCTCCTTATCCTCCGGGAACAGATTTGTCGAGGAGTGTGATGGCGTACTCATCCCAAGTTCGCACTCCTATGAAGACGCTTCGTTGAACCAAATGAAATCGTGGTTCAAAACGCTTCCTCAGAACCCACTGCCGCTTTTCGCCGTAGGACCTCTTTTGCCTCCCGGATACGGTCGGCACTCCATAGAGCGGCCAGAGTCGGAAAAGAGTCGAGGGGAAAGAGATGTACAAGCATTTTTGGAAGAAATGCAAGCGAAACACGGAGAACGATCCGTCGTTTTTGTGGGCTTTTTTTTTGCGCCTCTGCGTTGAACGAATATCCCAAATATTCATTATCATTTTTCAGATCTCTTTTGGGACCGTCTTCTGGCCTTCCGCGCCGGGGTACATCGACGAGGTCATAAACGCTCTTATCGACAAAGGAGTCCCCTTCGTACGTTCCCTGTCCTTGCCTTCCATGTTCACTTGTAGTTTCCAGTTGCGTTATTTATGTTCGCATTTTATTCACAGATACTTTGCCTTGCATCTCCCTTTGTCCAACTTTCAGAGGAATTCCTCAATAATGTTAAAGCTTCAGGGTTGGGATTGATGACGACCTGGGCGCCACAACAATATGTCTTGAACCACCCGGTATGGAATTTCCAGGTTGTAAGAATTCACGCTGACGCCATTGTTCTATCTCGCGTAGGCAACGGGATGGTTCCTAACCCATGCAGGGAACGGAGGAGTAACCGAGTCCCTCGGATCTGGGGTCCCAATGTGAGCCTTGCAGTCCCCGTAATTCTCAACTCCCTCCCGCTCACGACCTGCGCGCATCCATTCACAGGATATGCTGGCCTTTCGCCATCGACCAACCAACCATCAGCGCCCACCTCAGCTGCAACCTCAAGGTCGCCTTCGAGCTTGTCGAGGTTCGCACGGGCTCCGATGGATCGCAGCCTATGCTGAGGAACGGACGTGCGCCGAAAGGAACGCGCGAGGCTGTGGGCGAGGAGTTCCGGCAGATTATCGACGCATGCCGAGGTGAACAGGGCGAGGAGCTGAGGAGAAACGCTAAAGAATTCCAACGGAAATTCGAGAAGGCATGGGAAGAGGGCGGGGAGGCAAAGCAAGAGTTGAAGGCGTTCTTGGCGCGATTTGTCCTCTGAGTTTTGCTCTGGATCAGCGCTCGAAATAGCTTCAAGTTGCAGCTATCCTCGAAAGCTGGCTGCGAATCACGCTTTGATAGACGTTGAACAGACCTCGACAATAGAATAACCTCCCTCAGTTTTTTCCCGTTTCAAATGAGAATAGAACGACGTTGAAAAAATCCGCATTGACACCTTTACGCAACAGCTTTCTTGGGTAACGTTGTAAAACCGACCCCAGAAGCGCCAGTTCACATACATCATCAGGCCACCCGCACGGTTCATAATGATACCTCATATAACGGTGGTTCTGAATCTGCCCATTTTACTTCATTCCATATTTCCGAACGGTCGGTGAGCTTGTTGGCTGATCTTTCTTCACAAGATTATCGCCGAGCTCTTTCCCATTTCATTACCAACAGAAGGTCATTTTTCCTTGGGTATTTTGGGTTAGGCAAGGTGTAGAATCATCGAATAACTCGTTGTTATAAAGCTTGTAAATACATCTAAAGAACCCTCTTTCTAAAGAGAACCTTCGCATTCGGATTCGGCACACACGACGTTACGAACCAAAGATCCTTAGGCCTCACGTTCTCGTTCTCAAGCTTCACATCGTAATTCATCACGATATGCGCGAACATCACCTTGAGCTCACACGCCGCGAAGTATCGCCCGGGACAGGCGTGTCTCCCATGACCAAAGGCGAGCGACTCCACGCTGGTGGTCACGATGTCGAATTTCCTTCCGGTGGTATCTTGTTCTTTGAGTTTGACAAACCGGAAGGGGTCGAATGTGAGTGGGTCCGAGTAGATGTTCTCATTCAGATGGACGCTGTCTAACGCGACGGCGAGGGTTGTGCCGCGAGGAACCATGGTGCCGTCGGTGAAGGTGTGGTCCTTAACGGCAACTCGCTGCATCGCAACTGAAGAGGAGTTTAATTTTCATAGAGCATCCAATGGGCGAGATATGCTTACCGACTGAGAGGGGGTGCAACCTTTGCGACTCTTTGATGAAGCTGTCAAGTTTGTACATTTGATCGATGCCTGCCTTCGTCCAGCCTTCTCGCTGAATCACTTCTTCGATTTCTTCTCGGAGAGGTGTCATATACTCTGGAAAAGCGGCCAAATAATAAAATGCGTGCATGAAAGTCTTCCTCGAATTTCAGAGAAAAAGATTCAAGGATGATGAACAACTCGACCTACCATCGAAGATGTATGTATGGCCGTGAAGTTCACCGTCAAGATACGCGATGCGAGATACCAGTCTGTGGCTTCCTCCCCTTTCGCTTCATCCATGAGCCATGTAAGAAAGTCGAGCTGCCCGGAGACTTATTAAGTTTCGAATATTATTTGAAATTCCCCGAAATTAAACATACCGGCCTCTCATCGGTATTGCTGCTTTCTTCACGTTGCTTTCGACGAGCGGCAATGAGAGGTGCCAGATGTCTTAAACCATCGTCTGTTTTCCGTGGAACATTCGAAATCAGCTTGTTCACGAGCCTAAAATCCAGCGTGAGCCATTTTCCAAATATACCACAGTCCCCAAAAAAAGACGCACGGTCGAAGGAAAGTAGGTACTATACGAAGCAGAGCCCCGGTCTTAAAAACGTCGATCGTGTATTGAACGTTGAGGGCTATGAAATCTGGATCTCTGCCTATTATTTCGTCTCAGAAAAGCGCTGGAAAATCGGGAGTGATGATGGCTCACAGAGAGGGCGCCCCACAAAAACGCGGTTACTAGCACGGCAAATGATGTCCATGAAGGTCTCTGACGCTTTAACACTAGTCCATTCTATTTTGACGTCAGCATGATATGGTAAACAGCGCAAAGCTCAACTCTCACCGCTGGTTAAAGGTATAAATTCATTGAAAGCATCGACAACCTCCTCATGGACCAGTGGCACGAGTTGCGGAAGAGCCCTGGTGAGTTGTGCTCGGATAAGAGGAACATGGTATGTATTCAGGCTGATATGCTTCCCGAGAGTGTATTCGAGTTGAAGTGCCTGGATACATTTCCTTTAGCCGACAAAAAGGACTTGATAGCGAAAACTACTCACTTCATCGAGAGACTCCATGAAAGATAACACACTCTCAGGCGCTTTCCGTATTTCTTCGATCACCCTAGATTCCGTGATGACGACCAGCCACTGGAGCATGTCGGGGATCTTGAAGACTGCATTGGGCCACTGGGACATTTTCTCTCAACATCGCCTGCAAGAATAAAGAGAATCGGAAATACTCACTTTTTTCACGCCAGCATTGATGACCTTCCTCGAATCCAATAAGTAATTCAAGGCGCCGAAGGAGGAGAAAAGCGGAATGTCAGACCCAATCGAGGGGATATGTGTGAGCTGGAGGTTTCCAGATGACGGTCCCGTCAGCGTTTTATCGACATATCAGGGTAAGATTTCACACCTTTCGACTCTGCCCTTTGTAATAGCCAAAGATCAGCCAAGAAACAGTCCCGAGCCCAACAAGGAGCAGTTGGTGGTCGACGATGGACGGTGGAAGGGCACCAAATAGGTCTTTGAGGTCAAACATCTCCGCACCTTGTCGAGGTGGTCCAAGAAGGGTGAAACGCCAAATTTCTCGCGGATTATATTAACAAGCAAAGAATTTACGTGGAACCGAGATTGGAAGAGGGGGTTCCTGGTTTATCGAGCCGAAGAGGCGCAGGGCCGTTAATGGCCAACTTCTGGATACAGTATTGACCAAGCGAGCTAACTACGAAATCTCATGGTCTATAGTTCAGCAAACGGAAAATGGATAGCTGTAATGATCCGACCTTTTCTTCAGTACTTACTGGTCGCCCAAGGAAGCCTGGAAGCTGTCCGAGTGCATCGACTAATTTCGGACTAGTTATTCGGGCCCGAATATTCGAATGACGCAGTGAATGAGGCTTGGGCCGTGGGAATCGCTACTTCATTAGAAACTCGGACTTCGTGAAATTTTCCAAGTTGACCTAACCATTTGATTGGATCGCACCCCAAATCGCCGGGGCACTTAGGCAACCGATTGGGCAAGCCTTCGGCGTGTCGACGAGCAGCGTGGAGCGCGAACGCGCCTTGTACATAGGAGAAGAAGAAACCCCTTGCCACTCTTACCTCCAATGGCGATGTCCCGGTATGTCCCCCATCAAGATCTCTTGATTCGTGGAGAGGAGTTCGTTAACGTGTAGAACTCGGGCGGTTCGGCGAAATTGCTGTGTCATAGCGCTTTAAGTTCGCTATGCCTTCTAGCCTTCATCAATGGCGAATCAGGGAATGGAGTTCGAGAGTCGCGTCTATGCTCAGGTGGGTCGGCCGGAGAACGGCACCTTATCCCAACAGAACTCCGACCTTGCCCGGGTAGAGCGTCTCTCGCCTGTTGCGCTGACAGCTGAGCCGGTGGTGACAGACGTGACCTAGGCTTGGGTGAGTACTTAGAGCGATGAGCTCGAGGAAGCGGTCGAATGTCCCAAGCGGCGTCGGCAAAAACGTTTGCCGATCCCGCGATTCCCCGATTTGGTTATGGGCGACGTCGATTTGAGGACACATAACAGAATAGTTGATATGTAGGTGGTTGACGGGACAAATATATTTATGGCAGAATAATCGGCAAATAATTGGGATGATTCCCTGGCTGATCCAAGGTGAGGAGCAAGTGAGGAGTCATGTACATGCGATATCTATTCTAAATTTCTAAATTTCTACATGACGTTGAATTATACATATACACGTACGCCACGCATCAGACGAAACGCCCCAAGAACGCGCTCAACGCTTGCTTTGCCTCGCCACCCTCTTCCCATGCCTTCTCGAATTTCCGTTTCATCTCTTCGGCATTTCTCCTCAGCTCCTTCCCTTCCTCACCACGACACGCGTCGATAACCTCCCGAAATTCCTTCCCAACAGCCTCAGGCGTTCCTTTCGGCGCACGTCCGTTCCTCAGCAAGGGCTGCGATCCATCGGGGCCTGTCCGGATTTCAACGAGCTCAAAGGCGACCTTGAGATTGCAACTGATGTGAGCGGTGGTGGTCGGTTGGTCAGCGGCGAAAGGCCAGCAGATCCTATAAATGACGATGAGCTCCGGATAACTCATTATTGCGGAACTATGACGCTCACATCGGTATCCCGCATCCAAGAGACTCAGTTACGCCTCCGTTACCCCCATGGGTGAGGAACCATCCTGTTGCCTATCCCCGAGGAAAGTAAGTATTAGTGTGAAGTCTTACGACTGGGAGCGGGATAATTCATACCGGATGGGACAAGATGTATTGCTGTGGCGCCCAAGTAGTCAAAAGTCCCAAACCTGAAGCTTTTACATCGTTCGCGATTTCCTCTGGGAATTTGGCATAGGGGGAGGCATGGCAAAGTACCTAACTCGGAGAAATGTAAAGAATGAATGAACATGGAAGAGAGGAACGTACGAAGGGGACTCCTTTGTCGGTAAGGGCTTCTATGACCGCCTCGATGTACCCTGGCACGATAGGCCAGAAGATTGTTCCAAAAGCGATCTGAAAAAATGCGAATGATGAATATTTGGTCGCACTGGTCCAATGGAAAGGGAAAAAACCCACAAAAACGACAGATCTTTCCCCGTGCTTGGCTTGCATTTCTGTCAAAAATGCTTCAATCTCCCTTTCTACCTGAATTTTCTTCAAGTCTGAGCTTCCTGCGGAGTGACGACCACATCCAGGAGGCAAAAGGGGCCCAAGGGCGTAAAGGGGTGGATTCCGAGGAAGGGATTGGAGCCACGATTTCATTTGAGTCAAAGAGGCGTCTTCATAGGAGTGCGAACTTGCGATGAGTGCGCCATCGCATTCATTGAGAAATCTTTTCCCGGAAGACACTCCGTAAACGTTCAAAATACTTTTAATAGAGCAAACGTACTGGAAGGCGCCTCGAAATACGGACCCCATAGGCGTGTCGACCGCGAGCTACAGGACAAAAAAGATGTCAACCATGATGTTCTGAGAACGAGATACATATATATATATCAAACCTCTTGAGGGAAGAGTTCATAATCATGCATGTCAGGTAACCCTGCGAGCTTGATTATTCTACCATCCGTCTGCCTGAACAACTATTGCGCAGTACGTCACGGTCGGTTAATATGACTTTATAACAGCAGAGAAAGGCACCTTTTGCGCGAGCTCATCCGGGGAGATACCAAGTCGCGCTGCCTCATCGTCCATACCTTTCCCGAAGTCGCCGATGCCACCCATAGATGACGGTCCAATAGTGCGGATAAAAGACGAGGCAGGCAAGATTAGCATTGCGATGATAGGCACGGCTGTGCCACTTATCGCTCGCGTTACTTGTAATTGAGGCAATGCGAAAAGCTATATAGAAGAAGAAATGCATAAATAGAGGGCCTTCGCCCAACCTGAGAGGGCACGAGATACGCACGTCAATGACTATAGCAACGGGTGGTGGTACGGCGTCGAATGTTTCGCCAGTAGTGGCGCATGTGAACGGCCTGCCGCGGTAGAGCGTTTCATACGCCGCTGGGTAAGACTGGAAAGAAGCCGTGAACATGTCTATGATGTCGTTTTCTGTGGCCTTGTACGTCGTGACGACCCTAATAGTATGAAAAAAAATTATGGGCAATAATGGGCCAAGGAAATTCGTACTAACCGGATTCTCTTGAGGGCTTTCTCTTTTACATCGGAGGAGACGAGAGATTCGGGGAACTGGTTTGCTATATCCTCGCGGACCTGCTTCAAATGAGGCGGGGCGACGAAGAAAGTCAAAATGAGGTCCTCTTTCTCCAACACGAGGCGTGCAGCCACGACAGAGACTGGTCGAGTGTGACCTGAAAACCGAAGATAGGTATCACTCGCATTGTGGGGCTACCCCACTCAAGTGCTTACCGAATGCGGAAAAAGGCACTAACAGGATATGGGAGTGAGGGGTGGTGGAAATTGCCATGGGGGAATACGCAGAGGCGGCAAGAGGAGCCAAGGGTATCTTTGGGTGATTTTATACCCTTGTGCCCCGCAGATGCACCAGAATTACAACCTTCAGACTATCTTAGTTCAGCGAATGTCAGCTCGTGTTCGGATCTGTTCGGATCCATGGCTATTGAATTGCAGAGACTACAGCAAGGCAGGAGATGCATGCGGTTAGTACCCAAGCCCTTAATTTCGGGGTAAGCTTGCGCTGACCTTCTAATCGCATCTGCCTATCAGACTGTTGTGTAATCGGACAGTCGGCGTGCAGTAAGTAATTACGTCGTACGATGCGTTCGAGGTTATAGATTCTTAACATGTCCATTGTCGTTCGACATGTTCACGATAGAGTCGGATAATTTGAAAAATCGAAGATCTGGACACGTGATCCAACGAACTTGCGAAGGGTTCCATTCAATTTGGGGTCTTTGCCATTCAATTCTGATGGTTGTCGATAAAATAGATAGCATATACTCAAATCCTTTGCGTTCCATCGGACTGCATTTTGAACACGATACTTAATGCTTATTTAAAAGGGGAGGATTACTGAAGTTGTGCATGTATTAAGCGTACAATTACGAAATTGAATACAACAATAAATCTATGTAGGTGAAGCGAAGTACAATAGCTTCAAAAAATTGCGGGACGTCCGACAACGTGTCGGCCCAAACCAAACTCGGAAGCCAATACATGGAAGACGAGGGAGGAAGGGAAAAGAATGAATGAAAAATTACGTGGGCCTCAGCCTGAGTTAAAAATCAAGCAAGCACTATATTTCCGCGTTCAAACGGTTGCCACCAACTTGGTTCAGCAGATATTATGTCCAATTTTACTGGCCTTCTCATTGTTGGTCGATCCCGCCTTGAGAGCAGCAAGGTAATAATGGGCTGTCCCCAGCATCTTGACAGGAAACGCGACTCTGAAGTTCGGGTAGGTGATCGTGCACGTTTTGCTGAAGATACCCTCCATAGCTTCTTTGGGCCATGACCCATCCTGTCGATGTCCACTGAGAAGGAGCAACAATAAATTAGTATGGGGGGGAACTCACCGGTCGTTGCCTGGACATTACGAGCTTTACACCCTTTTCGATGGGCTCGGGATGAGGGTATTTGGCATACATGAGGGCCAACACCGCCCAGCATGTCTGAAGAAGCTGCGTCTTCTCATGCTCAATCCAGGTGTTTTGTTCACATGACTGCGCGAAAGAGAAGAAAGACGTTTAGTAAAATATCAATGAATATCAAGAAAGGTTGCACCTTGTAACTCTCGCCCCATCCACCGTCTTCTCTCTGGTGGCTCAGAAGGAATTCGCAAGCCTTACGTGAATAATCGCTTGTTGCGTATGTCTCGCCCACAAGCGACAAACTTTCCAACGCGAATTGGGCGGCATAGGTGAAGCAAATACCCCATGAACCGACCCAGCCACCCTCCGGTGTTTGAACACTATGAAGGTACTTGATAGCGAGCTTCAGCGCGCGGCTGGAGAAGAAGATTGTAAATACTGAGCAATGAATCCTAGAATCCATGAATGAATGAGTACCCACTCGATGTCCTTGCTTCGATAATCAGGGATGTGTTTGCGGAAAATGGCCAAAGAGGTGATAACTGAGGTTGTGCACTCTGGATAGCAGCACTCGATCATGATGCTTCCTACGAGAGGCCTTTAAGGAACGGCCGAAATTTGGAAAGAATTTTAAACGACAAACCGAAAACCTCAGCTGGATTCAACCATTCCAACCACCGTGGACCTCTAACCAACTCGTAACTCGCGATTCCGCCATTTGGATTTTGGAGACTAAGCAGAACGTCGACGGCGTCGCATAAACGCTCCTTCGAAATGAGTTTGGGAGTATAGCTGGAAGGTTCAGATCAACAGCACGAAGAAAATGACAGCTAGAATACCAACTCAAGCTCAAATTGGAGGCCCATGGCCGCTTTCAGGCCCTCTCCCGTGCAGTCGCTCACGGTATAGCCTTGTTCCCTTGTGCTGTTTTTTTTTATGGACTGTAAGTAGCAATACAAGGCGCAGAATTGATTCGTACGAACCTAAAAGGCCAAGCTCCTTTTGTCGTATGCCGATAAGCCTCTTTGTAGTGCTTCGGGTTTGTACGAATCTGCGACTTGTCCAGCCACTCCAAAGCTTTGATCATGCTCTGCTTGTTCTCTTCCTCGTTACCCAACCCGGTGTCCACGACAGACTGCGTGATAAACGCAACATCCCAGAGTTGACTGCCGTTGGTGCCACACATCAACATGCCTTCAGAGCCGAGCCACATGAAGTCGTATCGTTTCCTAGCGTGCTCTTTATAGGCGAAGCTGTTAGGCCCTTCGGCATGCGCTCGGGCAATGAGGTTGAACATCTTCGAAACTGGACCAACAGTTTGGTAGGCAGAGTTTTCGTCTTCCATTACAATCAATCGGTACGCGCGAGCAAGCCCCGCTCGGCGGAGAGGCGGGAAGATGCAACTCTCGTAAGAAGATAAAACGGCGTTTAGTCCATCCAGGAAGGCCGTATGCGGTGCGTATTCGTCCACTTTGCTGACGTTGTTTCGCTGGGCGGGCCAGTTGATGGAATAAAAGTCTTCCGGGTACAGTTCCTAGTAGAAAAGCTCAGCTTTCGTCGCCTACCGAAGGAACAAGGCATCTTTAATATCCTTACCTGCCTCAGAGACAGAATAAGATCGTTCTCCTCCATTTGATATCTGACGCCATAAAGATAGCTCATCGGAATGTAGACATTGCGAACGTGAATCCACCATTTATGTGGATGGAAAGGAAGCCACTCGGGGAGTGCCCTGTTAAATAATTACTGGGGTCAATACAAGTAACAAACGGGAAGGGGAATTCGACCGGCACCATAGTTCAGGAGGAATTGGATTATTGCCTTCCCAGTCGTAGCAATTGAGGAGCGATAGCCAAAATTTACCCCAAGCTGGGATAGATGTTACGCCGCCTGCATTCCGAGAGTGAGAGATTTCTTGTACATAAGAGATTGCATATACTGACCTAGCTTGTGGAGTGTTCCACGCGCTCGCACGCATACGGGATGATTTTTGTCGACACCCAATAAACGCAGAGCCGTGTAATTCAGACCAGTACCGAAAACCGTTGAATGACCTTCGACATGACTAGAAGAGAAAAATGGGCGGCGGTCAGCAAACCGAAAGTTACCAGAAGTGATTCGAAGGGAAACATCGCAACGTCCTCAAGTGAGACCCGAAGGACACTATTTATATCTGAAAGGGAGGATTATTTTACTCACACTCCCCAACCACCGTCATCTGGATGTGCGCGGTTCATAAGATACCTGATCATCTCCAGACGTTCCTCCACCTTGAAGGACATTCCGGTCACATAGGAGCCGATAACAAGGCCAGGTAGGAGAAACATGGGGCCGCCATCGTCGGCAGCCCAATGTCCGTCATGACACTGGAGCTCCTTGCAGTGTTTGTAGCCGTTCCGCGCTGCGTCAAGAGCGTCTTTGGCTGGTGGCAGATCCGGCATGGTCTAAGCAGGAATAAAAAATTGAGGCTGAGGATGGGGGAACCTAAACGCACTGTTTTCAGGCCCAACCAAAATCTCTCGACTTCGGTTTGTGGCCATCTTGCAAGCTCTTCGTCAGTTTGAAGGTAGTGCCATGTATGTCGTCCGTAGTCGCCCACGAGAAGCCTCCACCGGGTGTAGTCTGTGAACGGTTGCTCTGGGGAAGGCGCAACGTCTAGGGCACTCCACATCTTGGTAGAAGGCGAAGACTAAAAAATTGTGAGGAAGGAGCACGGATAGCCCTAGCACATCATGTTAACAGTTCACTTGCAATTCAATTCAATCGTGTCCCGAATAATATGCAACGTGCTCCACATTTCCGATGTTTTTCGCTTCCGTGACGTTATATTGCCAAATCCCTCGAGGATAACAGTCTCTGAAGATAAACAGAAACCTGTTAGCGCTTCAGTCCCCAGTGCGTTGTCAAAGCCGAACCTTTCGTGGAAGACGAACGATGTGAGTTTCAAACTGATTTCCTGTGTGTAAGTGCGTTGGCGCCACAGCATGTCTATATATATCGAGGTACATACTCACGTCCAACATATTCGGCTTGACTTCTGTTCGGTTTGAAGCATGTTGATATGACGTCACCGATTATCACGTCCCCGCAACCCTGGCCAGCGCACGCTATGACTTATTGGGGGTTATGCATTTATAAGAGTTCGATGTCGGTTTATTTAAATTTCAGTTTCCTGGCGGCAAAAAATCTCTGGGCATGGATGACGGTTGGAGGAGGTCGTTCAACTCGATCGCACCGCATTTTCACAGCCCTCGATCGCTGTGATGGCTTCCCAGCCTCTTGGCCCTTCTTGGCCGCAGGCCCCAAATACGCCATTGCTTCCAGAAACGCAGTAATGTTATAAGCTCAACAGCTGTAAGTTGGCTGTCTTGTAAAGCTCCCATCAAGAAATTTTTTGACAAGTCGACCGTCCCCCTCTTTCAACCGTCCCTTCCTTCTAGGGTCCACCAGCCTTTCGCCCTACTCCACGATATGGTGCGCGGTAAACACGATCTCAACCGAAATCTCTTCGGTCTATGCCAACTGATTCTTTTCATTGCTCTTGTCCACGGAGGGGGACCCAATGCGCGATTCAATTGGATTTTTTTCATCCCGATTTTCATCATATACATCTATTCCGTGTTCTTTTGCGCATCGGATAGCGCACCATCTGACTTTTCTATCGTTACATCTTTCATGGGGCTGATCCCTACCGCATCGGATTATATTCTCCTACGGGATCGACAACCCGAACTCCAACAAATCGGACAGAAGAAGCCCACCTCTGAGATGACATTTACAGAGCGTCTCACGTGGGCTGCATCCCTACTCGCTACCTCCCGTGGGATAGGATGGAAGCATGAACCAACGGCTCATATTCCCCCAAGGCCCACAACTTCACGCGGAGAATTTATTGCTTCCCAGTTTCTTTGGCTCATATTTTACTATATCCTGCTTGACATCGCCCTCAGTCACGTTCAAGAAAATCCATGCTTTAGGATTGGGGGACCTTCATTGGCCGCTTTTGGATGGTTGTGGCGCATGACGTCGTTGGTGTACATCGTCGTGGTGTATTGTACCATGAGCGGAGTGTACGCGGCGGTGAGTATCGTTACGGTCGCCATAGGACTGTACGAACCCAGGGATTGGCCGCACCTATTCGGATCGCTATGCGATGCTTACACACTGCGAAAATGCTGGGGGTATGTTCTTTAAATGTTTTCATTTTTCACACTCCCTTACAAAAGTTTGGACAGTCGCGTCTGGCACCAAACGCTTCGCAGGATGCTCACAAGCAATTCAAATTTTATTGCAGCTGTCCTTCATCCCCCAAAGGGCACATTCACGACCTATTTCAAACTTTTCACGTCATTTCTCATCTCTGGACTCATGCACGCTTCCGGAGACTACATTCTCCACCAGAATTTCTCTCAAGGAACATCCGTTCAATTTTTCCTTCTACAAGCAGTGGGAATCACGTTCGAAGACGCGGTCATCGCTCTGGCTTCGCGCCTAGGATATAAACAATCCAGAATTTTCAAACTCATTGGTTTTATTTGGGTGTTCGCGTGGTTCACCTTCTGCATGCCTTTATGGTTGGACCCCCAGGTGCATGCCGGGACGATAGGTGGAATGGATCGTGTCAGTGTTGTTCAGTTATTACTCAATGCGAGATTTTCGGCCAAGTGGTCCGACGTAGCGAATTCTCCCCTTTTCTTCGGACACTCTACTTATTAGTAAATGAAGCATCCCTGCAGTGTATATAATTGCTGTCGATTGAATTGGCAAATAGCAGTACTTATACCCTCTCCCACGCTACCAAACTCCCATCCTATAAAGTAGATCTCCAGCGTTTAGCGCCTTTTAAGTTGTCTCGCCACATTCCATCCTTAAGCGGACATTGGAAATATGCGATCGCTTGACAATCGTGGGCGCCTGGTGATGATGTGGGTACAGTTTGTTCGTGACAAATCTATTCCGAGATGAACATTGCATAAACATAACACCGAAAACTCAAGCCGCGATCTGACATAAGTACGTCGGGTTGAGACCATCTATGTATGATACAACTGAAAACCATCCTCACCTTGCACATTTTCCCTCTGCCATCTTCGGCCCGAGCATCAATTTGAGGCACTCAGCGTCGTTATCACTTAGGGTACTGACTGAAGATCATGATCATTATTTCGGGTGGGTCTTATACGTACATTCATATTCATACAATCGACGGAAATAATACAAGGAATGAATCAACAGCAAGCATAGGTCACGCATACTAAAATACAAATCAGCTTGAAGGGCTCAATGAAGGAAAAACACAGCACGTACCCTCGTAAACGTACCCATCGTCATGAACGTCTCTTTCCTCTTCGAACCATCTCCATATAAGCTCTTCACAGCCGCACTCATATTTGTTTTCCTCTTTTCCTCTTCCTTGGCCAGTTCGTTCGTAACAGCACGGCTGGCGCCCGAGATGGAAGGGTTGATCCCAGGCAAGACAGTAGCTTGCTTCTTCGCAAGATGTCCAGCCTCATCCGGAGAGGAATCATTCTTACGCTTTTTCGACTTCTTTTTCGTCGGTTCTTGAAGTCGTTTGAGTTCCAGGGCGAAGCGCAGCGTTTCCTCTTCTTCTGGGGAAGGGTTGAGGTGAACGATATCCTCCGCTGAGTGCTTCTTGGCACATTGCGGGCAGAGGTCCAGCGGTGTTTCTGCAGCCTCCTTTTCCTTTGGGGAAGCAGAGGCGGCAAGGGTTTTGAAGCCAGCTTGCGAGAAAACGCAGCCACACGTAGATAGGTAGACGAAGGGCTGTGTGCCGTTCATCTCTTTCAATGTCAATGGGCAGACAAATTGGGGGCGGTCCGAAGATTCAGCCGATGAGTCCTTTGAAAGAGGCGCGGGGTTAGGAGTCAAATTTAACGTTTTTACATCCTGCAACAACGACATGAGCCACCAAGAACCGCATCGTTGTATAGAGACGCACCTTTAATGACCTGATATGCCCGCATATCTTCTCCCCATCACCGTAAGCCGACTTGTCCAATAGAAACTCGATTATTGCATCTTTGTTGTACAGTTTGCCGAGTGCACAGGACACAACTGGTTCTTGCAATTTCCGCTACAAGGTCGGAGAATGAGCAATGAAACACATCATGCATTATGTAAATACCTTTGATAGAGCACAGAAAAACCACTTTGCCCTCATCTGGTTGGCTTTGTCTGCCTGTTCAGCCTGACTAGATGTAAGTCCCAAAAGTTCACCGAACGCCGGCAAAGTTTACCGACCTTTGGTTTGTTTCGGACAAGATCTCTACGGTCGGGAATACTTCCTCCATCATTACCCATGGCGAAAAATAAAAGAAAGGAGTTAGAAGGAGACGTTGGTGGTGGTACTGAACAGAGAACCGCTTGAGCACCAACAGCGATCAAGTAAGCATATATTATTAATAAGTTACATAATAAAGCAAGACAGGAAAATAACGTTTTTATACTTGAACCTTCGCCCCGCCTTCCAAACTCTCATGTCCCGCTGAATTTCTGAGCCCCCAGCCGCAGCGCAATGCTGCAGGAATTGTCGCATATGGACAGGATAACGCAACTACAAGATGAGATTCAGCACGTACGTTCATTTTTATCCTTACATTTTGCCCAGATGCTCATAAGACCCGCGAAGCTACTCACGATCATGTCAAATTCCATCGCATACCTTACATCGCGTTCTACTTTCCTGCAAGTCAGCCCAGAGGTCCCAGTGACGAAGCAAAGGAATCCAGAAAAGTTTGACCCACCGGATGTCTTTGAGGGTATGTGGATTCGAACTGTCATGGGTGCAGGAGTTCTATTTTCTGAACAACGGATTGCATGCAGCAAACCAGAAGGAGTTGGTGACGGATCTCATAGTCAAAGCGAAGCAAATCGAATACCTTATTAACTCCTTACCGGAGCCAGAACCAGAGGAGCAACAGGTGCGTTGGGAAATGCTCAGCGTCGGATCCGTACTAACTTTTTGGGATTTTTTTCTCTTTCGCGCAGGCTAAAAGATTGCAGGAACTCGAAGATGAAATGCAAATAGCCAATGCGCAGTACATACGTGCCGTCAATCGAGCCAGTACGTGAACGCTTCCATATTCCGTATGTGTTTACCCACGAACAACCATAGAGGATCTACACGCCCAAATTTCCGAGGTCCTTAATATGATGCTCGTCGAAACAGATGTGGACCTGGTCGAGCCCAAATTAGAACCCGAATGAAACTATTATTCCCCCGGACTTTGTATGTATAATCTACAGCTTCGCTCTCGGACACCGGCCCATGTACACATTCAAAATAATACACATGCCAAAAGGATTCGACTTGGAGCTCTGATAAACTTGCCCACCACTGCAACTTACTCTGTATCCAAATGCCGATACATCGGTGGTGGCTCATCTGCGCCCTGTCTCGCTCTCAGTTCCTCCATCTCCCTCCTTAGTTGCTGCACCTCCACAAACAGCTCCTGCTGCCCAGCGCTACTCGAGCCTGGCGCCACAGACGATGCGTTTAGTGAACTTGTGGATCCTCGTCTACTGTGCATCCCTATCCACGACTCCGAGTTTGTGAGAAGGAAGCTCCGCGACGGCGAGAACGGTTGAGGCGTCCCTGATGCTGCAGTCCTCGATGGCGATTTGGAGCTCGAACCTTGTAGTGTCGTCTGCAGGTCCGTCGACGCTGACATTGGCGGTGGTGGAATTGTTCCTTTGGCATTCGGATTCACGTCGGGATGGGGAAGATCTGTAAAGGGACGAACTTCCCCATTATCGAAGCTTGTGTTGCCGATATAGTTTTGAAGCGACTCATGCCCGCCAGGTGCAGATGGGCCTACCCCCACATATGGCATTATGTCTTCCTTCTTGCGTACGGCCTTTTCTCTTACGCGTCTGCGTCGCCAGAAAAGTACCAAGGCTGCGATAGCGACAAGCAGGACCACGCCTCCCACGACCCCGCCTGCGATAGCCCCCTTTCTGGCTCTCTTGTAAAGAGGTAACTCGATGAACTTGTTCGGAAGGCTGCATTTTTAGTCCCATTAGGGTGTGTTTACGAAGCTGGAATGATGAGGAAATCCTTACTTCAGAGCAAGTAGTGCGAACATTGATCCTTGAACGGGGCTAAACACGGAGGCGTCAACGTCAGATCATACAAGGCTCGCAACAAAGCTTCCTGGAAAGCTCACCTCGAAGGTCCACTGAGCGAGAACGTTTTCCCACTCTGTGCATTATACATCCCAGGGAACGGAGCATCCGATGCATTCGAGAACGCGTGCGCATGCACCATTGAGATGAACGCGTCTCTCGTCGTCTTATCCGCTATCGTCCCAGCCGTAAACATCAGCCATTCTGGTTGATTCATTGAAGTAAATATCTGTTGTGAGTAAAGTGGAGGGTAAGGTCGACGTACGAGATCTGACACGCTGTGCGTTATGTGAATCATAAGGCAGCCCATAAAGTCCAGCTGTGAAATCGTCAGCATCGAGTTGGAACACAATCCCTTGGGACAGCTTGTGTACCTTGAGGTATCTGCGTTTCATAATATTTTTGTTGGTTGGTGAACACCTATTCGTGGGGATAAATATAAACATTACGATGTGAAGCATCTGTGTCGAGCGACTCACAGTATCACTGATAATATCCGATGCAATCAACTTCGCCGAATACAAGTGATATGGCATGATCCAATTCGAGGAATCCCCGTACGTGGACGTGACAAACCCGGAAGTCGAAACCGCCAATTTCTCCCATTCAGAAGCCAATGACGCTGCTTTGTTCTGTACGTACAACTTCGTCAACAGCACTTTTCGCTAACATGAAGAGGGGGCCATCGACCTTGTACATATCAATCTCGGCATTTGGTTTCTCGAGCGCCTTTGCTAACTTCGACATGGCGCTAATGGCGATGATACCCTTGACGGCAAGGTTCGACATGTCGGGGTACCTTAGCCCATCATCATCTGTTTCGCTGCGGAAATACACTTATCAGCGTTTATTATGGAATGGAAGTCGAGGTTCGACATACTAGCCGGAGGGGTGAAGTGTGTTGGTCACTAGATAATCCGCCCATTGTTTCAACAAGTTGTACTGTGAAGAACATAAGCGCCACTCGGAAAGAAATAAAAAATACGGAGATACCCACATATCTATCCGCCATCGTCGCGTCGCCTGTTTTAAGTGCATGAGCAAAGGTCATAATCAGCATCGAGGCCGAATCTAATGGAAGCCGCTCAACAAAGCAAATATAATCAGTGATAAGCACTCACTCTCGATGGCGCCCAAGATCGTATTCGTGTTGTTCCCCAAGGCCGTTGGGTACGTCGTACCTTGGAACAGTTATTTTTTTAAAAAAACACTCAGAAACCTCGAACGTACCCAAATCGGGAGCGGCAAAGGTATTTGTGTATGCCGACGTAGACTGATAATCTAGCAACGGGCCCAAGAGGTACGGCACCATCGACGCATTGAGGTACAGCAATGCAGGAAGGGCAGCGTACATTGTGTTGACAGGATTCACGCGACTGTTGGCGCGGTTAATTTTTGTAAAAAATGAAATAGAGAACACGTACCCGCTGACCCCAACGTCCTTCATGAAAACCTTGATATCCGAGGCGTTGTTCTTGGCATTTCCTGTGGTAAACTCCATCGAACCCATTGTCTGCCGCAGCCCAAGAGATACCAATTTTACATATTCGGGCGATACAGCTGATGCTTCGATCATGATCTTCGTGTCCAGAGCATTCGCTCGGTCGTAGGCATTAGGGAAATCGAGGAGAAAATCATCAATCTGTAGATCGTTGTCAGATGGGTATAAAGAGAGGAGGCAGATACTCACTGCCTCCGAAATGTTTTGATAACGTGTCCAGAAGTACGTACTACGGCTTTCGATGCCCGCAGAGGCGACGGTCCTTATGCTTGGGTCGCGAACAACACCAATAGCCCATACAACTGCGTTTGAAAGCTCCTTTGTTGTCCCTAAATCGATAGCAAGCCCGAGAGTGGGGTTATTGCTGTGATATCTGTCAGAAACAAGCACACAAAAAGAGGGAGGCTTACTTGGTTATCGGGCGAAATTGCGTATCTTTGGTATCCGCGAGAGCCCCCTTCGTCGCGAACTGGTTGATGAGGTCGTCTACAAAGCCCGTTTGCCAGGTTAACCCGCTTTGCTTGGCCATGGCATAGTACGCCGTGCTGTCCTCTGCGAAATCCCCTGTTTCTGCCATTGGTTGTTTATTCAAACGCGAGGCTTCATGGTAGATGCTGGAAGTTGTGTCGGTCGTATCCCACTGTACCACATTGTCCGCGTTCCCGGTTACCCACACTGTGAAGCCGAAAGATTGAAGGATGACGGCAAAAAAAAGTGGGGGGGGCGCGCTTACGAGCATATGAATGGGAGTAGAATTGGATAGAATGCGAATTTCCATCTGTGGTCAACAGGGTGTCTATGAAAAGATACGAGAACGGGAGCGAATGGCGAACCCAATCGGAAGGCTAAGAATAAGAGTTAAAATAAAGCCTTGTATGAACCTAGGTTTGCGCACCTCGATGGGATCCATAAATGTTGCATTGAACTGAGCTGGTCCGGCCGATACGGTGAATATGCTCCTCGTCGGGGTCAGGTGGTACGAGGTCGTTGTAGCATTCAAAATCGTCGTAATATTGTTACGCCCAAACCATTGGTAGGTTTGTCCATCGACTCTGACGAAACCCGCCCATGCCAAAACCTATGCTTATGAGTATAATACTTTCGAACAACTTTAATGGTCACTAACACGTCCGTTCCAAAATGTTGGCCATTTCCCATTCAGAGATACTCCGTTGGTAGAGGGTAGCCAACTATTGAAATATGGTGATCGAACCGTCAAAGGAATCGCGGCGGGGATGGTTTGGGAGCTAGCGAATCCCAGGAAAATCGTTAAAAAAATTACGATGGTGTACATGGTAGCATGGTGATGAAGGGGATATGCATCATCGCTGAAGCCAAGCCTATAGCTCGGGTAAAAAGGCCTTCAGATCAACATGAGTCAGCAGGATGCATTACGGGTAGGAAAATGTGCGACGGTGCGACGATCTTGCGTCTGGATTATGATAATGCTTGAAATGGACCCTAGTAAACGTTTCCTCGGATTGAATGTGGACAAAAGGGTAAGCAATGCGAGAGTAAGTGCTGGGTCCATCATCAATGCTTATCGATACATACATCCATTTGGTGCTCCGCTTATTCAATAAAATGGTTTTACTTCAATACTTATCTGAACAAGGATGAAGTGCCTCAAGTTCCATCTCCACCGATTCCAGGATAAGCTAGCCTGACAAGATATTGGCATGGAGTCTCGCTGTTACAGTATAGCTACTCAAAACATAGGATAAAACAGGGCCCTCATTCTTGAAAAGCCTCTAAAACCGGCTTCCCATCCTCAACCCTCGTCTCTCCTCATCCTGCTGTAGCCCGTCCATTCTCATCTCGCTGCCCACTTTCCATCCTCATGTCACTTCAGATCCTCGTGTCTGTTTATCCTCGTGTCGCGGGCCATCGGGGTCGCTACCGTCGTCGCAGACTTTGTTACGTGCGGTCGTTGTTGTCGCCGTCGTCGTTCCGCGAGATCTCCTGCACATCAAGGCGGTCGCGCCGTGTCGTTTCGTGGAGTCCGCCATCACCCGTTAGGCACAACGCGTCACTCTACGTTTCGGGATAGGTAGTGTAGGGAGTTGGAGTGATGGTCTAGTGAGGATTTGAGGACTTCGCGTTGGGATGAGAATCTGGAGCAGAAAAAGAAAAAAAAGCTTTGTGAAGCGGAGGTTGTGTCATGTGGCGGAGTCTGCTTGAGAAGTCAACCGAGGTTCAGAAGAAAATACCGACATTTCGCGTAGAATGCACTATTCACATCCATATGAGCCGATTAGAGATGCACGTAGTGCAGTAGGAGAAAGACTTACGTGAATTCGGCATGACTTGAAACTTATAATGGTGGTGATTACGCTGGGCACTGCTTTCTGGTTTAGCTGCTGATGCACAGGATGTGCTTGGGGAGTTGGTTAGGTCTGGGTCGTGTTCTGGGGCACTTCGTCTTGGGATGAGTACGCTATCACATCCATTGATAAATCTGTTCCCGAAGGATAAGGAGATCCAGTAAGTACGCATGTTCAAGCGATATTCATGTACAAATCAAACGCGCTGACAGGCACCTCGAAGTATGGCCACAACGAATGTCTCGAATGAAAGCTACAAGACGAAAAGAAAGGGTTAGGAATGGCGTTTGAAAACCGAAAAAGAAACATCAAGCCTTCTGACGAAAGAATTCGTAATCGTACATATCAGGCAGGCCTGCGATCTTGATTATCTTGCCCTCGGTGTGCTTGTATAGCTATTACATAGTACATCACGCATCAATCAACTACGGAGCTGTGATAACAGGAGAGTAACGTGCCTTGCTTCCTAGCTCATCCGGGGAGACACCAAGTCGCGTCGCCTCATCGTCCAAACTCTTCCCAAGGCCGATCCCACCAAGAGCCGGTGGTGCAAAACAGCGGAGAAACGATGATGATGGTCCTGGTAAAATTGCGATGATAGGCACGGATGTGCCGCTTATGGTTCGTGTTGCTTGTAATTGAGGCAATGCGCAAAGCTGCAGCGGTTCAAGATATGAATAAACCGATATCATGGGGCCGAGAGAGGATGGGTTACGCACGTCGATGACTACAGCAACTGGTGGTGGCACAGCATCAAATACTTCGCCCGTAGTAGCGCATGTGAACGGCCTGCCGCGGTAGAGAGTCTCATATGCTGCTGGGTAAGATTCAGAGGAAGACATGGACAGGTGAAAGTCATTGCTATCGGTGGATTTGACCGTCGTTACGACACTAATAGTATAAAAAAGAAGTTAAGGACAATAATGGGCTAAAAGGATTCGCACTAACCGAATTCTCTCGAGGGCTTTCTATTTCCCGTCGGAAGAGATGAGAGACTCGGGGAATTGGTTTGCTACATCTTTGCGGACCTGCTCAATTTGATGCGGGACTGCGAAGAATGTTAAAGGGACTTTCTCTTTCCTGCTGGCTGAATCCATCGTCATTGCCGTTGGGGCACACTTGTCAACATCATTTCAGGGCCGTTGTTATGATATCCTCATTTTCGTTGGTTGCACTCAACGGCGTCGACGTAATCGTCGTTGGCCGAGCTGTCAATGTTGGGGATACTCGTCAATGCCAGGAGAAACGGAAGAGAAAGGGCGAAACGGACCACAAAGTCCATTCCGTAACACTTACTGCCTCCCAATCCCCTCGTGAACATTCCCTCCTTCCCCTAGCCTGATAAGATCCTCCAACAAGCGTGGGTGGGTGGCTAAGTTCCGGAGGTCGGCAAGGCTGAAGGTGGTGGCCGTAAATTGGCCCACGTCCCTCGAAAGGGGAGGGGCACATGTTGGTTGACATTTTAATTTGTGCTCAAGTATTGTACGCCGCGTTTACATCAGTAAATTGGTGGTGGAATGAAGGAAAAGTTCACAAACCCGATTCATTCAAACTCCGCGCACGTTCAACGTTTCCAAGTTCGAACTTCAACGTCCCTTTTTTCGGACGCGCCGCTCTCGACTCGAAAACGGCAACGGGAGGTGAGGAGAGATGCGCACAGTGGCAGGGCTTCAGCACCTCGGGCTCTTCCCTGGGCCTAGGGCGTCAGAGCCTCGCTAAAGGATTGGGTACCCTTTCTTGTGGGATTTGAGATAAGTCCAGGCTGGGTAAGGTAAGGATCTTTCTTTTTATCCTTCAGTTTGCTTTGTTTGATGCCTCTACGCGTTGCAGTTAGGGGCTATCTCGACCTCAGCCAGAGATCAACGACATTCAAGTTCGTGAGCAGCCTCAAATTTCAATTAAGCTCGCCTCTATCTCGGCATCCGTATGATCGCGAACACCCGGTTGTACCTCCCAACGATGGGCGACAGCGATGTGTATGCAAGTTCAGTACATACTACCTCGAGCTCTTCCCGAAGTACGGCTGGTAAGCCCTCAGGAGGCCTCAGCGCCCTTCCTTTTCTTTTTTTTACAATCCTCTTTTTAAGTACGATAACACTTACACTTCACAGCTCGCAGCGACCTCGTTTTTCAAAGGGTTGCACTATAATATTCGACGCCAAACAGTGGGGCGGATACACTATTTATCGCTCACTCTCGGAAACCACCACGTCCTCTCTTTGAACCGCGGCAATCATCGACGGCCTGCAGCATCATCTTACTCACCATGTCTACAAGCGTAGCGAGCTCCCACCGCAGACGCTCGGGATCGACGATCGGCTGCAGTAGTACCGCACAAGAGATACAGTCAGCAACTCGTCCACATACTACCATCGGATGCCCAGCCACCACCAGCACAACTCGCACATGCTGTACCCACAGGTGAGGTTGGTCTGATGTAGTGAAATCTTCACTCATGCGCATTTTCAACGCCAGGTTCGTGTTATCTCGTGCGTTACAACCGAAATTCAACTCGCCCCCTAGGTTGATACTTCCCATGGTTGTGCTGGAATATCCCAAATTCGCCGTTTCATCAAGTACGGTCGGCTTGTGATACAGTTTCGAATACCCGACAGGGAGCCAGGAAGGGCAAACAGAGGAACGGCGACGATGCTGAAATAAATGCGAGAAGGTAGCAACCAACGCACAGCGTTCAAGTTTGTTCATTTCAGCTCATTGGTCTGCTAGCATTGACGCCACGCAAATCGCAGAGATGCACGTCTACCATGACAAGTCTGCGTGAGGGCCGTGGTCGAGAGGAGGGGTGCGTTCTTTTGGGACATAGCCCAGCAGGTCAAATGCCGGCAGAAGGTCGATGTTCCAGCATTCCGGGATCTCCGCTCATCTATTGTCGTAGCGAAGATTTCCATAGTAGGCCCTGTTTTTCTCTTTCCGTTCGAACAATTCGCTTATGAGCCTGATGCAAACTATGGTCAATCGAAGCCCAACTTTTGATTGACTGGGTTACGAGTCTTTATTTATAAAGATGAGTTTTTTTAACCCAACCAGAAAGCCCGCGACCGCGAATACGTTACCCCTTCACAAATCACTGATGCCATCAATATTGCACGTGATCGGTCGAGACCTTCACACTGATTGTGCACGACCGCAAATACGTTACCCCTTCACTTAATCACTGATGCCATCAACGGTGCACGTGATTGATTGGCCGAGACCTTCACACTGATTGTGTGCGACCACTAATACATTACCCCTTCACTTAATCACTGATGCTATCAATAATGCACGTGGCTGTTGGGCCGAGACCTTCACACTGATTGTGCACGACCGCGAATATGTTACCCCTTCACTTAATCACTGATGCCATCATTTTCACATGTGATCAGTCGAGACCCTCACACAGATTGTGCATGACCGTGAATATATTACCCCATCATTTGCACAGGTGCATGGTCGAGACCTATCACAATTGATGATGTGAATGTTCCAGGTATCTGAAAATGGCTGTGCTGCAAGGAGGGACCAAAGTTCACAGTGAGTAAGCCCACAACTGCACTTTTGTTCCTCAGTATCAGTAATACTATTAATTTATGCTGTGTGCACTTTGAATGTGCCTAACCATAGTTTCGTTCCATCAAGGTGTGCATTTCATTTTGGACTGAGATGACGTAGGGCTCATATTCTATGACAATGACATCATTGTGCTATATTTATAAATATACTAATCACATTTTCGTGGTGCATTTTATTTTGGACTGGATATGATGTAGGGCTCATATTCTATGACAATGACATCATCCAGCTCCTATATATTTATAATTATTCTATTAATTATTAAAATAAATATGTATTCAATATTCCGATTACCAGTCTTTATTTATAAAGATGAGTTTTTTTAACCCACACAGAAAATCCGCGTATGCATTATCAAAATCCCCATCAATGATGGCGTTACATAATACATACACGTGATCACCACGACAACCAAATGGAAACGTACGCACGTGTATGCATTTTCAACAACCCCCATCCATGAAGCCTTCGTGACTGCCCACCATGGGCTAAATAATGCTAGCACGTGGTATCAGGCCCCGTATCACTAGTGTTTGGAAGTCCGGTCTCAAGACTGGAAAAAGACCGCAACTGGACCGGACCAAGACCGGAAAAGACCGGACCCGCGGTCCTGGTCTTTTGTTTTTGAAAATCAAAGACCGGAAAAAGACCGGTTTTCATGGACCGGTTTTTGCGGTTCAGACCGGTCTGAACCGGCGATTCTGTACCCCTTATTTACCTCTCCAAAACGAGTCTAATATCACCCAAAACGGTTAATATCTGGCTGAGAAAAAAAATAAATTGTACAATGTTGACTAAAAGAGTAGATCCAGAAGAATATTATTGTAGAAAATTCAATACTCAGGCATATTAAACGTTCTTGGGCTCGTTTTAAAGCTTAAGATAACCTTAACAAACATTACTGATCAATACATGTCTAATATCCAATGTATTGTGTCAAAAGACCGGTCGTAACCGGTCAAGACTGGTTAGGACCAGAAAATGGTCCGAACCGGTCCAAGACTGCAAAAAACCAACCTGAACCGGTCCTGGGTGGTCCAGTCCGGTTTTTTGAGGTCTTGGGACTTTGGTGGACTGGTCTCGGTCTCGGTCCATCACCCTGGGGGGCAAAAAACCGGACTGGACCGGACTTTCAAACACTACGTGTCGCGCTCAGGACCACACCAACCCCACCCACAAATACCACATCGCGAACACGATGACGACAAGTTGTCATCGACAACACCTTGCCCCTCCCCTCATTGAGGGATGTGGGCGGTGTTTTGCCACATCATGCCCCTCCCAACACACCATCTCTATCCCCACGTCATGACGACCCCCCATGTTCGACATCGCTGCATCATCACCACAAAACTACCACTTTGCCATGACATCGATCCCAGCCCAGGCTCCTAACAATGATGACAGCGACAGTGCAGTCGACGGGAGGGAATGGGAAAGGGAGGATCCAGGGAAGTGAGAGGACACAGCGACAAGAGGGAGTAGGGAAAGAACAGTATGCAGGGAAGGGAGAGGACACATGGAAGGAAGAGCATCCGAGAATGAGAGATGAGCAAGGGAGAGGATGGGGGATGGGGAAATGGCGAGGACAGGATAGGGGAAATTGGGTCAACCGAGGTGAGTATTGCCTGCCTCGTCGACCCTAAATCCTGCATGAACAACCCCAAAGCCGAACAAGGTGAAGTATGGATGTTATGTCGCCTCGTTCCATGGCCAACGGTAACCGATTTGTTCTCATTCTCGTCCATCTACATGCCTATCTTAGTCGTTCTAGATGTACAACCCACCGCCATTTCTTCTGACGAAGAGGGTATGTGTCTTCATTTTCACGCCGTGGCCATGGCCAGTGTGTGCTAGGGTGGACTAGGCAATGGTAAGGCTCCTCGTCTGAGCTGTGCTCAGAACTCACCGTATCTCTCATAGCCTCGTTGTCTACCCTCCTCATTCGCTCGCGAAGGTCCAGCATGTCCTTGTCCCAAAATGAACGAGGCAGAGGGATGCTCACCCACTGCCTCTTCCCTCCCGCAAATCCACAAAACCCACCCAGAAATTAACAAGCCAATGTGTGGGTTTTGTGCCAGCTCGTTGGTGCGCAACTCCTCGCACACAGTCCTCAATCATCCCCAAAAGCCATCGAGGCGGTGTGCACACCCACACGCCATCTCGTTCCACCCAACTTCCATCTAATGATACTTGTAATACCTTGTGAAATATGTTAATATTACCCTCTCAGAGATCATAAAGAATTAATATTGACTGATCGAGCATAATATTTGAGTGATGTCTAGGGCTGCAAGGAATGAACCAAAGGTTCATGACGAGCAGCACTGGCAAAGTCCTACACAACAATTATTTTATTGTAATGAATATACCCTCAAGCTTTTGGAGTAAAAGGTGGTTGGCTATATGTTACTTACTTATTATTATTGAGATGACGTACAAAATACATGAAATGACTTGATGATTCTAAAGGAAAGACTCGTGTTGCCATGCCATGCAGTGGCCCGCTAGCCAAGTTCGTAGTATTCACGATGAGGTTTTGAATTCTGGAACTTCAACGACCCCACCAGGGTTAGCTACTTTTTTGATTCTCTCTCTCTTATCTCTGATGCATGGTTGAGATCCTGGCAGCGACCGACTTTCCTGATTGGCCTCGTGAAGCTCCTTATCGACGATCAGGCACAGTATGTATTTCCGTTTCGTTTCTTTTTCAGCTTGCTCACGGAGCCTGTGCCGCGCTTCGGTAACATGAGTGAGCGCCCCTGCTCAAGGACTTGCCTTCAAGCTGCTATCTAGTACCAAATAGTATGTGCAATCGCTGGCCTGCAGAGATATCCGCTCCATACTCACCTAAGTATATAAATTAGACCCTCGGCGGCGATATTTATAGCAGCCCACATGATCAATCAATGTTTCATTTCAATCCTGTATGGCATCAGCGAGAGCGTTATCAAACGGCCTCGTGGTCTGTCTAAGAAAGCCGGCCGTTGACTTTGCCACCAACCGATAGGAAACGACGGGCTTCAGAGCCATAGGCACGTCTCGATAACCATGCATCCAGCGGCCAGCCCATTCGGTACTTTCCCCTCCAAAACGTCTATATATTTTCACGGGCACTTTCTGTATTCGATGCGTTTCGTAATTTACATTTACGAACGTGGCTCTCCTGCCCGGCCGGATGGGAGATCATATGTCCTTACCCAGGCTGACCCATGACATTTTATAAAGTTACGGAAGCCTCGTGGATGACCCAATCCAAGCGAAGCGCTTCTTGTTTTCTCCCCTCATCGCTATGGCTGAACAACGCCTCCCGCAGACTGCCAAAGATCGCAAGGGATTTTTCAATCACCTAAAGAGCTTGAAGTTGTTCAGACGGGGATCACCTTCGAATGTAGCACCCACCGTACCCACCATAACAGAAGAAGCCATCGTGACAGAAAAAGAAGCTGCGAAACTCCGAGCCAAGTACACCCATTTCCGTATCCTCGTTATCGGGAGGGCGAATGCTGGTAAAACGACACTCCTCAAGCGGGTCTGCAATACAACTGAGGATCCAGTTTACAGCAAGGTAAGATATCAGCTTTGCTTGCGAGTGATACCCCGCTCTCATCATTCATTCATTCACCTACAGATTGACCCGACCTCTCAGGTGACAACTCGCTGGTGATCTTGGCAGGTCTTTCCAATGTTGCTAACTTTGATGCCTTAGCGAGGAGAACATGATGTCAATGTTTCATTTTCATTCACGAGCAACCCAGGGTTCATCTTCCATGACTCTCCTGGATTTGAGGCAGGAGGCGAGGAGGAGCTTCAGAATGTACTTTCCTTCATACAGAAGAAGGCAAAAGCGAGGGAAGTAAAAGACCAAATCCACGCAATATGGTGTGTTTTATCCTTTCCTTTATATTACATAGTGCAACTGATAATGCCATCAGGTTTTGTTTTGCTCCAGACGTATCTCGACCATTATTGGAATTGGAACAGAGGTTCTTCAATGAGCAACGTGGCGGAAATGGTATGATCATTTGAAATCTCCAAACTCTTTGCTATGACTGACCAGCATCAGTCCCTGTTGTGGGAATCTTCACAAAGTTCGATGACTTCATCACGCCGGTCTATGATGAGAATAAAGATGAGGAGAAGAATAGAGAGGTTGCTTGTGCAATCTTGAAGGAAAGGTTTGAGAAGCCACTCATGGGTTACAAATTTCCACCTCGTGCATATGTGCGATTTGAATGTATGTCCCTTCTCCTTTTAGATGAACATTGGGACTTATGGCCTGTCAGCTATTGATGAGGATGACGGTAATCATCAGGAACAAGTGGGGGAATTAATGAAACAGACAGCAGCATCAATCAACAACTTGGCACTGAAGATATTGTTCATTACTGTCCAACAGAATAACCTGGAGCTCTGCGTCTATTATGCGCTAAACAAGTCTGTCCTCAATTTGCCTTCTGTTTCTTTAACTTATCGCTCTAATGCAGGACGATCTTCCAGAAACGGACTGTAACAGTGGTACATTTATGCTTGAATATAGGGGAATGAGAGCTCAAATCAATAAAGAAGGAATTGATTTATTATGCTGCAAGCTGGTTTAAGCATTTCTACTCTGTGGTATGTCTGTTAAATGTATTTGCTCAAGCTATGACTGAAAATTTACTTGGGAAGAATCATGTAAGAGTTTAGTTCTCCCCATCTGAAAGACAGGGATGTTGAATATTCTAGAATGTAAGTACAATTATTAATTGTTGTTAGTGACATGTTTGACCAGATAATCAGTATGTGGGTGTGAGACCAAGTTTGTTGAACATATACTAATGATGCAAAAAATAAGGGAAAAGAGGTAAGAAGTCAAATACAATTCCAAAGCAAATTCTAAAAGTAATATATAACAGGTAATGATTTACTTATATGAGATTTTGTTCTCTTGCATTTGCTGACATGCCACGATGAATTCCCATCCAGGATGTGAGTCCCTGTGCACCTCCTGGCCTTCTGTTGCATTCACTGACATGCCACAATAAAATCCCATCCAGCAAGTGAGTTTCTGGGCACCTTCTGGCCTTCTGTTGCATTCGCTGATATGCCATGATGTAATCCCATCCAGCTAGTGAGTCCCTGTGCACCTTGTGGGGCATTCACTGACATGCCATGATGAAATCCCATCCAGCAAGTGAGTCTCTGTGCACCTCCTGGCCTTCTGTTGCATTCACTGACATGCCATGATGAAATCCTATCCAGATTGTGAGTCCCTGTGCACCTTCTGGCCTTGTGGTACATTCACTGACATGCCACGATGAAATATCATCCAGCGAGTGAGTCCCTGTGCACCTTCTGGCCTTGTGGTGCACTCGCTGACATGCCACGATGAAATACCATCCAGCGAGTGAGTCCTTGCACACCTCCTGGCCTTCTGTTGCATTCCCTGATATGCCACAATGAAATCCTATCCAGCGAGTGAGTCCCTATGCACCTCTTGTCCTTCTGTTGCATTCACTGATATGCTACAATGAAATCCCATCCAGATCGTGAGTCCCTGTGCATATTGTGGGTCATTCGCTGACATGCCAGGATGAAATCCCATCCAGGAAGTGAGTCCCTGTGCACCTTCTGGCCTTGTGATGCATTTGCTAACATGCCACAATGAAATCCCATCCAGATCGTGAGTTTTTGTGCACCTTGTGGTGCATTTGCTGACACGCCACAATGAAATCCAATCCAGCGGGTGAGTCCCTGTGCATCTCCTGGCCTTCTGTTGCATTCCCTGAAATGCCACAATGAAATCCCATCCAGGATGTGAGTCTCTGTGCACCTTGTGGGGCATTCACTGACATGCCACGATGAAATCCCATCCAGGATGTGAGTCCTTGCACACCTCCTGGCCTTCTGTTGCATTTGCTGATATGCCACGATGAAATCCCATCCAGGATGTGAGTCCTTGCATACCTCCTGGCCTTCTGTTGCATTTGCTGACATGCCATGATGAAATCCCATCCAGGATGTGAGTCCTTGCACATCTCCTGGCCTTTTGTTGCATTTGCTGACATGCCATGATGAAATCCCATCCAGCGAGTGAGTCCTTGCACACCTCCTGGCCTTCAGTTGCATTCGCTGACATGCCATGATGAAATCCAATCCAGATCGTGAGTCCCTGTGTGTCTCCTGGCCTTCTGGAGCATTCGCTGATATGCCACGATGAAATCCCAACCAGCAAGTGAGTCCCTGTGCACCTCCTGGCCTTCTGTTGCATTTGCTGACATGCCATGATGAAATCCCATCCAGCACGTGAGTCCCTGTGCACCTCCTGGCCTTCTGTGCATTCACTGACATGCCATGATGAAAACCCATCCAGTTTGTGAGTCTCTGTGCACTTCCTGGCCTTCTGTTGCATTCGCTGACATGCCACGATGAAATCCCATCCAGCGAGTGAGTCTCTGTGCACCTCCTGGCCTTCTGTTGCATTCACTGACATGCCATGATAAAATCCTATCCAGCGAGTGAGTCCCTGTGCACCTCCTGGCCTTCTGTTGCATTTGCTGACAGGTGACGATGAAATCCCATCCAGCGAGTGAGTCCTTGCACACCTCCTGGCCTTCTGCTTCATTCGCTGACATGCCACGATGCAATCCCATCCAGCAAGTGCGTGCCTGTGCATCTCATGGCCCTCTATTACATTCATTGATATGCCACGATGAAATCCCATCCAGCGAGTGAGTCCTTGCACACCTTCTGGCCTTCTGCTGCATTCACTGACATGCCACAATGAAATCCCATCCAGATCGTGAGTCCCTGTGCACCTTGTGGGGCATTCACTGACATGCCACAATGAAATTCCATCTAGCAAGTGAGTCCTTGCACACCTCCTGGCCTTCTGCTGCATTCACTGACATGCCACAATGAAATCCCATCCAGCTAGTGAGTCCCTGTGCATCTTGTGGGGCATTCGCTGACATGCCACAATGAAATCCCGTCCAGGATGTGAGTCTCTGTGCACCTTGTGGGGCATTCACTGACATGCCACAATGAAATGCATCCAGCCAGTGAGTCCCTGTGCATCTCCTGGCCTTCTATTGCATCTGCTGACATGCCACAATGAAATCTTATCCAGAATGTGAGTCCTTGCACACCTCCTGGCCCTTTGTTGCATTTGCTGACATGCCACGATGAAATCCCATTCAGGATGTGAGTTCTTGCACACCTCATGGCCTTCTGTTGCATTCACTGATATGCCACGATGAAATCCCATCCAGCCAGTGAGTCCCTGTGCACCTTCTGGCCTTCTGCTGCATTTGCTGCATTTGCTGATATGCCATGATGAAATTCCATCCAGGATGTGAGTCCTTGCACACCTCCCAGCCTTCTGTTGCATTTGCTGACATGCCACGATGAAATTCCATCCAGGATGTGAGTTCTTGCACACCTCATGGCCTTCTGTTGCAATTCCTGACATGCCACAATGAAATTCCATCCAGATCGTGAGTCTCTGTGCAACTTATGGCCTTCTGTTGCATTTACTGACACGCCACATTGAAATCCCATCCAGGATGTGAGTCCTTGCACACCTCCTGGCCTTCTGTTCCATTCCCTGATATGCCACGATGAAATCCCCTCTAGGCTGTGAGTCCCTGTGCACCTCATGGCCTTCTGTTTCATTTGCTGACATACTGCCTCTTTAGTTTGTAGCTGTCCTCTCTTTATTCCTTTCTCTCCAATCAATTAATAGGCCTTCATTTGCAGGTGGACAAAGCAATGAAGCATATGCAAGCTCAATTCAATGTGAGAATATCTCCCATTCCTTTTCGCTGTCTTTATTTATCTGTTTTCAATTACAAAGAAACCTTCTTTGCATTGTTTCATTGGTCTGCATATTTTACTCTCCTTCGTATATTGATGGTTCCTCATTGCAAAATAAACAGCCATTCTCATCTGCCTTGAACATTCCTTCTGGCTTTCCCAGCAAGACTTCCATCCCAG
Source organism: Hebeloma cylindrosporum (assembly GCA_000827355.1). Taxonomy (NCBI): domain Eukaryota; kingdom Fungi; phylum Basidiomycota; class Agaricomycetes; order Agaricales; family Hymenogastraceae; genus Hebeloma; species Hebeloma cylindrosporum. Next base: position 3,419 of record KN831787.1, on the reverse strand, counting down.
TGGTGCTTTTATTAAAGCTTGGAACATTTATCTCAAGACCCACCATGCAATGCTTGATCAAAAATTGGATGAATACTTCAAATCAAAGGATAGTGATGACTGGTTCACTGTGAAGTATTACCCATCTGAGGAAGAGCTCAGTGAATGCAGAGAAATAGTCCTTAACAACCTTCTACGTCAGTTCTCACAGTTCTTTTGAGTGGCAATTGCTGATATATCTCTAGCCCATCCCAAAATCTCCACTTGATCGCATTGAGATCTGCCATTTGAGAATTTGGATAGTGGTGGCTTGATTGGTACTATGAATGTAAATTTTGGCATGAACAAGCCTGCCATGGTGAATAAGTTTGGAATAAGTTGGCACTTTTGAATCCAGTGCAATATGTAGAATGGAAAGGACAAGAATAAACACTAAAGAATAATATATGTAATAGATTGTCTCAACATTGAACGGTGATGAGTGTGGTCTTTTGCGAGCAGGTCTATGGCGAGCCAAAACCAACAAACACCAACACCAAATCTAACACCAATAACAATTAGTGTTTAAAAGTCCAGTCCAGTCCAGTCTTTTACCCTCCAGGGCGATGGACCGAGACCGAGACTGGTCTACCAAGGTCCTAATACCTCAAAAAACCGGACTGGACCGCTCCAAGACCGCAAAAAACCGGTCTTAACCAGTCTGGACCAGTCTTTGGTCTTAACCAGTCTTAACCGGTTTAGGACTGGTTTTTTGACCCGATAACTTGAAAATAAGTCATGTATTTATCAATAACGTTTGTTAAGGGGAATGTAAGCTTTAAAATGAGCCCAAGAACATTATATATGGTTAGGAATTGAACTTTCTACAATAATATTCAGCAAAGTCTACCATTTTAGTCAATATTGTACAGTTTAATTTATTTCTCAGCCAAATCTTAACGGTTTTGGGTGATCTTGGGCTCATTTTGAAGGCATAAATTAGGGTTACAGACTGACCGGTTCAGACCGGTCCTAACCGCAAAGACCGGTCCATAAAGACCGGTCTTTTTCCGGTCTTTGATTCTCAAAAATCAAAAGACTGGACTGCTGGTCCGGTCTTTTCCGGTCTTGGTCCGGTCCAGTCTCGGTCTTTTTGTAGTCTTGAGACTGGACTTTCAAACACTAATAACAATGAAGACAATCACGGTAATTCCTCGGGAAAAAACACAAATCACACGTTCTAATAGTGTGAGGGGAGACTTCTGGGGTATGCACAGAATAGATCTCAAGGGACTTCAGTATCTCAGGTTTGTAACCATAGATAATAGTTGCAATAAGGTATATTGCAGGTAAATGTGTGAAAGCACCGACATTAGGGTTTTAGTTGATACACGGAACAACTGAATCACAAGTGCGAGCATGAGGATTTGACTATACGGGACGAAATGTGAGCGCGAGCGATGAACGATCGAACGATAAACAGACTATGATGAAAGGCCGGTACCAACCGTGGCATGCCTTTAACAAGTACTGGGCTGCTATCATTGCACCGTTCGTGTTGGAATGTGACTGTGAGGGAAAGAGATGGAAGTCGGAAGGCTTGATTCCAATGTGGAAGGCTTGACGATGTTTGATAGCTGTGGTGAGGACTTGGCGAATGTGGCAGGTCCTCGGAAAGCAGCTGGCTAAGTAGCGGAGACGAACTTCGACTCGTTTGTCCGCCACAATAAGAACGCCCTCTGAGAAAAGGTGGTGATTCCAAGCATCTAGGTGCGAAGCGGAGAAGATAGACTGCGGATAGGTATACGGGCTCACAGCTTCGCGAAGTGCGCTCCTGAATTCTGTTCCCCATGACAGAAGATTTGGAGGCATTGGCCCTATCGTTCTCCATGGCGAGCACGATCGGGACGACATCCTGGACAGTAGCTTGGGAGTTGAGGAAAGGAATCCTTTCAACATCCGCGCAGTTGGTTGCCCACGACATTCGTCAGGCGCTCATTCGTCCAGAGGTTCGTTAGGCTGATTCCCGAAGATAGGGAGAACGGAAAGGCGAGAGAGGAGTGAAGGCGGGTCTTTGCTGGTGTTGCGTGAGCCTGCACTGCTTGGAACTTGGGTCTGCTTGTCCACTGGAGGTGACGGTGGGTAAAAGGAAGTGGGAACCGACCATACTCGGGAAGGGAATGGTTTTGGGCTTATCGGTAACCCACTCTCCTCGTCGAATTGTTGGGATTCGTTGGGACTGCACTCTCCTCTGTGAACCTCCCTTAAGACCTCCAAATTGCGATAGTCTCCCATCCGAGCATCCCAAGCTCTAATGGCCGTTCCTTCCAAAAACTCCTTCTTAGGCCTCCAACGCCAAAATATAACCACGGATGAATGGTGCTCCAGCTCGTCGAGGACTACAAAGTAGAATCTCTCCCCATAGTAAGCAGGGTCAGTGGAGGGTGGCAGCTCGTGGCACTTCCAGCCTTGGAAATCAACCATGAAGAATCGAGAGTCGCCTTTGTACGAAAGGTGACAGGAGATGAGGGTCGTGTCCCTGGTTTGCAAGAATGGGTCGTACTTGTGCATACTCGCAGCAGCGCATAACCATCCTTTGTCGATGGGGATGTCGTTAATGACGATAATAGACCGGTTATGGAACCGGGCCTGAAAACACATTATTTTGCGATTCTCCACTTGAAATAAAGACAGCACGTTGGGGAAATATTATAAGAAGTTAGCGATGAGACCCAATCGGCTAGCTTAGAGCGACTGAGACTTCTTGATAAGACAGTACACTACAAGTGGATGTGACGGCAGCAACTGTACGAATGGTTCGTTCATTACGACCTAGTCAGTAAACTCGGAGGCATCCCAGTACCCAGTTCTTGACAACTGAAGTTCATCTACGGTTCATCCCTACCGGATTAGAATCTTAGGAAGCGCTATATACCAAGGGTGCAGTGGAGATCCAAGAAACGCTGGAGTCGATGACTTAGAAACGCGGAGATTATATTCTTAGAAATGAGAACTATGGACAAGACAACTATCTAAGATGCGATACTAGCTAGCGTCCATCGAAGATAACGTACTATCGAGGGTGCGTGCGTCGAAGACGGCGGCCGTCGTCTAAGAAAGGCAACCAGATTGATGCAATCGATGTGGATCTAGGATCTCTGATGCGTCCTAGATCAGCCATCAATTCAGGAGATAAGAGATGATATCCCACGAGATATGATAAGATGCATCTGGGAAGCGAAGATCAAAGCTACTAATTTGCCCGTTTAAGGCAAGGGGAACACATGTACGAAACAATAAGAACACAACATGTAGATGGCAGACTAGCTTGCGCGGTGGACCGGCAGGACCGCCAAGGCCAGGAACACTGCAAAATAACATACGTGTCTTTGATGCCGCAACTTAGACAAGGCGAATATATGAAAACGGAAATACCTCGAGGCACTCTAGACTCAGAAACA
>KN831786.1:616924-648508 GCA_000827355.1 Hebeloma cylindrosporum | reverse complement strand
AGATAGAGACACAAATACGTAGCCAAAACGTACTTCTCATTGTTGACCAACACCTCCGAGACTTTGACCACTCTGCGACGCGATGCGACCACTTTTGCGATGGGCGCGTTGCCCGTGACATCGATCACGGGACGTGACATCTGTCCAGTGGGGGGTATCCTTGACGAAATGCACCAGACGTTCTAGGGAACACCTTGTCCATCAAATTTGCCATCAAACACGAAATTCCCATAGGTGTTCCCTTTTATAGAACGTCTGGTCACGAGACTAGAGGTAAGCAGTCTTCTCTTCTCGCGTTTTTCATTTCTCCGATCGCAGACAGAGAATAGACATGCTTTTTGATGAATTCCAGATCCTTGAATTGGGTCAATCTGCCTCCAATCATCATTGTGCATGGAACATTGGAAAGACTAACGCATTAACTCGGTCGTTGTTGCTACCAACTCGAATGAACCTTGAGATGGCCTGCAGCTCCCAGCTGCCATAGCTCGGGCTCGCCCTTCTCGAAACAGAGAATGGTTGAGAGGAAGGAATTAATTTTTCAAGTAACTTCATGACCGTCCAAAGCTGTCCAAAGCCGTCCAATGATTTTCATCTTATCAGTTGATTGATTCCGTGATACCGTCTGATGTAGACGTACAATTAGTAGGTCCGAACCGGACCCTGAATGATTCTTCCTGCTGACCGAGCTTTTTCGTACCCAAATTTATCGCCAAAGGCTGAAAGAAATTTCCACCATGAGTCACTCCGGATAAAGATCCATCCAATTTTCCATGAGATTCCCGGGCCTTGGCGGTACTGTCTTTCATTTAAAGATCCATACTATGCTCCCAAAGTTTTTCTGATTCCATCTTTCCTTCCTCTCGCCGCCCCTGTAGACCGTGAAAATGGCAGAGTCAGAAAGCATTCAAACCGAATGTGACACTGTACTCCAAAACAACGATGATGTCCAGGAAAAACCGACACCTCTGCCGATGCTTCAATTGTTCAGCGTTTTCCTGATTCAAGTTGCGGAGCCCGTTACGGCGACGGTTATCTACCCTTTCATCAACCAGTTCGTTAGAGAAACAGGAATCACAGGAGGAGACGAAAAGAAAACAGGATATTACGCCGGGCTTATCGTGCGTATACTCGCTTTGCATGACAGAAAATTTTGCTTAGACTCGTTGTTTATTAGGAATCCGCATTCTTCTTTGCAGAGAGCTTGACTGTTGTATTTTGGGGTCATCTATCAGACCAATATGGTCGGCGACCAGTGTTACTCCTTGGGCCTCTAGGCTTGACCTTCTCGATGTTCTGGTTCGGGATGTCAACAACCTTCTGGCCTCTCATGATTTCTCGATGTTTTCAGGGGGTGTTCAACGGTAATATTGGCACGTATTCCCCAGTTATTCAATACGATCTTGCCTTATCGATTTTTTACAGGTGTCTCGAAAAGTATTATCGCTGAGGTATGTTGATTTATACAGTCTTCAACTCTTTCCGACAACTTGCCTGATGTTCGCCTCAAAGTTGACTGATTCGACCAACAGAGGTGACGCGTATGCTTACATGCCAATGTTATGGAGTTTCGGTACCACTTCCGGGTCGGTATTGGATCTTATTCGTCCTGTTGCGTTATTCATACTGTTTGACACTGCAGACCCATTATTGGCGGCCTCCTTTCAAATGCTGCTCAACGCTGGCCAAATACCTTGGGTCGCATACCTTACTTGCAAGCCCATCCGTATTTTCTCCCATGTGCAGTTGCGGGCCTGCTGGCTTTCGTTACCTTCGCGATAGCGTTTTTAGGCCTGAAGGAGGTGAGCGCCTTCCCACTTGATTCCCCCGCTCTTTTTCATTTCTCCGGTCGCAGACTTTGCCTTCAATCGTCGCTCGGGAGAAGCTCGAAAAACGTATCAGAACCTCATCTGATGAAATCACTGAAGAATCACGACTCCTACAACCTGAGGAATATCCCTGCTATACAGTCGCATCGTCGGAATCACCTACGTTAATTGGGAATGACTCACGCGACTCTGGTTATCGCGCCATCCTAACTCGCCCACTTCTAATGACACTGACGAACCACATGTTCCTGACATTCCTGGACATGTGTCACGCGGTTCTTTTGCCGCTGATGTATTCTACGTCGATTCCTCTCGGAGGACTGGGGTTGGATCCTTTCCACATAGGCGCGACGTTAGGCGCTTATGGATGCATCAATTCCTTCGTTCAGATGAACTTCCTCGGCCGTCTTATTCGGAAATTTGGCGCGAGGCGGATGTATATTTTCGCGTCTCCGGCGATTGCTGGTTGCTTCGCAATGTATCCTATCATGAGTTTCTTTGCACGGCGTGCGGGCGGTGTGGATGCCATCGTGATCGCCTGCATAGTTGTCCAACTTACATGTCACATGGGGATTTACATGGCTTATGGTATGTTTTTTCGGTCACTTTGGTACGAGTAGTACGCCGACTCACTTCTCATTTTTTGTGATACAGGTTCGCTGCAGGTGGTCTTAGTCGAAAATGTCCCTGAAAACGGACCTATGGGAACCGTCAATGGCGTCGCGCAGATGCTAGGATCTGGGATGCGATCTATCGCTCCGACTTTTGCTTCCTCTCTTTTCTCGATATCTCTTCAACGGGGCTTCGCGGGTGGGAATATGGTGTACTACATTCTCCTCGCGATGACCTTTGTCGCGAGCCGTTTGTCTATCTTGCTCCCAAAACAGAACAACGCCAAGCGAAGGTCGACGTGAATGGTCGCCTACGGTCTCAACTGCCTAGAGGGAAGCTTCTATTTATTTTTCACGATGTATTGACGACCCCACCACGATACAAAACGGTTCAACACCGAGAGGACGACATTCTTTATGATATTTGCTTTGATGCTACGACTTTGGGAAACTTATAGCATACCCATGACCAACGGTGCGAAGGCACAACCTTAGGTCTTTCTTGTTGACATGGAAATATCATCTGCCGATTCGGAAAGTCTTCATTTCACGCAAGAACGAGCTTGTGATCCTCATTCGAACGCCAGTTCACCCCTCCTCCTCGTTGTCCTCAGTAACGCAGAAGAGAGAAAAGATGTGAACGGGCTACGTGTGGTTCTGGAAGGATCACTCGGAGCATTCAGCGCAGTCTCAAGAGAATTTTGCACGAGCTCATGGACATCACGCGTAGAGGACGTTGGATACTTATCATACAGTCGGAACTGAACCTCGTTTAGGTCTGCACCGCCTTCCATTGTCAGAATCCATCGAGAGTTGTGTAAGTATGAGAATTGCCGTTGTCGGGTGGTTTAGCCTTCATGGTAAAGCAACCTTGAAGGGGGTAAAAGGATGCACTTATTTCCAATGTTTGATCGTCGTCCCGATCTGCGGAGAAGGCTGGGTGGGTCGTACTTACTTACGTGCTTCTATGTAGCAGATAATATGAATTTGGGACCAGATGAACTCCAGGCTATCAAAGCATAGAATTCCCAATGGGCGGGAGCTGGGGACATTGACACACAACTGTGAAGGAGGATCCGATGAGTAACAGCGTTGAGGAGCCTGGGGAAATACCCGGCCAGTACTATTAGATTGTGTGAAAAGGTACTAGTACTTAGACCACCGACAGGATATGCAAGCCAGCGAAATAGAGGTCAAGTTGATCAAGCTACCTCATCTCGGCCCGGCCAAACAAAACAGTTGCAATCTCCAAGCGATCTCAAATGCTTGTTACTTGTGAACACCTCGCGATGCCGCTTTTGCCCCGAAGAATCATACCCATCACGACCTTCAAAGGAGTTCAAAGGGCTCCAGGATTTTAATCGATAATTGTTATGACTGACAATTGTCTTGACGTTAGGTTTCCAGGTTAGCAACTCCCAAGTTACACGACTTTGTTGTGGTGGTAACACAGAGCGCTCACTCTGCATGCCGCGTCATACCAAGCCTTCGAGGGAGTGATCATTTTCATTGTCCTCTGCTAACAACGCAGGACATCGACGTCGCACCGTCGACGGTCGGAAGGGGTTACGCTTCTCGCTGTTTGACAAAAGAATTGACGTTGACGTTGCCCACTGGAAAAACAACACTTACAGGCTCTGTTGCGGCTCTGAACTTTTATAAAGGATACCTCGTTCTCCATGTTCGAAAACATCAATTTCCGAATTCTCTGTACGCCTACTATCACACCACAATTATGTTGAACAACCTTCGCTCGTTCGTGGCGCGTTTCACGCCACAAATGCCAATTCTAAGGTTTCCGACCGCTGACAGTCCTATGCCTGCCTTCTTCTTTTTGGAAAGCCCTGGATCTTCCCAGTCAACCTTGCCTGCACCTGAATCCCCACGCCAGCGAACCCAATGGCAACCCATTTCCCAGCCTCCCCTGCCTACCTTGGGCCCTCTGGTCAGGCCTGATACGCAGGGAATCTTCAGCAGAAATACCGATTTCGAACAGGATTATTCATTTGGACACTTTTCTCCAGGAAGTCCTGAATCTCTTGAGTCAACCGAGTCCGCACCTGAAACCCCCGAAACCCGACGCTTTCGACCCCCACTTCTCTCTCCCCCAGCTCACTTGCCTACGTTTAGCCTTCTGGAAAGGCCCGAGAATCTAGGAATTTTTAGCAGGCATCCCAATTTTGAGCACGAATATCCATTTGGACTTGATCAATTGGCTCAATTTGAGGATTACGCGTCTCTCGCATTCGATCACCCCCCGAGCCAGAGGTTCCACGCCCACTCGTTTATGGAGTACCCCAGCGTGTCGATTATGCAAGACGCTACAGCCAGTCAAGCAGAGGGGTCATCATCTGTCATTGACAATTCGTGGCCCTCAAATCAATCACTTGTCGACGATCTCGAATCAGCTCCCTGGCCTTCCCACTCTTCCGGCGCAACCAACGATGAGCTTTCCCCACTGCCCTTGCCATTGCCAGGTCCCACCAGTAGTGACGATGGCCACCTCAAGGTGAACTTCGGTGGGGATTTGAAACACCTTCAAGTTGGTTGGAATACCCTGAGCGTCCCGGTCGAAAAACTCCTCAAGCGACCTCACGAAAGCCTGACTGTAACCTGGTTCCCTTCCAGCCCCGAAGATGATCCAAGAGGGTGGAGAGGAAACAGAACATTCACGTCATTGTTCAATCGACTCACTCGGCAATCTGGGTCAGGGCAGGCGCCGTTGGCTGCTTTCAAGCGTATCACAATCAATGTTTCGGAACGACTTGAAGAATTGGACCTTCTTCCAATTACTGGTCTAGATCGTACCGTTGAAGAAAAGATAGTCATCAACGGAGACAGGGTCGATCTCAGCTCTACGTTGTACCTCGAGGAATTCCGCTTTCAAGGGTCCCACCTTTTTCTCGCTGAGAAATTGTTGAACCTCCCGCGTTTCTTAACTTTGCTCAGTATCACTTGCTCCAAGATCTCGGTCAACGACACTCTGTTTACACTTCAAGCATGTCCTTATTTGACAGAGGCCACCTTTGCGACTGTCTGTGCAGAGGTCGATTGTGAATTGGGTAACAGATTCGACCTCAAACTAGTTGGAAAGTTGCCATCTATGTTGCTGAAGCTTACCATCACCACCTCCGTCGATGTGACCCCCTTCATGAGATCGTTGGACTGGAAATATGTTCCAATCATCACCATCAATGTACTGGATGATAATGTGGCGGAACAGAATTGGGGGCCGTGTTTTGCCTGTATCCCATCGAGTGCTCAATTGAAGATGAACGGCAATTTCTCCGATAGGGCCATGGCGAGCATTGAAGGCAACAATGTGGTTTTTGGTCAGTGAATAAGTAAACGGTTCACATGTTGTAAATAAAGTAGTTTTATCGATATTACTCCTGGAAAAGGGCATCAACGAAGAAGACTAAAAAAAGCCTCGTCTATGGGACCAAAATGATTCTTAGGAAATATACCAGCTTTTCGAAGGTGCCCTAACGGCGTTGAGTGATTGTCGTCAAGAGCTTCATGCCACCGAGAGGACACCATCCTGGCGAGTAGGCCATCACCGATCTCCCACAAAAATAGACTGAGGTCCTCTAAACACGGAGCAAACTCGTGTTCCTCGGCTGCGGACTTGCTTGACAAAAATTCCACCGTCTGTTCAGAAATATGGTCCATATCAATGTACAGGGACTTAAGGCTCCGGAGTGGACTGTCCGAGAGGCATCTCGTCAACGCGTCATCAGTGATATTAATGGCCGGGTCGCATAGCTTGAGTTTGAGGAGATGGCATCCAGATCGGCGGAGAAAGCGAGGTAATTCTTGAAGGTCTTGATTCGCTTCAGGTCGAGAAATGTCGTTGCAGTGAATGATCTCGAGGCAATCGAGTGACGGGCATGTAAGCCTTTCAAGCAAGGAACTAGCAGCAACATTGTACGAGCGAATTTTAAGAACACGGAGATGTTCCGCTAAAAGATCTGATGCAGTAGTGGGAGGATTCTTCGTGGGCAGTCGCAGTTCCCCAAACTGCAATTCTTCGATTAGGGGAATTTGAGGCAGGAATGAAAGAATGTCGTCAATGGAGACTGAGAAATGGGCTTGAATGTGGGTTAATTGAGATGGGGCATGTTTCGGGAATCTGTTGACTTGGTTATGCCAAAACACTCGACGTAGCGTTGGGCAGCCGTAGAAATACTTCCAAATTGCGTCGGCTTCATTGATGCGTACTTCGGGGTGGTTAGAATGGAATATGTCGTGGAAATAAAGATTGACAGATTCTAAGATGAGAGGCTTGTGGGGAGAGTGGGGGATCGCAGAAAGCAGCTTCAGAAGTTTTGTGGACATGTTAAGTTGAAATTTCTTCCAGCGTCCCAAATGAGCCATAAAGGATCGGAGGATCTGCGCAGCTGATCTAAGATCATATCCTGTGTCGTAGTTGTAGTCGATTTCTAGGCTGAGGGGTTTGTTTCCGGACCTCTTGAGCCAGACCTCGGTGAGGTAAACCTGGGAAGGTTTGGGATTGTATATGAGGATATTTGACCACATTTTTGGTAGACTGATTGCCACTGCGCGCCAGCGCGAGCATATCTGTCCCAGTTTTGTCGGATCCGAGCGACAGGTGTAGGAGACAAGGGGCCGAGGAGTATCGTCGAAAACAGGATGGACTGAGTCGTCTTCCATGAACCTTTCGAAGATCTCGCAGATAATTTCGACAGGGAGCTGGGAAACATCAAAACCTAATTTTCCTCTCGAAGGATATGGCACACTGCGTTCGGCGCGGTCGATGGAATTCAAGGATGGACGCGAGCGAAACAGAGATGCAATCAATTCTGCTAAGATTTCGTTTGTCGCTTCTGAGCTATCGTCAGCGTTTGTTTGGACGGATGTGATGAATGGGCGCACCAGAAGATGAACTCGATGGAGGTGGTGGATTGGCGATCGCGTGCATGGCTATACGTGTTGCTCGTCACGAAGAGAAAACAAAGTCCACTTGGGCAAGGCTTGAGCAAGAGGAATCCGAAGGCCAGGTCGTACCAGAAAACCATTATAATGACTAAGTACAAAGTAACTATACGAGAACAAGGACGGGGCAAGCGCTTGTTCCAGGTATGCTCATTTTCTCACGGATCTCAGGGCGTCTCAGAGTCAAACCTCCATCTCTCAAGGAATTCTTCAATGCAAAAAATGGCCCCCGTTGTAGAAAGATACGTCTTCATTCAGGAACTTTTGTGACTGTTTTTGGGATATGAATTTGCGTCGTTGTAGCACGTTCAACTGGGTGGTCTGGCTCTGTAGCGACACACTTGCCCAGGTTATAGAATACTTCTTCAACCCGCCTTCTGCACCCAGACACTCCGTACGCACCTTTCATCTTGCAAGCCATTTGTTAAGACACTGAGCGAGCCCACAGCCGTCAGGTAACACGGATGAGGAAATACTGGCCATATTTCGGCATACCAAATACAAGGATTTCTCATCCCCAAACCGACCACGTTATATTACCGTGCGGATCACAAAAGATACTGTCCTAAAACCTTTTCAAGATGTGCCAGTGGAGGAAGAACCGGAGTGTCCATCTGAGGTTCTGGCCCAGCGACTCGTATCCGAGCAAACTACGATTCCGGTCCCACAAGTACGCCGGGTAATCAAATCGATATACACGACCTATATCGCCGTGGAATATATCCCTGGACGACGGCTCTCCGTTGTATGGCCTACTTTATCATGGCTTGGGCGTCTTCGCGTTGCGTTTACCATTCGACCTTACGTCCAACAGCTCCGCAGGATCAAGCATCCACGTTCCTCTGTCCCAGGTCCGCTTGCTGGTCCAAGTGAAGGTGGAATGATGTGTCAATCACCGCTTTTTGGCCCAGTCGTCGATTCTCGAGGGCCATTCGACACATATGCCGACCTGGCAAAATTCTTCAATGACCGCCAGGCTCTGACCTTGCCCAGGTCCAAAGTGAAACGCTCGATTTCCTTGGAGGATCTCACCACTTTCGACGATTCGCAGGCACTTGTATTCTGCATCCAAAATCTCAATCCTGACAGCTTTATCGTGGGCGAACATGGCCGGCTTTGGCTTGTAGACTGGGTTTATGCTGGCTTTTACCCACCCTAGTTGAATTTGCAGCGCTGCGGATACAGGCGCGGTATGACAAGCAATACCCGCACTGGGATTCTATTATCCCCTTCGTCTGCGGATGGCATTTCAAGCAGGAAAGGTGGCTCTACCGTATGATGCCATCTCTCTCTTGGGCTTAATCAAGCTTTACCCTGTTTCACCACTTTACTTCGCGTCAAGAACCAATTAACCCCCTCCCTGCGCTTCATGCAGGCTGTATACTTCGTCGAAGTATTACTTGGCAGTTATGGACGCTGGAATGATTCTGCGGGATGACGCCTGCATGCCTCCGACCTAGAGCATAGTAAAATTGGAGAAATGTCCCAGCGTCGTCAGGGACCCAGAACCCAGGTGTTCCTCGAGCGTCTTCTATCTTTCCCTCCAGCCGCTCGACCGACCCTGGCTCAATGAACTCCTCCCTTTCAAAGAGCTGAAGCACTGATCGAGCACCGGTACCGGAGATAACCATGCTCGAGCAGAAATCCTTCTGACACTCGAAAATTATATCCGCTTTCGCAGCAGCGGGAAACGCGAAGGGTTTGCAGGTAACACTATGAATGGACATGCATAGACCCGGCGCACTCGACTTGTACCACTGAATCGCTCAGCGTCAGGCCTCAGGCCTCAGTGATTGTCATGATACTTATATCAGGTACATAGCAGTGATCGCAAAAGCGGTTTTGCCGTGGAGACTCTGCCGGAACAACGTCTTTTATTATTCGATCGATTCCAGTCCGAGAGTGATCCTTCAGATACATCTTCGGTCGTCCCTGTTAGCGTCCATCGGACACAAGCAGCAGTAGAGCAGAAATCCTACAAGGCCTGACTTCAAAGCTTTACATAAGGTCGTTGAATCCAAGTTGAATATTCCGTCGAATACTTAATTACGCTGATCTATCATGCGCTCGAAAAGAGACTGCTTGATTTGATCGATCCATGGACGCTGCAAGGTGCTCTCGAAACTGCGTACGCTGGCCCACAACTGTTGGTTGTGGGCAAGATGCGGGGATGTGTGACCAGATAGACAGATGCATCTTGTCAACTTTCAAGGGTGCGTGCAATGGCGTTATGTAATTTGCGCTGAAACGCCATCTCTCCGACGTGTTCGTACTCGGATAGCTCGGCATGCACCATGAAATCCTTGGCAAACAAAATGTAGCCCCAACTTCTACGAAAATTGTACTGTGTGTATGTGGTCGTTTGTCGTTCGCAACCTTATACTCACAAAAGTCTCTTTTCCCAACAGTGAGCGTTCCACCGAAACTCAACGGCTGGCTATGATGAATGGACAACCAAAATTAACTTGGCCCCACACGGAGGGCTGTGCCGAATGATCATGATGGGTCTGATACAGAACACCGTGTGTTTCCAGATGTTTCCCAGGGGACGTCCCTGCACCAAGGGTATAAAAGGCGGTGGAAAACATGATGGTTCGCCAGCAGTGCTCCCATCACTATCTCTTCGGTGCCAGGTTGCCCCAAGAGTCTGTCTATTTCGCCGGTCGACTTCCCTACAAACCTTTCGAAAGACAACTTCTTCTAAATCGCCGTTTGTTCTACGATGATTTCTTCAGCCTCCACCCTCCTCCTCGCCACCCTGGTTTTCAACGCAGCCACCGTCTTCGGCGCTCCGATCAGGTATGCACATTTTCTTTCTCGATTTTTTTTTCGAAAACCAAATTCACTAACCACTTTCCTTAGAATTGTTGGCACCGTCTCTGAACCCGTCGCCCGTGCTGAGATGAGCGCTCCCGTGCAACCCGTCGTTGCTCGGGCTGCTATTGTCGACGTGCAGGACGATAACCGCCGGCTGGCTCGACTCGGCCACATCACTCGTCGCAAAGCTCGTCTCGTTTCCGAGAGGGATGAACCTCTCCCGGAAGCCGTCGTAGCGCGTGAGCCTGAGCCCGTCGTCCCCGTGGTTGCGCCCGTCGTTGAGTCAAGAGAACGACGGTACCCACGTCGAGTCTACCACGACTTCTTCGTGAAGCGCGAACCCGCGACGAGCATCAAGGAAACCACAAAGGTAGTCGAAAAGGTCACTACCCTCGATACCCCTGCGGATGTTGCGGCTTTCATCGCCAACAAAGACGCTTTCGCTTCCCCAAGCGCCTCGGGCGTCACCGTGAGCACCATCACCTCCACCTCGCAAACGACCACCATCGCTGCGTCGGATGCGGTCCCCACGCCAGCGCCCACAGCTGATCCCTCTGCTTCTGCATCGTCATCGGCCGATTCCGCCTCGGCGTCCGCCACTTCCACTGCAAGCGACTCCGCCTCCACCAGCACTGCCGCCGGCGGTGAGCCGACCCCTACCGCCAGTGGGGACCCAGCTTCCGCCACCGGAGATGCGACCGCCACCGCCGGTGGGGACCCAACGGAACCTACCCCGACAGCATCGGCCACCTCGTCAGCCGCCAGTGGTGCACCCACTGACGCTCCTGCCGATGGCTCTGGCGATTCCAAGCCCGCTGATGGCTCCGACGGCTCTGGTGACTCCAAGCCCGCCGATGGCACTGATGGCTCCGGTGACCCTAAGCCCGCCGACGGTACTGACGGCTCTGGCGACCCTAAGCCCGCCGATGGCACCACCCCTTCCGACCCTTCCGCTGGCCCCGCGGCTCCAGCTGCACGCGACGACGCCGGTGATATGACAGAGGCTCGCCGTGGGATCTACATCAAGGCATCTACTGAACCAATTGTTCGAAGGTTGGCTTCCAGTGGGGCGTCTTGGGCATCTTCAGTCAGGAGGCAACTAAATACACATTAAATAATTCGTAACGTTTAATAGGGATGTATATACACACATCTGCTGAACCTGACCGACTGGTTCGGCTGGTGTTTATGCAACACTTTTAAAAATTCCTTGGTTGTGTGATCTGAGTTTGCTGCCCTAGAGGTCGAACTCTAGCACCTGGTATACACTATGTATTGAAACTTTTACAATTCTACGACATGAAGAATTGATTGAACATGATAGCAACGTCAACAGAATGGAAGATGATAGGACTGATATAGCATGTAATCGGTCAATGAGTCAATGAAGTATGTATGGGATTCGGGAACGGGGCTACAGAGACGATGAGTGATGAGAAGAAACACAAATATGAATTATGGAGGAAAAAAGATAGGACCAGAGAAGCCTACGCAGAGAGAGGGAGGCCAAAAAGAAAATTCCGTTCCATGCCAGGAGAGATTTGATCAAAACATTAAGATGAAAATCGATCATCTTGGAGTATGCATGAGAGATTCCGTCCACCTTCCATCCACCAGCGGCGCGCCCAGTACCCAATAAAGGAGACATGGATACGGGGATGATTTCAATGGCCACGCGCTCGTGCCTTCCTCTTCTTCTCCTCAGCACGGCGGCGCTCTTCTTCAGCTTCAAGCAGATCCTCTTTATGAGCGATCCGAGCGCTAACCGGTTCAAGTGGAGTTTAGCGCAAGGAGAAAGAAAAGGATAAATTCGAGAAAAAATCACTGACCTAATCGTTTCCTCGCGTTCAAGGAAAGTCGCGTCAACTTCCATATCTTCGTCGTCGCTGAGCACATCTCGGGAGGTGTACTTGCTTCGGTCTTTGCCAAATATCGACCAAATTGCAGTAGAGAAGCTGCTGTCAAGATGGTGTTTCTTGGACGGCGGCGGGGATTCAGACAGGCTTGGAGAGCGGGGTCGCTTGGCCTTCCTCTGGCCTTGGGACGTTGAGATAGATTGTCCGCGAGGAGCGGAAGAGGATGCTGCAGACGCGGTGGTGGATTTCTTGACCTTGGGCACTTTATTCTGGGATGAAGATGTTGGTATATCTGAGGAGCTTGCGCGAGAGGCGGTAGCTGATCGCTTATGTGATGGGGGTAAGGATGATTTAGTAGATGTACTTTTGGGAGGAGCTCGAACAGAGTTCTTCTGTAAGGCTGAGATAGAGCTAGATTGAGGAGGAGCAGGTGCTAGAGATGATTTAGGACCTGTGCACAAGATATAGAAGTTAGCGATGAAACGATAGAGCCATCCCGAGAACTCACGAGGTGCAGGGGAATTGGTGGACGGAGGCGCAGTCGAGGATCTGGGTGCAGGAGATGTCTTCTTCTCTGTCTCTTTCTTCTTGGAACTGCTCCACCAATCGAAATTAAGGGCTTCATGCCCTTCGAGGACTTTCTTCGCAGCCCTGGCGTCGTCCAACTGCTCGAAGACGGTGCGCTGATCTTTCTTGACGGTGTTCAGTTTCGTCAACATGTTGGGCTTGTTCAGGAGGCGATCTCTGACAGAACCCTGGGTTGAAGCCGGATCTTCCTCTTCATCCTCGGGTTTCACGACGTTAAGAGCACCTCCTGGGAGGCGGAGCCCGTTCTTGTTCGAGCTTTTGGAAGATTGGGTCGGTTTCCTGGATTCCTTGTACATCTTGCGCAACTCGGCCTCCTGTTTCTTCTTCCGCAGCTCCTCGCGAGTAAGCCCAAGCCCCGGGGACTCCCCATCCGAGTCATCAAGCGCTCGGGCGGCTTTGGCCGCCGCTGAAGCGGACACTGGCCATTTCGGCCCCCCGCCGCCACTCCCCGACGATCCAGCAGCAGCACCAGCAGCCGCGAGTTGGGCGGCCTTCTTGGGTCCATGCCTCAAGGCCACTCGCTGCGCCTCCTCCTTCCGCTGCAGTGCAAGTGCTTTCGCCTGGCGTTCTTGCTCGAGCCGCAGTTGCCTCTCCTGTTCTCGTTTCTGCTCTTCCAATCGCCGTAGTCGAAGCTTCTTCTCCTGCTCCCGCTCCTTGGCTTCCCTCTCTTCCTGCTGCTTTCGTTGCAGTGCCTCCTTCCGCCGGCGTTCCTGTAGGGCCGACTCTACAGCAAGCTGGCTTTGTCGTGTGTTTGTGGCGCTTAGCGCCATGAGGTTGGCGAATGAACTCATCCCTCCCAAGAAGTGGGGTGTTGTGGTCAATACGAGCCCAGCACAGGTATTCAAGAAAGAAGAGAGATAACGAGAACCGAGGAGAGGGTCGGTGAACAAGGGTATCGTGGCAGGGTCCAAGGCCAGCAATTATGATTCCGGGGTTTGGCCTTATTTACTCCATCCATTCTTGTTCTCTGACTTCGGATGGCGACATAATTGTTGTTTTCTGTAGACTATTCGTGGGCTGTGCACGTATTTGAATGCTAATTCAAGAGAGAAATTTCATCAAGAATTGGATCATGCAGAGCTGCGCTCCGAAGAGTCGTGTGAGTGTCAGCCGACCTATGAATATTACGAAAATACGGCACCCTGATCTTGCTCTGATCATAGGCGAGGGAGCATCGAGGCAATGACAAGGGAACAGCAGACAATAAAAACGAGGACATAATATACCAGGTATCCGCCCAAGTAGCCCTTGGCCATGGAGATCGAGAATAATGAGTTGGCCGCAGCCGGTCCGATAGCTCGCATTACGCTGACTGACATCTGCACGACAGTTGGAATGCACTCATGAAGGGATGAATGAACGGTACTCTCACCTGGCTCAGGCCATTGGTTGCTCCGAGGGAGGCACGATTGGGAGAAGAGTTGGCGATGAAGATGAACACAGCACCTGTCGGGCAAACCATCGCATTAGTTGCGACGCCATACAAAATCAGGAAGGCTAACCATAACAAAACGTTAGAACAATAGACACCACGATCTGGAATCCGACAGCTATCCATACTGCTGTGCTATAACCCTGGTGTCGCGCCAGATAATTGATGACTGGGAAGAGTGTAAAAGCGGGTATACCAGAGGCAATCCCCCCAAAGAATACTCTCTTTGAGCCCCACCGGTCGATTATTCGTGCAAAGAAGAAAACTTGGAACACTCCATTCAGAACGCCATAGATAGAAAGCAATTTTCCGATGGTAGAGGGTGGCAAACCAAGACCTCCATTATGAATAGGCGTAGAAAGGAAGACCGGTTGGATGGCACGAAATGAAATGTCCACAAGGGACAACGATGCGTAATTACCCGCAGCAACTATTACTCGCCGCGTCAAGAGTGCGCGAAGTGGAAGCGGTTTCCCTTCAGAAGGCGCGTCTCTAGGTTGCGCTGTCGGCGAGCCATCTTCAGGAATTTCAAGCCGTTGGCAAGTCACTTCGACCGTTGGTTTCTTGACCCCTAGGAACTTTCTGATAGGAGTTGGTGAAGTTACTGTTTCTTTGAGAAATAAGAATGTCACGACCCATGCGATGACCGAGAAAGTCGCGGGGATTGCGCAAGGGAGAAAGTATGGGTATTTCTTGAGGAATTCATTGTTTCCGAACAGTCGTGGAAATCTATCAGCTGGTCGTGCAAGCAAGCCTCCAATCATCGGTCCAATCTAGATGCCAAACGTTTGAGACTGTCGGTCGCGATCGAAAGATGCCCTTACTGTCCCACCGGTACACCACACTATGGGCATGTAGGCATATGCCTGTATATTAAATAAATAAGTCACAAAAAATTTTATAAAGGAAACGGAACTCACTTTTGAGATATTGGTTGAGTCGGTCAAATCAGCTATCATGCTGGAAAAGAAAATGAGCACTTTCGGCCATTGGTGCAACTTTCATGGAGCAATTCCGTGGCAATACCTTTTAATAACACCAATGTTCCCATCTATTCTCGAACAAGTTATATACAGCAGGGACGGCTGCCGAAGAACCACATACTCAGTGCTCCACTCAAACTTCGGCTGGAAAGAACATATCAGAAAAGGTACACTCGTACGAAGGGCGGGAATACCTAAGGACAAGCCCCCAGAAGGTCCTTGACAGGCCAAAGCAAAACATCGAGAGTGATAATCCAAAGAGTCCAATCAAAATGACTGGCTTTCGCCCAACCCGATCAGATATTCGACTCCAATGCAGCACAGTGATGGCCTGGGTCACGAAAAACAAAGATTGCTATTTCTCAGTGAGAAAGTTATAACGAAGAGGTTTTGAACAGGCCAGCACACCATCAGACCAACATAGTATCCCACTTGGCTCTCATTCCCCTTCGTTATGCCCACATCTCGGATGAGCTGGAAATAAAATAAGCGACATGGCCGGTACTTACACGCATGATAGACAAAACACACCTGTGGCGCGAAGGGGTAAATAACTTGCGAAGTCAAAGGTTCAGCGAGCTGAAGAAACAGCACGAGCGAGAATTGGATCCACGGCACAGGTGTTGGTGGTTTATTTCCATTATTTTCGTGCAGGAGAGGTGTTTCCTCGTCTATCTGCGTGGTCATTAGAATTGACTGTGTCGTAACAAGTAAGGAGAGCGAAAGGAGAGAAACAAAGGAGGCAACACAGACATACTTACACACTAGTTGTAAAGTGCCATGATCCGAACAAGGTAAAGCGGAATTCACACCGCAATTGGTTTTCCATGAATTAGAGAACAGTTGAGTTCTTGAGTTCTTGAGGTTCTGTCTGCAAAATGTCAGCTGGTGTCAGTATGGTCGATGGAATTTCAAAAGAGCCAAGGAGGCTAGCATAGCTGGGGAAAGGCTGAGTCTGATCCGGAGCATCCGAATCAGGAGGGATCGGCGCACCACTCTGATTTTAGAAAAATCGATTTGGCGACAACTACATACTGTAATTACAACCTCAGAGGCATCCCCGACCCATGTCTTGGGCGTTTCCTGGGGATGATAGAAAGGTGTCTACTGTAAGTACATGCAACTTTGCAAGGGTTCGTTCTCGAGGCCTCTAATTCAACTCTAATCTTAGAAAATAATTCGTTCCTCGGGTTGTTATCCGGCACCATAAGTATGTCAGATGTACTGCGGCCAAAGGCTTCCATGTTAAATGTCTCCTGAAAGCGGTAAAGTCTCAACCAACGTCTAGCTAGCTTAAAAAGGTAAAGATTCCACGCTGCCACCTGCCGAATGGTGCTCGCGAATGGAATCGTATACCGGAGGTGCTGGGATATGCATGTCAGGCGATGTGAAAGTGGCAAAAAATAGAACGTACTCTAATATCTGTAAAAGGGGTTTAAACATGGCGAGGGAGCATGGAGGCGATAACAAGGGAACCGCAGACGACCAGGATAAGGATATAATATACCAGGTATCCGCCAAAGTATCCCTTGGCCATGGAGATCGAGAATAACGAGTTCGCTGCAGCCGGTCCGACGGCTCGCATTATGCTGACCGACATCTACAAGAGGCATTGAATACGGTCATGAAAAAAGAACGAATGGGTATACTCACCTGGCTAATGCCATTGGTTGCTCCGAGAGAGGCACGATTGGGCGATGCATTCGCGATGAAGATAAACACAGCGCCTGTCATCGCATTAGACACCATGGAATTTGATACAATCATGGCAGGAATGCTAACCGAAAGAGAAACACAGGATAATCGATAGCGCAATCTGAAGGCCGACAGCTATCCAGACCGCGGTACTATACCCCTGGTGCAATGCTAGATAGTTGATAACCGGGAACAATGCAAACGCGGGTATACCCGAGGCGATTCCCCAAAAGAATACTGTCTTCGAGCCCCAGCGGTCGTTCATTTGAGCAAAGAAGAACACCTGGAAAACCCCATTCAAGACGCCAAAGATGGACAACAGCGTTCCTATGGTCGAGGGCGGCAACCCAAGTCCTCCGAGATGAATAGGTGTCGACAGGAAGAGCGGTTGTATGGCACGAAATGAAATATCCACGAGCGACAATGAAGCGTAGTTGCCTGCAGCAATGATCACTCGTCGCGTTAAGAGTGCACGGAGTGGAACTGGTTTTTCTGCTTCAGAATGCCCTTCAAGGCATTGGGCTACCTGTGCTCCTCCTTCAGGAACTTCGGGTTGTCGCGCAGTCAATTCGGCCGTTTCTTTCTTGAGCCCCAGGAATTCTCTGATAGGAGTGGGTGAGGCTACTGTTTCTCTGAGAAAAAAAAATGTGACGATGGAGATGATAACCGAGAACGTCGCAGGGACTGCACAGGGCAGAAGGTAGGGGTATTTCTTGAGGAATTTGTTATGTCCAAATAGTCGTGGAAATCTATCGACTGGTCGTGAAAGCAGTCCTCCGATCATGGGCCCAACCTGGACGGCAGATAGTTTAGACCAGCTGACATTCTGGGGCCGAAAAAGAACTTACTGCCCCTCCAGTAGACCATGCTATTGGCATGTAAGCGTATGCCTGCAGCATACGTCACAGCTATGCCGACTACATGAAGAAATGAAGACACACTTTAGATATATTCGTAGAATCGGTCATTTCAGCGACCATGCTTGAAACGATGGACGGTCAACGATAGAACCTTTAATGTATCATTTACAGTACCTTTTTATAATCCCGACATTCCCATCTATTGAGGGAGAAGAAACATTGCAACCGTCAGCTCTTCTTGACAAGATATCAGAACCGAGAACACGCACTCAGCGCACCACTCAAACTTCGGCTGGAAATAATATATCAGTGGAGCATCCACACAATTAAAAGTTGGAAAGAATACCTCAGAATGAGACCCCAAAAGGTCCTTGACAGGCCGAAGCAGTACATCGAGAACGCTGAGCCGAGGAGGCCAATCAAAATGACTGGCTTCCGCCCAATTCGGTCAGACGTCCGACTCCAATACAATACGGTGAACGTCTGGGTCACGAAAAACAACGATTGCTATATAGTTCCGTGAGCAAGCAGCACTGGAGAGTTTGAAAGAGCAACGCGCCATCAGACCGACATAGTATCCCACCTGACTCTCATTCCCATTCGTTATGCCCACATCGCGGATGAGCTGGATAGGTCGTTAATTACACAACGAGAAGGTCTACGACAACACGCGCCTGTGGTGCGAAGGGGTAAATGACTTGCGAAGTCAGAGGCTCAGCGAGCTGGAGAACCAGAACCAGAGAGAACTGAGACCAGGGGAGAGGTGTTGCTCGTTTCTGCACATCATTGTCTTGCAAGAGGGGTGTTTCCTCATCGATTTGCGTGGTCATTAGAATTGGGCGTAATGAGGAAAGAGAAAGGACGGCGAAAGAACCACGGAGGAAAGATAAACCAACGAGCGAATATATAGCGATCGAATGACCTAAGCGATCCGAATAGCGTAACGTGCAATGGGTTGACTTTGAGAGAAGAAATGCGGAATCCCGAATCAAGCTAGATACTGTCAAAAAGAAAACAATCTAATTAGATTTCGACGCCACTGCCTCCCCCAGTGTTCACAGCAGTTAACCCATTGACGTTGCACGAAACCCGATACCGAATCTGCAATATTCGACCTTATAGGCCTTGAACGTTTTGACAGCCCAAAATTAAGCAGGGCTGTCCACCGTAGATCAGGATTACTCGAGATTGGAATGCGAACTTCGCCTAGAAAGGTCGAACAGAAATTCGATTTCCCCGACACAGAGCTTCCAAGTTACATGTCGCCTGGAAGCGATTAGGGTACCTGTTCGGCCGATTGTCAACAAGAAAGGGTATCGCGTCAGGAATCACTGGCCCAGTGGTCCCAGAAATTACAGGTTTGAAGACCACAGTATTGTTGGCGACTTGTATCGTTTGACAACTGTCACCGGGATGCGAAATGTGCGTATCGGTCGAAGTAAATGCAGAACCTGTGCTCTAGTAGCTGTCGATAAATGTGGAGAGGAGCGTGTGGTCGATCACGACGAATGCGCGGACATGCAGACGACAAGCGATGAGGATATGCAGTACTAAGTAAAGGAGGTGTCGTCCCATCGAGTCCTTGTTCGTGGGAAGAACCGGCTAGCGTCCAGAAACGGAACAATTCTCCTTATTCCCGATGGCCACTTTGTACTTCGCCATGACATATAATAACGCGTTTTTTGACGCACTCCGGGCTTTGAATCCTCTTGCCAAGTCCCAAGTGGTCGACATTGGCGTGTTCCTGCAGACGTCTCGGTTCCGACCCTTGGACTTTGTTAAAACGACACGAATAAATCATGCATGGGATCGCCAATTCACCGCAGCCACCAGATTTATCTACCAGCAACGGTACATATATCCATTCATTACATTCATCTCGCCGATTCTGACGACAAATCAGAAGGGACGAACCAAATATCGGCAGAATTGATTTCATCTCTGTTTCTCTCGCGAACGACTCCCTCAACGCATCCTTCCTTGGATTCTTTTTCGTCCCCCAGGTCAATTGGAAAAAAGGGAGGTGGATTTGATGTCTCCCAGCTCCCTGTCGAAATCGTCTGCGAGATTTTCGAAAAATTCGTGGAAGACGATACACCCCACCCTATTCCGAGTCGTGACGATACCTCACGCCCTCTTGTCTCCCGTACCTGTCGCGCGGATCCGACAGAACTGGGGCAGATATGCTCGCGCTGGCGCACTGTTGCCATAAATCTACCAAAATTATGGTCAAATATCCTCATCTGCAATCCAAAGTCTTCGCAAATCCATCTGACCGATCTTTGGCTCGAGCGATCCAGAAAGGGTTCCCTCAATTTAGAAATCAACTATGACGCAGGAAACCGCAACTATGATATTGAAGCAGCTGCGCACCTGCTCAGATCCTTCATTGCTCATTTGGGACGATGGAAACAATTTCGTTTTAACCTGTCCATCAAACTTTTAGGGCTGCTTTATGCACTGGTCGACTCTCCTCACAAACCTCCGATTTTAGAATCTATTGATCTTGGTTTCCCCGACGTATTTCGCTATAACGACACAGAAGTACACATCAACGCCATCGATGCGATATGGAAGTACTTCCACGGCTGCCCTTCCTTGCGTCAGGTGGTTTGGCATGGGCGCGAGGTCAACAGCTTCCCAAAACATGCTCCATTTCAATTAACCCGCGTTCATGCCTGGTTCTGTGTCTCCATCGATGACATCCTGTCGTTCCTTCCTCACATTCCCCTCATCGAAGAATTGCAACTAGAGGCACCGCGACTTCCCTCGAAGAATACTCCCGGTATTGTCTCACCCCCGCTCTTAGTCCAGCATCTTCGGCTGCTTAGGATTCGCTCACATGAGATTCCGGCGACTTCCTTCGTCGCAAGTCTCACATGCCCTTCACTCGACAGTCTCATAATAATTTACAGCAACCTCTCTGACCAATCGAACCAAAACCTGCAAGAATTGCCTCGCTTTCTCCGAAGATCCGGAAGCCACCTACAGAAACTTGACCTACGCGACTCAGGGATTAATATTCCCAATGGAGAGTGGAACAGATGCCTCTCGAACAGTCCACTCCAGTTGCTGCTGGACCTTCACCTTAGTACGGGCTGTATTACTGACCAAATCGTGGGGTTATTGTGGAGGAAGTCTCCGGCTGGGCTACACGAGTTTGCGCCGGCTCTGGAGACACTTGACCTTCCTTCATGTGAAACAAGCGATGGCCTACTGGCCGGTATGGTCTCCTCTCGTTGGTATGAAGCTCTTGATGTCAACCATTCGAATTTCGACGCCAGTAGGGCGCCTTCGAAGGGCGGTTATATTTCCCAGGAAACACTTCGGTCCCATCGACGAGGCTTTTTTCAGTTCAAACGTCCTTTATTGATTCCTTGTAATTATGTACACTCTTTTCCTTTATCACTGCTTCGTTATTCATCTACCAAAATTCACACCAGGAACCTGCTGGCGAATCATTGCCATGGTTGCTTGAGGGAAATTGCCATTCATGATCAAGTTAGTGCTGATCGGGATGTTGACGAAACTTGGCCCCCAATCCTGCCCCGCCAGAGCATCATCCAGGATGTTAATGGTGATGGTTGGATTGCCATGCAGCCAATGTAGTGATGTCAGAACGCGAGAGATATCGATGTAGGACGTGATGGTAAACGTCTCCAACTGGGAAGTAAAGTTTGCACCTGCTGGCAATGGTTGATATCGGCTATGCAACTCGCAACGGGCCTCTGTATCGACATCCCCAAAGGTGGCGTCCCTCAAAAGAGGACATGAATGGATGAGTACTAGCGTGTCGTTGACTGAGATCCTGCAGCTGGAACTGACACAGAGCAGGGTTAAGCGGTGAAAAGGGACATTCGAGAATCTCTCGGAAAAGTATAGATGAGACCCCAGGAGGACGAGTTCTCTGAGGTTCGACGCGGACCCGAGGTTGATCCTTTTACGGTCGATTTTTGCCTTTTCTTCAGCAGTGCGTTCGAGACCATTAAACGGAACGTTCATTTCTACGTACAATTCCGAGACACTGATGGAGATACGCTCGAAAAAAGCCAACGCCGTTTGACCTGGCGCAATTGCCTCGGAGAGCTTACGGAACAATAATTTGAACGTCCTGCGGCCCGCCCAGGCTTTTGGATCGGCTGCATAACTCGAAGGGAACCAGTTGATAGTCAGCCTGTGGTCGTTACCCTGAGGGTTAGCTTCCATGAAAGGGTCGACGACACTGTTCTTCAGCGTGTTCCAACCCAGGGGATATGGTCCGCCAAAATCCGCAAGGAGATCCATGGGGCTTGGTGGGATAAAGTCTTAACGGAGGTCGCGTCGGTGGAAGATGGCTGGCTTGCTTCTATGGAGTTGTGTAGTAGTAGAGAAGTTGGTAGTTGATGTTGTGCAATTCAGAAAAGTTCCATCGTTTTAAACAGCCCAAAGGCTCAACAGAGCCCTGCATTGTTTCCCTGGGCAACGTCGATTCTTTTGTGAGACGGTTCCGACGATGTCAGTACCACGTCAATGTCCAGTGTTGTTAGCAAAGTACAATGACCATGACCACTCACTTCACAACCTGTTGCAAGGCTTACACAATTGCTGGTAGGTCCCAGGGCATGGCAGAGCGAGCGCCTTAATGTCAAGGCAATTGCCAGTGGCAAGTTACTTAACAACGGTCATTTCAAGTCACACCTTTGGACTTTGAACGTTGCATATGCAGGATTTCCAACAAAGATAATTCTGGCGGAGAACGCTGAATCAACGTTGACTGGCATCGCATCCACTGCTTTTGTTTGGCCGGCCCGGACGGGTACCGGTGGTACCGGTGAATCTCCGGGATGGGGACCCCGTGAAACAGGAAAGCCTGGAAGGAGTATCCTCCCCTTCGTTTTGTTTTAGCTGCACGGATAGCCCAAGAGGGAAAGAATAATAGATACCTCTGAAAATCCAAAGCTCTCCGGACTGCCGTGCTAATACCCCGTGTAGCGCTCGATAAGGAACCAAGGGATTGCCCAAGTGCTTATGGGCCTTCAAGTGAACGCTCCCTCAGTTTTGCCGCAGTCAGAAAAAACATTTCCGTAGTTCACCGATGCCGAAGAGTCACCCAAGACTATACGTTTCACTTGGATAAGCTTCCCGTCAAAATCGCAGCCTGCGAGGCACTGCACACACACACACCACACACATACCTGACAAGCGCACGCGATAACACAAACCTGTGGCGCAAGTCAACGGATCGGACCCGAGGGTCATTTTAGGCGAGTTGGAGCAACGCCTCGAAAGGAAATCGAGTGGAAATCGCCGCAGGAACCAGGGAACAGGGGTTGGACGTTTTATTATCTTGCAAAGTTACGAGATGTTTTTCTCGCCCCTCTGCGCGGCCTGGGCCTAATAGTTAAAAAGAAAAACCAATTGAATAAAGTAGACAATAGATAATAAACTATGGCGCTACCATTTAGACCATATAAAAATGCAAGGTGGCACTCATCCTCGACAGAGGTCATATTTCGACAACTGGACATTCCCCTGTTCAGAATATTAGCTAGCGTCAAGCCGCTGGAGTTGCATTTAGAAAGTGCCCTCCGAGTATCCCAATTTCCTCAAATATAAACGAGTTTATTGGGAGGGCGGGAATCATACCAGAGAAGGTCGAGACCGGTCGAGATTAAGCACCAGGTTATAGGTATGCAACATTATAAAAAGCTTAGGTTCACCCAAGCCAATTCACTGACTTGGGACCAAGGAAATTAAGCCTCTCATGACCAAGGGAATTCTACCAGGCTAGTGGGGAGGGGTTACCAGTGGGGGATATTCGCCATTTGTTTGATTCCGTCAACTTTCGGGAAGCTTGTTCCTTCGCTTATTCGTAGAACCCGGTGTTCTACACCCTCCTTCACGGTATTAATGAACATGTAAGTGAGAGTCTACTTTGGAGGCGGGGATACTCATATTGATAATAGACGCCGAGGATATTTGGTTGCCTAGAAATCGATCGCTGGCTTGTTAGAACTTTTTGGTTGACGGTAAGGATCCATTCCCCCTAGTTACTACAAGTATCGAGGATCTGCTTCAAGCATACGAGTTGGATTGAACCACCTACAAGAAGTCATCAAGCTTTTGCATTTGAATGGAGCAGGGTACAAACGGAGGCCGACGACATCCAGGGATCCGCACATCTCCGATAGAAATTCGGAGCCGCGAAATCCTTGGGAGTCGGGAAATCAATTTCCCAAAACCCAGGGTAGAAGCTACTTACTGTGCGAGAGCAAATGGGAACACTTGGACTGGCTTGGAGAGGGTGACTTCTTAGTAGATAGGACCACACGACCCCTGCTAATTGATGTGGAAAAGAAAAAGAACTAAACTGCATCTGGTATCGGATGCGATGGAGAGTTGAATTCAGAAGGTCTTCAAACGAGCTGCTGATAGCACCTGACGTTCTTCGCATCCAACCCGTGGCAGGAGCGCGCAAGCGCTGAAGCCTGACTTGAGCCGACAAAGTTGCCGTGACAGGCGCAGCCCGGGCCGAACCACGTTGTGGCGGCTGGCCACGTTATTGCGGCAGCGACATCATCATCTCCTCGCCTCCTCCCATGAAAAGGACCAAAAGGTCAGTTGAGACCAGGTTGGGACCTTCTTATCAACCGCCCTGACTGCTGTGCTGCGGACGTCGGCAATGGCTGTAAAAAAATAGGCAGTTACTGTTCTCGTCCATCGACGATCGGTTACTCCGACCATCGGGTGAGTACTATTTGATATCATATTTTGCAGGGTAACAACATATACTGTATATATTTCGTGCTCTCGAGGTACATCCTCAAGTGCCTCCTTGCCAATCGTCTGCAGCCCACTACATATTGACTAATTTCTTCGATGCTTTTTTGCTGAAGAACGGAACGTAGGGCGACGGCCTCCTCCTTTCACGTTATCGGTCAATCGAACCCGTACGACTAACCGCTCTTCACTTGCAGTTGGATTTCTGTCCACTATGGACATACCTTTTCCTCCCCCTCCCCCTCCCCCGATCCCTCAACCGCTTCTCTCGATAGTCGCAATACACCAGCGGAATTATTGGTCATGTACGTCTTCCTTTGCTGATCAGGTTCATGGACATGGCTAACCCCAAAATAACCATAGGCGCAGCGCTGATAACACTCATATGGGATTGGGCAATATCTCTCGAGGACGAAGTCCAATACATCTGGAAGTGCGTTCCGAAGACAGCCTTCGTTTTTCTTCTTTCTCCGCAAACTTATTTTTCCCCTCCCTTTGGGTACATACAGAAGTCCATCGATGACAAATAAATGGGTCTACTTGGTGTCTCGATATCTAGGCATCATCTCGCAAGTGTCTGTGGGCTCTTTCTATTTTTTTTCCGAACATTGTCCTAATATAATCTACCGCTTTATTTAGAGTGGACAGCGCCATTATATTATCGAATGGATGCAAGCCTGTACCAAAGGAAATATGTCGAACATGGATGTCCTTCGAAAATGCAAGCAGCATGATTCTCTTTGCAATCATTGAATTCATCCAATGTCTTCGAGGTGAGATTGCGGCGGATCCCTTGGGGAAATAAACTCAGAGAGAATGACAGTATACGCTTTCTATAACAAGAACGCGAAGCTCGGGATTTTGCTCTCAGTGTGGTTCTGTGGAGGAATGGGCGCGGCGATTTATTACCTCTGGTATGGATTCAGTCCTAGCCATATGGATTTCGACCCGTCGTGCGCTGTTATCCACATCCCTTTGATTTCTATTATTTTTGGGTACGTTGAATATTTTGAATGGGTCTGACATGGTTTTTTTCTCATCCACTTTCGTTCTAGCGCCATCCCCATCGCTAACCAGGCCATTGCATTGTCTTTGCTTTTCTGGCGGCGGAAAGTCGTTGCTCCTGGTTATTTGGAAGCCGTTCCAGTTGCGTACGTCGTGCTTCGGGACGGCTTTTTATTGTTCTTTGCCACCTGCGGTCGGTTTCGTTGACGCCCAACTGAATATGAGCTCACATCTTGGCCTGGCCTGTAGGAATCATGGGGATAGCGATGGTATATATCACGAAGAAAGCTCATCCCATATATTTAACGCCGTGAGTCTTCAGGACATGAAATTACATCCACGTTTGAATTATTCTGTTGTAGGGCATTAAATGCGACGCTATCCATCGCGGTGGGTCTTCTTTCCTTTAAACCATAGATATATCTTGGACTCTGACATAAATTTTAACGTAGGCATGCCGAATGGTCCTCAATCTGCAGTCAATGACACGACAAATTCCAAGGCCTTCACGGCCTGATGAATATAATCTCACCTCCCTCCCAACATCCAGCGGGGTTCTGCCCATAATTGATACGACGGCACCCGCAGATTCACCTTGTCCTTCGACATTCTTTCATCCACGAACATTAACTAAGATCGATATCCCATAAACAATACCCTAGAGAAAATCCCCTCCATTCGTTTACCTACATTATATCATGTTTCAATAGTCATTCGCGTATGTACCTATGACCTGTATTTTTAATTACTGTCCACGAGTCTCATTAGGGTACAAGTAACGAAGCGCTCTGGCGATCGCCAATCACGAATGATGATCTGATGTGACTGGGTTTGAAATCCCTGAACGTTGAATCCGGCGACCTGTACCTAACTCCAACCTAACCCTACTGCTGCCATCGCTAAAATCCACATTCCTCTCCATAAAATGGCAGCAAGAGAACCCACCCGCGCCCAACTCTCTTCCAAACTTTCCTACCAACAAAACGTACCCGCCTTCCTTCAAAAACTCCAAAATCGCATCAACGGCATCCCAGACGAAGATGAGGACGAGGACGAAGAATTCGAATATGTAGGCGGCGGGAGGGCGCCGATACCTAAACGCCCTGCCATCCCCGAACGCCCGAAGGACGACCCGGGGAGTGCGGATGAGGAGGAGGACTTTGTTGATGAGCGGCCTCAGGTGGTGGTGTTGAAGGCTGGAAAACACCTTACGGAGCGAGAGGTGGAGAATGTGAAGCGAAAAGGTGAGCAGGAAATTCTATTCATATTCTATCTCGGTCTGGTTTATGTTTGTATTCTGATAGAACCTTTCATTGTGCTTGTGTCGTTTGTACAGAAAAAGGTCTCCCACCTCTCCCGGAAGAGGGCGCCTCCCTCGAAACGCCACCCGATTCAAAGGGAAATAGCTCGACCGCAACAGATTCTAAAACGTCAACGAAATCAGGCCAACAGGGCTTGTCATTTTCCTCGTCCTCGAAACCAAATCCCAAGTCTAACAACAAGAGAAAGGCAATTGACGACTTGAAAGCTGCTGTAGCTGAAAAGTCCAAGGACAACAGCTCGAAGAACACATCCAAGAAGCCTAAGAAATCGAACAAGACTCTGTTGTCATTCGGTGACGATACATGAACCTCAAATCCAAGGATTCTTTGTATCGTCTCCTCTGGTTCTCCGGTCGTCTTCATGGATTCCTCCCCAAACCTGTCTAACTGTAGGACGCGTCCGGAATAGGGCCAGCCAACACTTCGACAAGAAGAACTGCGGAGGCTTCGTAGCTGCAGCCCAATTAGCACGGCCTCCAAGGCTGATCACCGTCATTTCCAGCATGACCCCAGGGACGCTTTGGTACGCTTCAGAGGGGGAACGCAATCGAGTATTACCATGCAGAAATTTATTGCGGTCCATCCTGATGAGATAGCTACTATGCGCGATGTCATATAAACACGTATTATAACACGGAAACGAGACGAAAAAAAAAACCAGAGCGAAAGCAAAACAATTAGAGCATTGGACAGAACAAGGAGCGAGAAAAGGTATGTTTGGAGGAGAGAAGAAACCGATAGAGCCCCGACCACAATTTTTGAATTTTGAGAATTGTCCAAGAGGAACCCACAAATCCCTTTCTTCTACTCGCCTGATCCCTGGCCTCGCCCAGCTCCGCTTTGCATAAAGGCCGGGTTAAAATGCCCTTGCATACCTCCACCCCCGCGACCGCCGTGCATCATGCCTAGTAGACGTTTGAGGCAAATTTGCATTTTTTTTGTTTCATGTTTCATGTGGGTAGCGACACAGGCGATAAGGACATCATCATGGAACGCGCAAGGAGACCGATATAAAAAAAGGAGCCAGGAGAGAGCAGACGTAAGCACAACGTTCCAAGAAACAACGAAATGAAAAAAAAAAAAATTGCAAAAGGAGCGGCGAGTGTGTCTCTAATAACTGGAGTGGAGAGTTGCGAAAAAAGAAACTAGAAACTCGTACCCATACCGCCGCCCATCATGCCTCCCCGTCCGCCCACCATCCCACCGCGAGGTCCTTGTGGGACCATTCCGCCTCGTCCGCCTTGGAAACCGCCCCCACGACCGCCGCCTCCCATGTAAGCCCCACCTCCACCCATGCCCATACCCATATTTCCCATACCCATACCCATATTGCCCAGACCCATTCCCATGGTGCCCATACCCATCCCCATACCCATGTTCCCGGCGCCCATCATCCCGGCGCCTCCGCCAGCCATCATACCGCCACCGCCGCGACCCATGCTGGCGGCTGCGCTGCCTCCACCACGGAAAGTTCCAGCGCCACGCCCTGTAGCAGCTGGGGCCGGCGCAGGAGCGCGTACATCACGCGGAGGAGGTTCTGAACGAGACAAAGATGACATTAGAATTTTGCCGAGGGCTAAGACAGGCCAATAAAATCGCGAACCTTTCGGAAGGGTACGGAAAGGATTGCCTTGTGATGAACTCGTCAGTGTTGCTGATGCACGACGGCTTTGGAAGTCGCTAAAATGAATGCATAGATCAGCGCTGAACTCTTTTCCAGGATATGGATCGACGCACTTGTTGTCAAACCAATATTTAAGATTGGCTGCTCCTTGTAGATCATGACACTCGATATATGCGATGCTAAAGAACGTTATATCACAACTGAAAAGCACCCATACACATAGAAACTCACCCTTTGCTCTTTCCGTTCACTTTGTGCTCAGAAAATGTAATATCATTATGGTCGATATTGACACCACAATTGATCGCGACCTGTCGAAGGTCCTCATCCGTTGTCCACTAACGAGCGTTACAAAGAAAAGCAGTTTCAGAAGGAACATCGACATGGTGGTAGACGACAAAATGACGGACCCATTGTAGATCTCCAATGTACAACGCATCATAGCCTCCCATCTGGGCGCCGGGCTGCATCATCGCCATTCCTGCTGTGGTTCCTTGCATAAATGCACCATTTCCCGTAGCCTGACCATTGCTGCCGGGACGCGAACTGGGATGGGGATTCGGTCCAGGATCATCTTCTCGTTGACGTTTGTCTCCGGTCGTAGGTTCAACATTGGATGTGTACGTTTGAACTCGTTCTTCCGTTTTCATCTCGTTTCCATCCTAGACGCGTGAACGGCAGATAAGATAGAGATGAAATGTTCAATCAGCTAAATACATGCAAGTATAGAACACATGGGATAAACTGCCTACCTCTCCTCCTCCTCCTCCTAGAAGACCATCATTCACTTCGTTAGGTTCAGCCTTGGGGTTTGCCATTGATCTAGATGGAAGTCGAGATGTTGCTCGCGGTCTTCTGTTGCGATATAACACAGGCGGGAAACAAAACTCAAAAGATGTGCGGTTTCGTCAAAAAAGAAGTTGTTTCTGCAAAAGTAAGGACAACAAGACATGGTTGAGTATCGACGACATTGGACAAGGATAGATTTAAACAGGAAAGAGGGATACGACAAGTCGCTATTTGGCTGCACAAGGTTCGAACGCTACAAAAGATTTCAGCCAGACCATACAGGAAGGGATCTTACATGGGGAAATGTGATACGGATACAGGCTGTTACAGGTGGGTATGAGGATACAGCGACGACAAGGTGGTGGTTCAAAACAGAGTTGACAAAATACATGGTCTTGGCGTATTATATTCGTCTTTTCTATTTGGCTTTGTTGTTTTCGTGGCGATCAGTCGGTTCCGCGCCGAATCATAAGTTACTAACGAACTGTCGAAGCATAAATCCTTACAAAGAAGGAGGTGCTATTACGCGTGCTCATACAACGTCGTCCGGTAATAAGTCCAATCCATTCCATTTAGAAAAGGGGAGAAATTTATATTTAAAAAGGTATGGTAATCATAGTCCGGTATCGAATCAAATCTCATAGAACGCGGCGCTCAAGTAAACTTGTTGGCCTCTTGCTGAGCCTCTCCTTTATCCTGACGTACGTTTCCTGTAAAAATACAACAATTATATCGTAAATCAGATGACCTAGCATTGTTACTCTCCAAACGTACCGGCAAATTCTTGAGCCTTGTCGCCTGATATGGCGCCCATGATCGCGTCTTTCCTTCCAACGACGCGGTCCGCCGCACCTTCAGCGTACGCCTTAGCCTGAGCGGCGTTGTACTCTGCCTCTCCTGCAGCGTGTTCCTGCTTGCCGGAATTTACCCACGACGTAGCGCCGGTGGCATTTCCGACGGCCTCCACGAGGGTGCCTTTCACAGAATGATATTGACCGGTAGTTTTGCTATAACACGAAATAAACTGTTTCAAATGTTCCGGGCTGTAAAATTGGATATGACATACCTCGGTTCGGAACTTTGGGGGGTGGGGGTGCCGGTGGGAGAATCCGAAGACATGGTTGATAGATGATTTGTTGAACGTTGATTTGCTTGGGTACTAGTTTATTGGATGACACTACGTAGTCTCCATCGTTATATATACTAAGCTTCCAAAAAAAATGGCAAGTTCGCCTGCATCGCCGTCATTCATCAGGAGGTTCGTATGACCTCACGATGACGTCTGACATGGGCGCTACTGCATCATTGGCCCCAACGCTGGCGGCATAACCAGAATCGAGCAACTATGACGCCGATGTCGTCGATTTTGGAGCGACAAACCTGCGCCAAAATGGAAGTCCTCGATGCGTCATAGCGAAAAATCGTATATAACCCGACGTCAAGCAACCGGCCAAACAAAACACTCAATCGCAAATCAATCAACCGTACACTTTTTATATCGCAATGTCCTCATCAACCAGCAACACTTCTTCGGGAGACCCCAGGTAAGTCATGATATTTCATTCTGGTGGAACTGTCCTCACCCTTCTTGTGTTCCTGTAATACAGCAAGACCTCTGGTCAATTCCACTCTACCAAAGGCAACATCGTCGAGGGCGTCGGCAACCTCACCGGCGCCACCTCCTGGCAGCAATCAGGAAAGCAGGAGCACGCCGCCGGCGAGGCAGAGTACAAAGCCGCTCAAGGCAAGGGGTACGCAGAGGGTACCACCGACCGCATCTCAGGAAAGAAGGACTCCGTCGTCGGTGCCGTCACTGGAGACAAGCAGCAGCAGACTCAGGGTGAGCGAAGAACTCTATCGTTCGATTTTTATCATCCCTGACATGATTTGAATAGGAAACGTCCGCAAGGAGAAAGGTGAAACCCAGCAGGAGATTAACCGGCAACTTTGAGTGGGTCGATGCGGCCTTAGACGCTACTACAAACCCCTCCACCGCTTGTAATAATATCGCATTCATTATGTAGTGTATCTCCTTGTAAGCATATCATGACAAATGGTCAAACAATATTTCCTGCTGGATTTAGTACGGATTTGAGTGCACTGTCAACTAAACGCCAACTTGTTCGGAATCAGGTAGCGGGACCAGTACCAAACGGCGCATCCGCATCCATTCAATATCCAGGCATTGAAGGAATTCGTTTTACATAGCGGGAATAGTAGCATGATTACACAGTTATGTGCGCGAGCGATGTGAGAAGCGCTAAGCGCCGAGAGAGCACGCGGCTTCCGGGCCTAATGAGATTTCGCGTTGAATTCTCTGCGTCACAGCTATTCTATCGCTATTGAAACAATGTTTCTATTCAAAATTCCCTTCCAGAAATGATAGTCAGGCCTTTCAATTGCTTTATTTCCAATCATGAATATCGGAATTCCTGCTCCTTTGATAGATCATAATTTA
>KN831786.1:514005-593136 GCA_000827355.1 Hebeloma cylindrosporum | reverse complement strand
GGCGAGCCTGTGCTGCGTTATCTCACGACAGCACGAACTTCGGATTTGGTGTCCATTCTGTGTCTCCCTCCATCATCAGCCTCCCAGCTCGCGTGTGGGCACCAGAGGATTTCAATCTCCCAATTGAGTGGTTCGACAGGGATTCTTTATCAGGAGAAGACGAAATGATGGACTTGTCATAATTTCTTTTTGGTGTATATTTATGGTTTTAATTTGACTTCAGGAGTTTTTGAAGTGGTGTGCATCAATGTACAATATAACAAGGGAGTTGAAGACCGTGAAGGGCAATAAATGAGAATGTGACAAAGGTAGGCTCACGGCATTTTGACCCGGTGCCGTCAATATAATTCGGCACAAGATAAGCAATGATGATTTTCAATGGAAATAGTAGGGAAAACATTGCACACAGCCAATCCACCAATTACCAGAAGGGGAGACCCAACCGCAAAACGGCACGGCGCTGTCATGGCAAAATGGCGCAGCATATGTGCTGTCTATATATAGGTCATGAGAACCTTCCTATGTCGTGGACAAGGACGTATGGTGATGTAAACCGTGTAATATTTCGGCGCCGTTTGCACACCAGCGGCAGTGAACAATTGGATGCCGGTATCTCAATATAATAGTACCGGAGTCTCCCTATATAATATATGCTCATAAAACCACGTAAAACTGGAAAGGAAATCGGCACAAAGCCACGGCAATGGCAGGCTCATTATATAGTTGTAGCCCACATAAACATCCATACAGAGACACTGACACAATGATATGAAAATACAAAAAAAGAAGCCTCGGCAGCATGGATGGCACGGTCCCCCGTATGCAGATGGCATGGTTTACAGGCATATAAACATTCCAGACAAGCGCACCAATACTACTGCGAAGTTCCCCACAATGTCGGCACCTGCCGCATATGCACGGCGCCATCCCATAGCCACGGCAAGCAGCATTATAGGACTAGTCACTAATTCTAATACTCAATCAATACATTGATTGATATATTATAGTGTGGCTTACACCTTAGTGTTATTTACTGGTTCAATGAATTCATTGAACCCACATCATATGGTACACTGTATTCGTTCATTAAACCATATTATATGGTACACTGTAACATAGCTACCTGTTCCTACTGCTTTTTTGGTTCCATTAGCCGTGGAAAGCCTTTTTTGTCGGCAACAGGGTATGTTCGCCGCTATTATCGTGAGCCTGAGGCTCCACCAGGGGGGCAGCTCGACGAAGATTCCAAGGCCCTAGAAGAAGATGTCTTGTCGGCCATCCATCCCTTTCAATCCGTCCCCCTGATAACCATGGAAGTATTATCCGAAGCTTGGCCATACGAATACACAGCTTCTGGTGCGGCGGAGGAAATGAACAGGAATGACGAGCAACCACAAGGCCTTCCTAGCCTCACTGACCTTGCCCTAGGTCCTGCTCTAGAACAGGTGCTTCTCAGTGGTGACATCGACTCATTCGAATTGATTATGGCTATTCCGGACAAAGCTGCAAAGATCCAAAATATCCTCTGTTCTCGACAGAAACCCATTCCCGACTCAGGAATTCCTCTTCTGAAGAAGCTTTTCAATTCCGAAATTTACGTTCGCGACGAAAAATCGCTTGATCTTTCGCACCTTGCGCTTTTGGACCAACAGATCTTCGAAATCGCAACTCAACTGGAACACCTTGATGTACTAAATCTTTCGCACAATGACCAAGCCTCGATTTATGGCGTTGAGAAAATACTGGTCGCCCTTCCCAGGCTTCGACGGTTGGTGGTCTTGAATACCGATATCAGCGAAGAAGATGTTATTGCTTTACTCGAACGCAGGCCCGAGATATTCCACAATCTCGAGGCATTTATTCACCCAGCATTCCTCAAGAATCCGTCTCAAGTGCGGTTCAAAGGTGCCTTTATGCACCTCTCGGAACCGAAATCGTATCAGGGAGCAGATGTCGTCTCGCTTCCATTCTTCACCACTGGCCAGATCATCCAAGGGCTGATGGACTATTTCAAATCCATGGTCCTCAGCGAAGGCAAGAGCAAGTACGGATACAGCACGGACACGAGACTTCGGATCCCAATTATGGCTGCCTATGCATCCCAAGTGCGTCGTCCAGGCCATTCATGGGGAGAACGCATTGTACCCGTGGTTCCCGCCTGCTGTCCGGCTGTGAACGCCCTCACCAGGCAAGGGCAACAGTGGCTCTTTGTGTTTCTCCCTTCGAACTGGTGGGGTCAGAATACCCATAGTCAATATGCTTTTGCTCGAGTTAGCGGAGAGGCCTGGGATGAGTTTCTCAAGATGAAGAAACAGATCAACGAGGAAGCGAAGGATTCGACGCCCCCTATGTCCAACAAAGAAAAGACGGAACGGCTGTCCGAAATTTCCAAAGCACTGGGACCACGGATCTTCCACATTTTCGACATTCAGCAGTTTTTCAAGGAGCTTGAATTGGAAGGGAGAGAGGCACCTTCGCCAAAGACTCTTGAACAGCTTTTCAACATTTTTTCCCAGTTGGACACGTCGGGCAACCCGCGGTTGATGGATGCTGAAGCACTCGTGCCATTTTTTACATAGCCGCGGAGATTTTGAGCCTGAAGACTGGTTAAATTGCTCTCCGCCCTCCGCCTCCTGATTGTCCCAACTCCCCGCCTTGTGCACGAGCTCGTACCCATTATGTGAAAAATGTTCGAATTTGACGGTTGTATTACTTCATTGCCGCAAATCACTCGCTTTTACGTTTTTATCCAATTGGGAGGTGTTTGCCTCGCCGTAGTTCAATGTAAGCGGTGGCCCAAGACTGAAATTTATACTTCATCATGTATGCCCACCGGCGGTTCGCACAATCCTCATGTTGACTTGGAAACAAGCACGCTAAAAGAGGAAGCGCGCTGATAGTAGGCCTCTTATTTATACATGGAGGGGGAACGAATGACGGTGGGCACGCCGAAAGGATTTTTCTTGAGATGCTATGTGGGAAGAATCTCACAAATCTCCCAGTAGGTCAGTATTTCTCTCCTTCCCAAGGAACTGGCGCGTAGCCTTTTCAAGGTGAGTAAAAAATGAAGGCGGCCATGGACTTGCGTCGTGTACCTTGCCTACCCATCATCGCAGCTTTCCCCTGCCGACAGTGAGTCCTTGGGAATACTGAATCCGTTCGCAGGGTCAACCTAGTCAGTTCATGACTCCGAACATTTGTTTCGATTCAAATGATTCAATCTCCTTTCGAATTCTTGACAAGTCACCGCCCCCGGAGAAACCGCGGCTTCAGACTTTCTAATTACGGTCAAGTGGAAGCTTCGTTAACGTGCAAGGAGGTATCGCACCTACCTCTGAATATTCTATGAATAAATATTCAACCACCACCACCTTCAACCACCACCACCATGCGTATGTACAAACCGCCTTCCTTATGTACTATGGCCATACCCCACTAATAGCTTGAAGGCCAAACACATAGCCGCCGCCCAAATTCACAGAAAATGGTCCACCCATACGAAAACTCTGTATGTCCATATTCCTTTTATTCAGTTCATCCAATTATCCTTAGCTGAGCTTCGTATGCTTCGTATTATACACAGTTTCTGCATCTGAAGAAGTTGTTGGGGCTGGAGAAAAACCCCAAACAGTTCGTCAAAGTCAAGGCAAGCCTGCTATTCAAGACAGAGTCAGAACCTCCCCATATATTAATTCGTTTCTGCTTCACGTAGGCGGCTTTGAAGATGCTCTCGAGGCAGCATTTGGATCGAGACCGGAAAGTTCGTCAACAACGGGACTCATTTAATTATTTGCTAAATAAGGTCGATCTCCTCCCCGAGGCTTCTCATGAACTAATACAACCCTTGTTTAGTTAATTGACGAATTCAGATTTGTACGAGGGAGAGGAAGAACGAGTTCGGTACGCCGGGGCCATCATCGCCAGAATACATGATAAGAAACAAGAGGCGAGATGGAAATTGAATGCTCCCATCCTTGATTTGACTCGACCAGTCGACCTCGCGCTGGTAAGTTGAATTCGAACTGGACAATCCTTAAAGTCGCATGAAGTTAAATCTAAATTCCCCCCTTCTTTGTTCAACAGACATCGAGTAAGTCGAACTTAGGAATGCCCAACAATAATGTATGGGACCCCGCAGCTCCAAAGTTGCGACAAAAATCTGATAAAGGGGACCATCCAAGCACCAACACAGATCCTCCCCGAGGAAGCCAAATCGGGAAACTGCACAAGTTTTTGAATTCATGCAACTCTCCGATGGGCCGGTGTCTGTTTTTATTCGTGGAATCAGGATGGTTTAGGGAGCCTGGGGATAAACTCAGAGAGGCGGCAAGCTGGTCTCCCAGGCGGAGACATGCCACACTAAAGAAAATTCTAGGAGGCTGCGATGGTCAACGAGCAGTCGCTGAGAAAGACATCGCAATCCTAGAAAGACAATTCAGGGATTCTTTTATGATGCAGTAAGTCTTTAGGGTTCCGTCGAGCCTTTACTTCATATTTTAGCGCCCGTGTTTCTTGTATTCTGGTGATCACGAATTTCATTTCGATTGATTTCCCAATCACGAAGTTGGATTCCCAGCGCTCAATTTCGCTCTTTAATCAGGACTTATTGATTCAAATTTTCGCTGAAACAAAAAAGAAAGACTGTATTTGATGATCCAAATGTATCCCCTAAAGCCACAAGGAGCCAGCAGATTACAGAGTACAGATGTTGAACAAATACATAAAAATCCTAGTATACAATGGCCATCCCGGCCTGGGTAGAATGAAGGCGGGAAGCGAAGGACTTGTTCATGGAAGGGGAAGCAGTAGCACTGGTAGCTGTGGCAGTTGATGCCAATGTGGGCGTGCTGCCCTCACCTATTCTCACGACAGGGTCTGCGAGACTTGACACCCCAGCCAGATTGACGCCTAACGCTCACCGGAACCTACCAAGACTGATACTCGATGAAACGGCGTCCCCGTAGATGGAAGGCGTTACAGTGATTGAATGCTCCCCTAATGTATTGAATGCGCGTGAGGCAATGATGTCGGTCGAGGAGCTCTGACCTGTTCCTGAGCTCAGTTTTCCCGTTTATCATAATTGTAGCCTCGTAAGATGGCTAAGCAGTCCAGTATTCAATACCCTAGAGAGGTGGAACATGTGAGGTGGCTATAAGAATATAATGGTAAGCCGACGTACCACGCCTGTGAATTTGAACGTCGGCGAAGTTCCCTGAGGCCTTGCGTAGCTGACTGTGGCCTTATAGTATATCTAGTCACCTTCGACTTTCGGAGCGTTGCTTACGTGACCACATGCAAGCTCGAGAGCGCTCGTATTTGATGTGCTTGCAAGAAAGTTAGAGAGTATCTCAAATAACGTCAAACTTTCGTACTGGTCTCACGATTGGTACCCTCGTGTCCATCAGGTAGAAGTTCTAGATTTAAACAAAAATTCAGCGAAATTTACGCAGTCCATCTCTCCAACAGCATGGTGGTTCGAGTCGTCCCCAATGTCGGAAGCGACCCCTCGACCACTATGTCACTGCCGCTGGTAGACTTTCATTATTATCGTCATCTAGCAACGTCAAGTTTGAAATTTCCCTGGCATAAAGCAGTTGTTACCTATATTCAAAGGAACGACTATCGAAAGCCTAAACACCCTCTACGCACATCCTCTTTCTAAAGTTCTGGAGAAAATCCCCACTCTCCGTTAAATCTCCAATCTCCAAGTCCACTCCTTCTTCAGTGAGCCGTAAGAGTCGGAGGGCAGTTTCGTCCGTCATATCAGAGTGGGTGGCGAAAGCCTTCAGCGTTACCGAGCGCCGGTGGCCACGAGAATAGAGCCGCGGTATGTCATCCCAAGAAAATGAAAGAAAGGACTCATCCGTTGTACACTCCACCACTTGAAGGCGAGGTAAAAAAGGTTCATGCGTAGGGTTCCCCCTCCGAATATTCCTGCTACTAGGGACGGCCCAGAATATTCGAGTCAAGATGTCATATGGTACATCGCCATCCCCGTATTTCCACATGGAGGATAACCGTAGGCGCTCAAGTGTGGGTATTTGTTCAAGTAAAGACTCGATATTCTTAGAGGAATAGCCAAGTCTATCCAAGTTTAAGACCCTGAGATGGCAACCTGATCGTGTAAGAAAGGACTGCATGGCTGCCACGGCGCTCCCAAAGCCCATATCCATTGACCATTCTTCCAAAGACGGAAGATTAATTACATCCAAGAAGTTTTCTGGATAGACTGTTAACAGATCAAGCGAACGGAGTCGGGGATGGAGGATGGGATTTACAAAGCCGATCATGTTTATCGCACGCGAAGAAACACAGTAAAATTCCAGGTTAGGTGCTCATCGTAAGAAGTCAAGGCATTCTTCAGAGGTGATAAAGAAGAGTGTTGCATGTGTAATGTTGTCCCAGCGAATGCTGATCGACGTCAAAGGAAATCCGGTGAGCTTTAAGTGTGTCGGATTGAGCTCTGCTTCCATCATGAATTTCGGGACTGTCTGCAGTGCCTCCCAAACAGCAGCCTGGGTGGCAGTGAGATAGAGGGTAACAATTTGTTTAGGTTTCACTGAACTGGAGAAGCGCTCGAAGATGTCTGCCCTCGCCGTGATGTTGAGGTTTCGCCACCGGCCAGAGTGCAAGTTAAGAATATCTATAACTGAGCATATCGCGACTTCCATGCCCTCGGCCATCCTGGTGTCGTAGGAGTTGGGATAATCATCTGATGGGAATCC
This sequence comes from Hebeloma cylindrosporum, assembly GCA_000827355.1. NCBI lineage: Eukaryota > Fungi > Basidiomycota > Agaricomycetes > Agaricales > Hymenogastraceae > Hebeloma > Hebeloma cylindrosporum. The sequence goes on along the minus strand of KN831786.1, from coordinate 586,411 downwards.
GAGCCCTCGTTCTGAAAGAAGTGGATGGTCAAGGGAAGTGCCCGGGATCTGCCGAGCCATTCACTGAGTAAACCAGTTAGCGATTCAGCTGTAGACAAAGATATGGATGGGGTAATCCCAACGTATAGGGTCGTCCAGAGATCCGGTGTTGCCCATGCCAGCTGGCGCCATCGGCGACACACCCATCCCAATTTCAAAGGCGCTGCCCATTCCGTTTGGACAGGCGATTGTGTGGCCGGCCCACGTACAAAGTTTCGCTCACACTGATCATCGGTTAATGTTGGCAGTGAGAATCGAAGGATATGAGAGGCGATTTCTGGGGGAAATTTGGATGTAAAGGGATCGTGAAATGTGTTTATCGCGCTTCCAAGCATGTGTTCTTTAGCCTTCAGTTTCGCGATTTGTTCTTCCAGCGGTTTGATTTGATCATGGATAGCTGCCCTCTCTCTGCATGGCGGGCATGGACCGCCTTGCAGTATAACACAGGGTGCTTCTGAGTCGATCCACCCACAACGAATGCACGACCTCATATTTGAAGTACCACTGATGAAGAATCTTGTTAGACGAACTAAGCAAGCAGATCGGATATATACCTTCAGCAAGTAATGTCGCAGTTTCCCAGAAACGCCTGGCTGGGTTGATTGATGGTGGTAAGGAAAGGTCAATTTTTATTTGATTGTATTTATGCTACATTCTGCACAGCCGGCGACATCAAGCCATGCCTTTTTCGACATCCGTCGGGTTTAATTGTTTAATTGATACGCTCCTTATTCGTCGAACTTTCGAGACTTGGAAAAGGAGTGCCAGAAATTATTGACTTTCTCGGCAAGGCTTTCTTGCCTTCTGTCTAGCTAGTACTCGGGGAATTTGAACCATTGGCGCACAAAAAAACTTGAAGTTGTTGGGCGCTCGTCTGTCTTTTTGGGATTCCAAGTGCTCAGCCTTCCAGCAAATTTATTTGAAGGTTGCTCTTTACTCGGGACTTATTCATTCAAATTTTCTCTGAAAACAAAAGCAACGATTGTATTCGATGACCCTGCTACATTCCCTAAAAACGCAAGACGCCAACGGCAGGGATGACTACAAGAGGAACAAAGACATCAACGATCCTACAATGGCCATCCCAGCCTGGGTGGAATGAAGGCGGGAAGCGGAAGAAAACTTTGTGGTGGAAGGGGAAGCAGCACTACTGGTGGAAGAGGCCGTTACGATGGCCGACGATGCCGACGCGGGCGTACTGCCATCGTCGATGCTATGACAAACGCTCCATGAGACTAGAAACCACGGTCATGTTCAAGCCTGGTACTCACCGGAACCTGTCGAGACCGACACTCGGCGAAATCGCGGTACCATAAGTGGCAGCCGTTATAGTTATTGAATGCTCTCCGGACGTATTGAATGCGCGCGAGGCAATAATGCTTGTCGAGGAGCCCCGGCCAGTTCCTGAGCTCAAGGTTTCCCCATCTATAAGAATGGTAACTTCATAAGATGGCTCAAGGGACCAGTATTCGATGCCCTAAATAGAGGAACAAGTAAGATTGCGATAGATCGGTCAGCTGAACGCAGAGAACCCACCACGCCAGTAAATTTGAACGTCGCCGAAGCCCCCTGGGCCCTCGCGTAGCTGTAAGTGGCCTTGTAGTAGATTTGGTCACCTTCGACTTTCGGCATGTTTGTCCCGTGAGTCCAACCTGCGGAAGGCGAATATACGATTCGAGGATCAGCGTCGTCGACATCAACCTTGCAATTGCGGCATGCCAACGGATCGTCGAATTGTCCAGAGACCAAGGACGGAAGTAAAGACAGGAGGGTAAAGACTGGAATTGTGAAGTTCATTGGTGCTAATCCAAGGGGGGAGATTGTAGAGAAGCCATAGGAAAAAAATCACAGCAGCTTTAAATGCATCATTCAGGGTATCAGGGCATGGGGGAAATCATTTGTATGCATATGGTCGTTGACAGCGATGTGCGCTCGCGCCAGAGCAAAGGCAGTCGTGTGCGGAATACCATTCACTTTTTTGGGGAACAGCCTCCTCCTGGCCTCCTCCTCCACCTCGTCTTTGTTCTTTTCATAATGTTTTCCGCAGTGTTGCCCAAGTGCTGCCACGTTTCCCGCAGGATGGCCTTTGAGACTTTGGGCGGATGAAAATTAGCTGAACCGAGCAGCACTGATGGCGAATATGATTAGGACGCAAGTCGACGATCGTGAAGAATGTAGAAGCGATGAACGCCGAGAAACGTTGGCGAATGGGAGTCCTGACTTATAAACGTTCTTGTTGGCCTGTTGACGACGGACAGGGAGCACAGGTCAAATTTTCTCAATGCCGGGTGTTTTCCTGCCCATGGTAGTCTCCATGAGTGCGTTGAAGGTATTATCGGGTGTGGAGAATGGACACGAAGCTGAAATAAATACGCACGAAATACGTCGACAGCTGAGGCAGTGAGAGCGGGAGGGTTAAGAGAAAGTCCGGAACTTGCCGCGTGGCGTCAACGTGACCACGGCGCGTCGCGTCGCGTATATTGTAAATTACCAAATTTGTGAAACTTAATCTGCATGCTGTACGGCTACGCCATCAATATTAGAAGCTGTGTGAATTACAGTTGGTTAATCCCCCACGCTTGTGAATATTCGAAATTTGTGCTATTGAAACGAAATTGAATCACAGATACCCTGAATCCCCGGTTTATAGCTGGGCTTGTCTTCTGGCAGCTAAAAGTGCAACTATGGAAGGGAAATAACGAGGGATATTCTCGGATCCGACTGGATACCAAAGCTTGTCTCAAGTGAGGTTCGGAAGTCCCGTCCTTGCGATTGCTGGTCATCCTTGACCATTCCTTTCGCAGCCGTGCATTCTCCTGGCCAAGATAACATACGTCTGTGTGGTTAAAAATGCAAAGGATGATGGTTGATAGTGCAGATTCTTCGGGGGACCCTGGAGGGCTCCCCTGTGGAACTACACGAGCGACGATAGTGTCTCCGGTCCATATCAATGAGGATCAAGAATGTTGAATCTGAGGCTCCGAGGATTGTACAATGAATTCTTCGGGAGAAACAGGGCTAAGTCGAAGATACCTTTCCGAAATATCTATCCACAACCCATGCCCACAAAAGTACTGTGATCAAAGGCAAAAGTAATTATTTATTGATGATCAGGAGCGCTTTGCCATCCCCACCGTAACCTGGTATTTGCCGATAAAGAAATTCCCAAAAGGACACCGCGAGTGACCGGCGCTAATTTTTTTTTGATCTCTTCGAGTAACTTCAACAAATTTCCTCTCGAAGACCCAGCGCCGCATGGAGAACGATGGTGCCGCGTTGCGTATCGTTTTATCATCAGATGTCGTTAACGTTTTCGCCTTGATCATAACTGGTATGTACTTATTTCACCGGTGGTAGTACTAGTATAGCAGCAGGGATTTGATCTCCTTCTTCCTGCAGTTTCGAGATGACATACTTATTCTTCCTCTTCAGGCCCCACCACATCTGACCGTTAACGTCGCGGAACCCCTCAAGGACCCTTGGAGCCCGGGGGAGACTTCATCAATTCATCAATAATGGCATCTAATGGCATTTACATCTCAATAGATTTTGCTATGAGCTCATCACTGTGATTTTCAGGACTAAGGACCTGATTCAATTGAAAGTGAGCGGCACGAGTCCGCGTTCATGATGATCCTATTCAATCATACTCGGGCGCGAGCCCTAGAGGATAGGGACCTAGAGGCTAGAAGCATCCGTGAACCTCCTCGACGGTCTCCCCTTTCTTATATATATTATTTGGTACAACTTGGCATCTCAAAAGTTTGATGAAGAAAATATACTACGGTTATCGTGTGACCGTTGGCGGCAATTCCACGAGCGTCGGAGGGGTTGCAAACGGGCCTCCTGTTTCGCAATTAACGGCGAGCCATGATCAAGCTATGATGGGATGTATGGATGGGTTGCGTCAAATCGTCCTGAGTAGCCTAGTCCGTCTTTGCCATCCATCCCATCTTACACATGTTCATCAGTGATTTCAGCTGACCCCGGGCTAAACCCATCTCAAAACTACACGTTGTTTGTAATCTTATCTATCACACTGACTTATAATTACCCGTTGATCATCACAAAGCACCAAACCATCCGTCAACCGTCTTCGCAACGACTCACAGAAAGCACAGTGTTCAGAGGTTTGCACTTTCGGGCAAGGGGGGCATCATATAGATACCTCCATATATACTTCTCCCATATCGGTACCTGATGAGTTATTGCCTCGGTTACCCCAGTCAACCTAACCTAAATAAATTGCTCAACTGCCGGGCCCTTAGACCTCTATAGACCCCGCAGTGGCGCATCGCAAAGAAATCTGACAGAAACTGAGTCACCCATACTGGGAGGCCCTACCCTTCAGAAGCAGATCTCCTCAGATTGGAACGAATGTGGAAGTAAAGTGTTATTCGTGGGGTCTAAGCCAAGTAGACATGGTAGTAATGTAACGGGCAGAGCTACGAAATTAGAGGTCACCTGGGCCGAGGAAATCGGTGACATGAGTCGAGTCGAGTGAATGTGATATAGGGAGAGATAAATAAGGAAAATTAGTAGTAGAACAACAACAGATCCAAGTAACTAGGTAATAGCAACGTTTGTGGTGGTGGTATACAAATGCGAATTGAAGGATGAAAGGATACAAGTGCGGCGGCAATGGTGGTAGCAAGGTGTGGTAGCACAAGCGAGTACAAAGCAAATGGGAAATGAGAACGACAAGCAGGAAAGCATAAGGCTATTCCCAATAATTTTAAAGCAAAAAGAAGATGGGGGGACAAGGAATGTAAGCATAGGGATTTAGGAAGTCCGTTGAGCCCGAGAAAAGAAAGAAAATGTGAACGTCAACCCCGACGATGAAAGGATGATGAAAGACCAACGTCGGCTAAGCCGAACAATCGATCATCTCCCAATCCTCGCCTTTCACCACAACCCACGACGTGGTCAGAACGGGCGTGGCTAGACTCGTCGGAGACACGAGGGTGGAGTCGGACATTATCACGTCGTTGTCCTTGTCACGCTCCTCCTGCTGGTCGGCCACGATGCGCTCTAGCTCCTGGGTAGCCGTCATGATGGACATGGCTAACCTCGGCCCCATATGAAGAATCTTCTGCCCCAATGGTGATGATCGCATACGCATTTTAATTGCGGTGCGATACAGGTCGGTCTCCGGCTTCGAACGAGGGAAGACGGGTCGACCTGGGAGAGTGGTGCGTATAGGTGAAAGGGGGGATGAAGTCCGAGGGGTACGGAGGACAGTAACGGGCGACGACACCGAGGGCAATATTACTTGGGGAGCTTTGGGAGCGGGACTGCGCTTTTTCGTGGTGACGAAGTTGGGGTTGCGGGGTTTGGAGGGTGGGGGCTTGACTGCGGATATAGGGGAGCATTTGGGCTGTTCGCGCTGCGGCATCTGACGGGGGGCTGGTTGGGTTTGGGTCACCTCCAGCCGCGTGCGAATGGTAATGGGCTCGACATTGGGACGATTTAAGGCCTTGCGTCGGAGACGCTGGTCCTTGAAGTGTTGGAGTGCGCGGTAAGTCGCGTCCGTGGTATATCCCACAGACGATGACGAAACTGGGGTGGTAGTGGTGAGCTCTGGGATGACGAGCATGGTTTCGTGGCGGCGAAGGGTGTCAGTTCCAGTCATACGCGCTGCTTTAGCTGGACGGGGATTTGGGGAGAGGGCTGTGCTGGAATAGGAGAATGAAGATGTTCGCTTGCGAGCTGAGGTAGCCTCTGCGGGAGATACGGGGACAGAGAAGGGCGTCTGGACAAGAGACATGAAGGTTTATGAACAGGAAAAGGGAAACAAACGGAGAAGACAGGGAGCTTGATATGGTTTCCATCAACAAAAGCGTTACCCGGATGGGAACAAAACGGGGCGATCATGTGACGTGAGTCACATCGTGTGGCGGTGGTCCCGGAACGGAAACAGTTGTAACGGAATGCCCATGCACCCCGGAGTTCGCATCGTGTTTCGTGCGAGCAGATAGCTTGATGCTTGATGAGCACTCGGATCCAAGTTATTTGAGGCCACAGAGATATCTAGATGAGAGGATGGATGAAGAAAGCCACAAGACGCAATTCGGGCCCCGGAAAGCTTTCCACTCGCACAGCCCGAGCGGACAGGAAGCACTTTTCTTTGGTCCGCAGCCCCACGGGGCCAGTGAAGTCTCGCGACCGCAGTCCTGTCCATTATCGGTTGGGAATGACTCGATTAATGGACCGACACAAGCGTCGGGCCTGTGATACCATAAAGGGCGGGGCTTGAGGCGAATACACCAGAGGAGTGGGTGGTCCGGCCGAACGGCCTGTAGGCCAACTGGCGCACTGGTGTGTGCAATCGTTATCTAGCATGCGTTTGGCACACAATTGACACATGGCCGTTTACCCTCAGGCTGTGAGTCAGAACGACAGAACGAACAGAGCTCGGGTGGCGTATTGAATCGTTGTCAGAGAACAAGGACCACAGACGTTATTGTGAGGAAGGGTTCAACGGTCGTGAGGGGGCGTCCCACCAGGCGCCCACAGAAACCGAAGTGGGAAGACAAAAGGTTTCAATTCAATTAAGCCCGACTGGAAGTTACGTAAGTAACGATCGGAGAGCTGAGCGCTGGGGCACATAAGTAAGTATTTCCCCATCATCCATCATCATACTTAAGGTAAGTACAATCGGTATAAGTATGGTTGTGAAAGCCTGTCGCATTTCCTTCATTTTTTGGACTATTTTGATGATGAAGGGAAACAAATTTTCGAGAGAACGGGAACGAATCACGACAGCAGAAAACTTTTTGCCATCGTCCCTACGGCTTTGTTACTTCGACGGCGTTCATCCCATTATCACCTCCCTAGTTCTCCGTTCATTCGCAGCCGCTGAATGGTCTTTTTGTGGCTTAATTTTCTCTTTCATTCTTCCTTGAATGACATTCCTTTCCCTTACCTTTCCCTGGTTTTTTTTTCTGTGCCTGTTTTCTCGTTTTTTCTGCTGTATTAAATAACGAGGTTGCCTTCGTAGTTTTCCCTGTAAACGCCGTATGCTTCCTTCGCCATGTTCGTTGTGCGCTGTTATTCCCGACTTATTATAAGCGCCTCAAGCAAAGGCGCTTTTCAAATTTCCTCCCATCGTTCTTGCACGTCCCGGCTCAGCTTGGGCTCAGCCTTGTCGTCCGCCGTCCTGTATTCCTCAATTTGTTTCTTATACTTGGTATATAGATGTAAGCCTACTATGTAGATTCTGTTCAATTTTTTTGGATATAATCTAATCTTTGGTCCTTATCTTATCGCTTCCCACAACTCAGACTGTTGCCTTTCTACTCATTTCTCTCAGGTAGCTCAAGATGCGTCTCCTGCCTCGCGAAGAGGCAAAGCTCCTGCTTCATCAGGTTCGCTTTTTCCAGTGTACGTAAAAAAAGAGACAAAACGACGATAAACAACCCTTCAACTTTGTTTAGGCTGGTTTTCTTGCTCAACAACGGCTCGCTCGAGGTTTACGGCTCAACAGAACCGAAGCAGTTGCGCTTATCGCAGCGCAGCTTCAGGAACGCATTAGAGATGGCCGGCACTCGGTCGCAGAGCTCATGCATCACGGAAAGACCATGCTGGGTCGCAGACACGTTCTTCCGAGTGTTCCAGCCCTTCTTCATGAGATCCAGGTGGAAGGAACCTTTCCTGACGGGTGAGTCACCTATCTCTCAATACAGTCTTGGATTAATCGTCGACAGAGTGTTTCTCGTGACTGTTCACGATCCTATCTGCACGGAATTCGGAAACCTTGGGGCTGCACTTTATGGCTCCTTTCTCCCATTACCAGGAGAACATGCATTCCCTGCTATACATGTATCGGAATATGCAGCAGAGAAAATGCCGGGAGCTATCATTGCCAAAAAGGAGCGCATCATCCTCAACAAAGGAAGAGAGAGAATCAAGATCCGGGTCACTAACAATGGGGACCGCCCAGTTCAGGTAAGCATGTTCAACTTGCAGAAAGCCATGTATTCAACTCCGCGTAGATTGGGTCTCATTACCATTTCATCGAGACAAATCCACACCTGTCTTTTGATCGTGGAAAAGCTTACGGAAAGCGCCTCGATATTGCAGCTGGGACTGCTGTCAGATTCGAACCTGGAGATGTGAAGACTGTCCACCTCGTTTCCATTGCGGGAGCGAGAATAATTTCGGGTGGAAATAACTTGGCCACTGGGGTCGTTGATGTGCGAAGGACAGATGAAATCGTTGCTGGTTTAGTTCAAAAAGGATTTGCACATGTCCCCGAACCTGGAGCGTTGGAGGTCGCCGAACCCGCGGATATTGGTAGGGAGGCTTACATTTCAATGTTTGGACCTACGGTTGGTGATCGGGTGCGTCTCGGAGATACTGCATTGTGGGTTGAGGTCGAGCATGACGAGGTGATTCTTATGCTCCATTCATGATTTATTGCCAACGTCACCCTTTATAGACTGTATACGGAGATGAAGCCAAGTTTGGTGGAGGTACTTTCTCATTACCCATTTTTTCGTGATGATGTATTCACCCCAATACAGGAAAGACTATCCGAGATGGAATGGGACAGGCGACCAATCGATCATCCGAAGAGGCTTTAGATCTCGTCATTACCAACGCTCTCATCATCGACTGGTCTGGAATATACAGGGTAAATTTATGGTGTTCATCACTACATGGCTAATCCTTCGAATACCAGGCTGATATTGGAGTCAAAAACGGGGTTATCGTGGGCATCGGGAAATCCGGAAATCCTGATGTAATGGCCAACGTCCATCCAGCGCTTGTGATCGGCTCTTCCACTGAGGTAATCGCTGGTGAAAAGCTCATCATCACTGCAGGTGCCATCGATACACACGTCCACTACATCTCTCCTGAGCTCGTAGAGGAGGCTCTGGCTGCAGGAACGACGACGATGGTGGGCGGCGGTACTGGTCCAAGCGCTGCAACGAATGCCACGACGTGCACACCGAGTCCATTTTATTTGCGGCACATGCTCGCTGTCACCGACGGTTTGGCAATGAATTTTGCTTTTACAGGAAAAGGAAATGATTCTGGTCCCACCGCCATCGAGGAAGTCGTAAAAGCTGGTGCTGCTGGGCTCAAATTGCACGAGGACTGGGGCTCTACACCCTCCGCGATTAGCAATTGTTTGGATGTGGGTGATAAGTACGATGTTCAGGTTGGTCTCGGCATTATTTTGAGTGCAAAGCGTGTTTCTATGTTTTTTGAACAGATTAATATCCATTCGGATACCTTGAACGAAAGCGGTTTCGTCGAGAGTATGTATCTCATCTCTGTAAGTTGGATTGTCGCTGAGAAAGGGTGAATAGGCACTATCGCGGCATTCGGAAAGCGGACGATTCACACTTATCATACTGAAGGCGCTGGTATGAACGTCTGGCTTCATTGTCGATAACCTTTTATGAATTCTTCATTCAGGCGGTGGCCATGCCCCCGATATCATCGTGGTTTGTGGCCTTCCAAATGTACTGCCATCCTCAACGAATCCTACTCGGCCATATACGAACAATACTTTGGACGAACATCTTGATGTACACCTCTCCCTTACTTTTGCCTTATCGACGGACCTTTCTGATTATTCTCCTCTTACACAGATGTTAATGGTCTGCCATCACTTGGATCGATCTATACCTGAAGATCTAGCCTTCGCCGAGTCCCGTATTCGAGCAGAAACGGTTGCGGCAGAGGACGTTCTCCATGACACTGGAGCCATTTCGATGATTAGCTCCGACTGTCAGGCCATGGGCCGGGTGGGCGAGGTCGTCAGTCGAACTTGGCGAACTGCGAGCAAACTCCGGGAGTTCCGAGGGCCGCTCGTTTCTCTCGGGGATAGCGAGGGCAGAGATAACGGGCGAGTGAAGAGGTACATCGCTAAATATACTATCAACCCGTACGTCATTGTCCCCGGGTTTTGCTATTTCGGTTGACCGCTCATGGATTTTTTGACGTTGCGCAGCGCGATTACTCATGGGATCAGTCATCTCGTTGGTCATGTCGCGGTTGGTACGCTTGCTGACCTCGTCCTTTGGAAACCAGAGAACTTTGGATCGAAACCTGAAATGGTGTTGAAGTCTGGCGTTATCACATGGGCGCAGGTTCGTATTTATTTGACTTAAACCCATTCCCTGTTAATGAATCGTTTTATTTTGTTCATTAGGTGGGCGACGCCAACGGCTCTATCCCGACTGTCCAACCGTTATATTCCAAACCAATGTGGGGCGCCAAAGCTCGCTCGGCCGCTCTCAATTCTGTCAGCTTCGTTTCTCAAATTTCCATCACCTCGGGCACCATCGCATCTTACGGATTGTCCAAACGGTTTGAGGCGGTGCGAGGGTGCCGATCCGTCACGAAGAAGGACATGAAATGGAACGACGCGACGCCGAAGATGACCGTTGACCCTGAAAGCTACGAAGTCCGTGCGGACGGGGAGCTGGCGGATATCGAGCCTGCGCTGCTGTTGCCGTTGACGAAGGAGTATAATTTGTTTTGAGAAGATGGTGTGTCTGTGTTTTCTTTTCCCTTCCTGGTGCTTTTTGGTCGTTGGAGATGAAAATGTCGATGAGATTATGGCTAACTGTTATTTATATGTTACGGCATACCGTTCAGTTTGGGATATGTTGTATGCAGTACATATGTGTGATGACACCGCTTCGAAGGCGAAAACGAATATATGGATGGTATCAGCAGCAGTCAATTATTCGTCTTGTGGCTGGTTGCATAGTCGCAAGTAAAATGGATGTTAATTCTGCCGGTAGTCTTGCGGGGTGCGCAGAGGAGTCGACAGGAAGTCGGCTGCTCTACGGGGCGAAGGACGATGGAGATGGCGGATGAACCCCCACCTCTCGTCCTTCTCCACCGGCAGAAAGTGTGCTAAGTTACATGGTGTGTTACGTGTAAATGTGGATGAAGCGTGAAGAGAGAAGGCGTGGGTGGGTGGGGAAAGAAAGGAAAGCGGCCCGAGACGATGTATGAACAAGGGATGAGGGCCGCGATGTGAGATATGGGGATATGTAGAGAGTAAATAGAGTAAAGAGTACGCGAATGCGGAGCGACGTCTGCTGTCCCAAGAAGGCACGCCCACGTGACTTGTCACTTGGGTGTTTCCAACTAATGCAACAAAGGGAGGTAATGCCTTGATCGATTTTCTCCTAAAATATCTGAGAGTGCAACTTGTTATATGTAACCAAGAACAGGAAGTTAGCGAACTCTCCCTTACCTGGCTCTCAGAGTCGATGGACTTGGTAGGAAGGCTCCCCTGATTCCGGTTTGTTGGAATGCTGCACGATGGGACATGTGAGGACCAGTGTCGGTAGTTGTCTCTGTAACTTCTTCCCTAGCTTGAAAGCAAACCGACTCCTGGGGATAGGGTGATTCGCCAGAAGAATCTACCTCATAGACGCGTTCGGATCGCCCTGCCGAGTATACAGTGGCGATCAAAAGTATTGCACAGCCACCACGTGACTGCATCGCGTCTCCCGCGCGATCAGATTAAGGCTTTAATGTCAGGTAAAGTGTGTGTCGTAGGTAGCAATATATGTAGACTTCATAATAAAAATGAGTTTCATCAAAATTAATGACTTCCAGCCCAACTACATGCAGTTTATTGCTGAAAGCCATGTGCAATACTTTTGCTCATGTGTTTTTGAAACACTTCCTGATTATTTATACAAGGATGAAGCAACCGATTGGTCAAAAAATTATTGCGCTCCCTTACTACGGCTATGGTATACACATCCCCCACCAAAGTTGCTCGAGTTGTCGACTTCAAGAAGCTTTCCATGGGCAATGAGGAAATTGCCCAAAGGATCGGTATTCATCGTACTACTGTCACCCGTATATTGAAGCGCTTCGAAAAATCAGAGGATCCGTATTATGTCAATCCCAAGACAGGCCGTCCACGTAAAATGGACGTTCGCGAGGTTCGAGTTGCTGCCCGGATGCTTGCGAAAACTGAAGCGGCTAATGCGACTGAAATCGTGAAAAAGGCCTTCCCGGAGGTGTCGCGCCACACTCTTTCCCGATGACTCAAGGAGTACGGCTTGGTCTGCCGTGTTCGTAGGTCTCGGCCCTACATTTCTCCAGCCAATAGGGAGAAGCGCTGCCTCTGGGCCTTGGCACATGCGAGCTGGACCATTGAGGACTGGAAACGGGTCGGATTCACGGATGAGTCCAAATTCCTCCTCTTCAAGTCCGATGGCCGGCAATACGCTTGGTTTCAGCCCGGACAGGCCCTAGATGACCGATTTGTGAAGAAGACCATCAAACACGGTGCCGGAAATCTGATGGTGTGGGGTATGATCACTGCGAAGGGGATGGGACGTCTTCATCGGATCGACGGAATTATGTGCGGCCCGGACTACGTCGAAATCCTCGATAAACAATTCCTCGGCACTCTAAAGGATCTAAAAATAAGGCGCTCGGGGAAGGAGGGCCTTATTTTCCAACAGGATAACGACCCCAAGCACACATCCAAGGTCGCCCAGGAGTGGTTCCGGAAAAAGAACGTCAAGAAGTTGCCATGGCCGCCATCAAGTCCGGATATGAACATCATAGAGCATGTGTGGGATCAGTTGGATGCCCTGGTATGCGCACGCAATCCATTGCCGACGAATAAGGAGCAGTTGTGGGAGGCGCTTCAGGAGGAATGGGAGAATTTCCCGTGCAAGGCTTTGGACACACTCTACGAGAGTATGCCGCGCCAGGTCGCGGCGCTATTGAAGGCTCGGGGAGGCTCTACCAAGTACTAATCGAGTCATGATCATCGGTGAGCGATTCCGGCCTTGCTTCTTTGCAGACATGCTTATCTCTTCCGGTGACAGGGTGTGAGCAAAAGAATCGCACACCACTTATTTTGATCCTCGGAGTTTCTTTGTCGATACAAACCTTATTATTTATTCTACCTACTCTGGACGTATTATATACTCGTGTAGCTCAAATTTGAGCACGTACTTATCTCGATACGATGTGTTTTGCAATCTCTAGATCAATTTTGATGGTGCACAAGGTGGCTGTGCAATACTTTTGATCGCCACTGTATGTCAAATAACAACGAAATTACATGCTTCCATCTCCCAACAAAACCATGCGGAAGGCAGAACACAGCAACCTTCAAGTTCAACGTTAAGATCGCGGCTCACAGGATTTCTACCGGGTTGGAGTAAAGCCCTAGTCCCTCATTATTTGAGGTCTGTGGAAGAGCTTCGCGATAATGATGAGAAATCTCCCGCTGAGGTAGCGTTTTATGAATTATTTGAAACATGGTTCACAGAATACGAGGACTCACCAAAGCGGTTGATATTCTGCGAGGCTCGAATGTCGGAGTGGGAGTGGGTGAGCAACCGTCAACATTAGATGTTGTGTGCATAGACATTCAAAAGGGATTTAAGTCAAGGCAGGAGCTGCGCCGCTTTTAATACAAACGGTTCACAAATAAGCGCCGGTGATCTCCGGGAGGCCTGTTGTACTTTGCAATAATGATGGCATATAAGTATATATATCCAAAAAGAGGTGCTTCTTTACCATCCCGACAGTGTGATAATCATCGAGCATACATGCATTGTCAATGTTGTCAACCATTACCAGCTCCCAGATGCAACCCCCTCAGATTTCTATGCAGATTCGGAAAACTGCCGGTTTCCTTTACCTCCTCTGAGTGCCGGTGACCTATTCGGTCGACCATCTTGCAATATTCCTCGCTTACTTTGGCAAATTTTTGATAATCAATGTTGCCCTCAGTGATTGGCGGGATCGCTGCAATCGCGGCGAGTCACGACTCACCCACACCTTTGGATCCCATGCAAAACGTGAGAGTCCTCATTTTTTGCTCGTTAATCGCGCGCGTCCGTCGTTGATTCCCTCTATTCCGAGTCTGGGGAAACTTTTGTGTGGCCTTGGTTTTTTTTATGCGACACGCGACGCGTTATTTGTTCTTATTGTTGGTTGTAGACAAAATTTGGTGCAAGATCGCAATTAACGGACGGATAGGTCGCAAAGTTACAGTGGGGTATCGACATAAAAGTGTGTCAAAATATGTAATTACTCTTCAACTATTTGTGGTCCCATGAACTCATAGAGATAGCAGTCTTCTCCCAGTTCGACCGCGTTCTCGTCGAGCGTTAGATCAACTGGGATGACTTGTCCTTCATAAACAAGCGAAGTCTCTGACATTCCGTCCCACGTTTCATCGACCGAAAAAGAAAAGATTGGCGTGGTTGAAAAGGGCTCCGCATTTGCCGTTTCCTCGTTGATTTTTCTGTAAGGAGGAGGAGGGATCGGAACCAGGGATTTGGTGTGTGGGGTCTCAGGGTGGCCGGTCTTTGCATGAACGATAATGAGTGAGTCATCGTCCTGGATCGCCTCCTGGTATGGCTCAAGTTTCTTCCGAAGGACTTCCAGTTGTTCATGACCGCATATGTGCTTCTTTCTCCTGGAAAATGCTGTGTTAATAACCGGCCGCTTTCACGACTGAACTCTCTACTTACTTCTCAGGGGAAGGTAACGGTTTAATATAATCACCTGTGTATACCGTGTCCTTCTGAATAAAGTTCTGGCCGGTGGCCGCAGAAGCGGAGGCTGGAAAATTCCTTGCTTCGTTGTGCGAGATTAGTCGCGAGGACGATGGTGTCCTGGTTCCCTGTTTAAAGTAAAGTATTAGCATTCATTTTACGCCGAGAAACTTAAGGTCATTACAGTGCTCCGAATCAAGTGAGGGAAATAGCCGATTTCAACGCTACGAAAACCGCGTTGAATGGAATCCGAGAGTGTGTTTTCTTTCTCTAAGGTGGCACTCGCTAGGCTGGCCTTCGTCAGGTCAAGAGGCGGAAGCGCGAACTTTGCAAACCGTGTTTGGCGCATTTGGAATTGAGGACATAGAGTAGGGGATGAGAGGATGAACTCCTCGAGATGGAGAGCAATTTAAACCATAGGTTTCCCCGACTTTCTGTGGCCCACTCGCTTAAAGAGCCACATCTGGCTTGTATTTTATGGGCCAGGCGCATGTGGGCCAGTAAACTGAGCTTTGAGTGAACGAATCTGCGTTATCGTTTGGCCTCTAATTATAGGCACTTGGCGCGCTTTGACCCTCGCCTTACTATTGGATACGTTATTTTTAACTACATGATTCGGGCTTTGGCGAGACCCATTGTGTGCAATCTGATTGAGCAGTCAGGGCGCTCACTGTTAGGCAATGCAATCGATGAAACTTGAAGTATTTGACGTCCCCCCGGCCCTCCTATCTCTCTTCCGTTAGGCAACACCTACAGTTAACTATTTAGTCTTCGAGGACAATCTGATTCGATACTTAGCATCCTTCTCACTGTAACACGCTCAGGTTTTGGGCGGGCCGCCCTCAATCATCATGCATCAGTGCCAGTGATATCCATGAACTTGCGGTTTCAAGCAGCTCCTCTGGGTTTTAAAGTTCATGAATCCACCGGACAACTGCTATGCCATCTACAAGTTGAACTGTCATATCGTTGGTCTTCCCGGTAACAATTCCTTAAACGTAAATTAACCTCCGCTTTGCCTCCGCAGTTGAACCGGCGCCATGCCATGCGCTTTTTCACGGAGGTCGCGTGGGAGAAATACAAGTATGATCGGTAGATCTCCCCCTTGCGCGTGCGTCAGTGTTTCCGCAAACAAACGAGAGAAGCAAGTGGCAATGCTTGTGAGTTCTTACATAAATCCCCCGGACCAGCGCCGGACATATATAAAGGACTGATCCCCCGTAATGTTTAGTCTCGAGCGCTGGTCGCCCCCACATCCTTGCGTTGAACGCCAGATCCACCCATAATCCTTCTCATGATGGGTTCCTCTGTTCCTGCTGATTTTGTTGCTCTGTATGCACGCAATCTGATCCCACTGTATGTCGTCCGTGAGTACAATCTAAGTGTCCTGATGCAGCGGCGGGTATTGATCGGTTAACAGTTTGTTCGCTGGTCTGGGTCCTTCATGACTATTGTACGTCCTTTCGTACGTCAGTGTAGGACGTAACCACTCTAAAGCACCGGTTCTTTCGGAAGTCATTACATTAGAAGATGAAGTGCGTGAAATCTCTCCTCGACATTTTGTATCTACGTTTAGTTCTTCTGTTCTTGCTAGGTCGCCTATATTTGGGTCCGTTCTTCAGATGAGCCGCTAGCTCAGATTCTGACGATCAGGACTGGACCTACAGAAACAAAGGCCCAATTTTGGCAGAATCATGTTCTTCTGGGTGAGCCTCCCTCTCAGTTGTCATCAATAGCTCGGCATAACATTCGCAGATCCGCTATTACACAATTGTCCTCCTCATCTTCGACGTGCTTCAAATACATTCATTCACTCTTCCTTGGGTTAGAACTCCTGCACTGTAAGTTTTTTTGAGATTTCTAAATTATCACCACCGAGAACGCCATTTCAACAGATGCCTTGCAGCGGACCCAACAACGCGGATCGTGGGTGCTATCAGCCTCTGGTCGGTTGAAATCGTCATGCAGCTACGTATTTATGCCCTGTACAACCGTTCTAAGAAGGTAAGGCCGCATCCTTGTCATGTTCGGAAGCGTCCTGACTAATAGGAATAGGTCGCCCTCTTCAATGGAGTTCTTTTTATCATTTCCATTGGGCTCTTCCTCTGGGTGATGGTCGTCAATGCGAAACACCGCAACACTATGATCGCAGAGTTGGTCGAATTACCTCTCATAGGGTGCCCAGTCGTGAATGGCGGTAGTCAATGGGCGCTATGGGTTCCAGGTGAGTTTCACAGCCTATTTAGGCCCCGTATTTTGGCTCCAAACACTCGCCTTTAGCGACTGTTTATGAGTTCATTCTCTTTGGGTTTGCGGTATACAAGAATATAGTTTCGAGCAGCGCGCGGATAAAGCTCAACAACCGCAAGTCTCTTACGGCCGTCTTGTTGCAGGAAAACATTATATACTTCTTCGTGTCAGTCCCCCTTCGTGCTATTTCCTAATTACTACTAAATCCTTTGCGCAGAATTGGTTGCCTTTTGGTTGTCAACAATCTCATGGTCGTGGTATGTCGTTCCTTCCGATTTGAAAACCGTTTGCCTTAGTCACATCGCTGATCTGCTCAAATCTAAAAGCGGTCCACTGGTGTTCCTTGGTTTGGATTTGGGTTCGTGGCTTCCGCCAAAATACATTAATAAATACTGAATGCAATGCAACTAGCCCATTTCACGCAGCAATGGGAATTGCAACCTCCCGCATGTTCATTCACCTTCGCAAATTCGCATCAAATCTGGACGGAATGCCAGATTCCATTTACGAAAGCAATTCTGCACCTCCAGCAGCATTCGCGGAGAGACACGATCTACGCGACAGCTTCGACTCCGACGATTCGAGCATTGGAGGATTTCACGATTTGGAAAGCATGGCTGGATCGTCGAGACATTCTGATTCGCTATCTGTGAGTCCGAGCGTGTACACCACCCATTTATCAAGTGTCTAGATCTCTTATCTCTAGGACCATGAAGCGAATGTGGCTGGTCCTTCTCGTCTGGGGATGACCTGAAAATGGCAGTCTGTTCAAAGTGCTTACATATCGTTCTTCCCCCTCGAGCCGCTTCAAGCTGGGCGGGCTGCGGACTGGCCACATTAGCCACCCTTCCTCGATCACGCCTCGAAGGTTCCGTTCCCTGAAACGGAATGGCTAGGAGACCGATTCCTCGCCATCGATGCTTTCGAATAGAACCCCCCCGCGAAGAAAGGGCTCGGAATGTGAATTCAGAGCAGTGACGGCGACCATTCATTATATGGTTGTTACAACAGAGGTGGCTAAATTTGATGAAGGGAATAATTTAGCGAAAATCTCTCCGCAAAAAAGAACGAAGTAAATCAAGGTTTCGGAAAGGTTGGGGTTGAGAGAGGGGAGGAGTTCTGTCAAATGATACATATATAATGAAAGATCAAATCGGGTGATCATTTGAGAGGAAAGGGACCCAAAGCGAATAAGTTTGGGAGGTCATGCTAATAGTGGGTCCGTAGCCGTAACTGAAAAATCGGTTCGGAATTCGGGAGTCATGCACTATGCGGTGAGCGGGCGAAAGGATCTTGCAGGACGCGTTCATAGGTTTGCTCGAGGTCAGAATCCGGGAAGACATCCGAATGGGCGAATTCTCCCATTCCTTGTTGATCCCTTTCATGATCAGCAAGGCTCACGCCGTAAGAAGGAGCAACCACGCATCCCGGACTCCATTCATCTTCGTCGCAGCAACTCCACATGGTGATTGTGCGCACGACTTTGAAAGCGACTTCCTCCGGAGTCCTAGAAAGAAACTCGTACACTTCTTCCTCTAGATGGCCTGCGTATTATCGGTTAGGGAGGCCGCAAGTGTGAATGCGCGTGAAAGAAACGAACCTGGATGATACACGAGCTCATTCTGGTAGGGAATCTCCAACTCGTTCATCTCCAAAGGTCTTCTGTGTCCGCGAATCGGGGGATCCTGGGTGGACACCGTAAGTCCCTTGCAGTTCCGACGAGATTTGTTTCGACGTGCTTTCCGATGCCTCCCATTCGTCGGCGTCGTGGGGGGAGAGTCCCCAAAGGGCTGCGCGTACGTGAGTTCTTTCATAATCGCGCGTTGAAAGCGTGGATTGCTGTCCGCCAGCTTGACCATAATCGAGCGTAGCTTTGATTCCGGGATGGCAGCAATGGAGGCACGTACACCAGCTGACAGATGGTCAGGTCTTTCGTCGTCCTCGGAATCGCTGGAGGGACAACTTCGGGGATACGGCGAGGGTGAATCAAAGCCCCGATCAGGGTAGGGAGCTGAGGATATGTTGATAGGCATGTTCAATCGAGGTGGCGACGGGATGTGGGATGGGTGGATAGCGAGCACAGAAGGCGAATTTTGTACAAGGCCAAGCCAATCTGGGTATTGTAACGCGAATGATATTGTAGTGCGCTTGGTGAATGTCGAAGAATTAGGATGGCTATGTCGGGAGTTCAAGAAAGGAACCGATGGGCATTTCTTTTTGTGAGCTGTTTGTGTGCGCAACAGTCGAGTTTTGAGCGGAATGATCCTGCTTATCAGGTACAAATGACGAGAGAGGGATACATGTGCCTAGTGGCTCAATCAGAAAGGAAAGTTTAAGGGTTTCACCGAATCCAGTGATCGAAGAGAGCCGACAAACAATAAAAGGAGAGAAGAATGGAATTCGCTTTAAAAGCAAACCTTTCATTGGTGGTCAATCGCTTAATTAACTCAGGGGAGGGAGACTTGTCTCACACGCACAAAGGATTTGAACGCTATCCCTCAAGCCGCTTCCGCTTTCTGGCCACTGCTGGTCTATGCTCTCCTCTTACACACCCTGAAGATTGCCCATCTTTGTCGCAGCAGGTCCAGGTAAAATTCTCTGGATATTGAGATCGATTCTCCGCAGTGTCCATGGGTCCATGACAATCTGAATCCCAATCAACAAAACTCTCTTCATTGACGAGCATCTCTCCTAAAAGAGGAAGATAATGAGAACGATCGTCGGCTCCGGGTAAAGGAGGCGGTGCTCACCTGGATGAAAGACGCACTCGGCATTTTCTCGTATGGTGTTTATGTCGAATTCTTCACTACAATTAGCGCAACTCTCCCAACGTGGCACAATATCTTGGGTGCCTCTTTTCAATGTAACCAGTTCTCTTGTTAGCGTTGCTTCCAGCGCGATGTCCGACTGCACCAGAACCCTCAACAAGTCGCGAAGGCGGGTCTCGGAGACCGTGGCAATGGCCTTTTGTAGTTGTGCGCGGGTGTCTTCGTTCAATGTTATTTCGATCTCGGAGGTCTCGGAACCGTGCTCGGAGCCGCTCTCTTCTTCTTCTTGGTCGCTTTCATTCTCTTCAGAGGAGTCCGAAAGCGTTAAGTCGATGACCTCGACATCGTTCGGGATTTCAGTCATGATCAAAAATGGACAGCCCCTGTTGGCCTGAAGAAAATTGAGGGTGGAGATCGTGAACATTTCTGATATCTGCTCACCTCGAGGCTTTTGAGATCCTTTTGTTAAAAGTGTGCCAAGTCAGAAGTTTCTTAGGCCCTATTCGGGATCCCGGTTACGATCCGGTTAGGACTCGGTTTCCCCGCCAAAAATGAAACCCGGCCGGAAAACTCGGTTTGGCGACGAAACCCAACCAAATTCACGTTCGGAAACCCCTTTGCAACATTTAGTTAGGTTGGGTTAGTGACCAAGTACCTTATGTAAACCGTTCCTCGGGTGACTTGCGGGTGACAACACATCAGTCCGGCCACGTCGCGACCGAGATGTCATGCTCACCGTTGACAATGTCGAGCTCGACGTCTGGGTCAGATAAATGAGGTTTCTCGAGCGGTCCTTTAGTAGATTATAATGAATGGACAACAGTATACATTTGTATTTTTTATAGAACATTGACTCTTGTTTTAATCACCTTCTGGTGCTGGCAAAATTTGTCGAGCCCCGACGACGAGCAGGCATCGACGATGAGCTCGATAGCAGCTCGTCGTCAGGAACGTTGCCAAGCCGTTCGCTGATGTCGTACGACAATTTTATGTGCCCACATGATTTGTGACTAACCGACCAAAAACCCGTCACCTCGGTTTGTGACTTTTCTAACCTAACCCAACCGACCCTAACCGGATCGTAACCGGGATCCCGAATAGGGCCTTATAGAGTCTGGAGTTTGTCATATTAGCAGCCGCACAAACAAATGAGGGCAGGCCGCGTGATCGCGGAGGTTGTAAATACGCGACACCGGAGAGTAACCCTCTTTATCCAAAATATGGGCACAGCTGTCGTCCATAATCTATCATGCATTACACAGTACAGCTTTGGGACTCTGTTGCTTTTTTTCTACATAAAAAATGCTGCTGCTTGAAATTCTAAGCGTATTTTTCAAACGGCCACAGTCCCAACCATTCAAGTTCGAACACCGCCAATAAAAGCCTCCACAACGAGAAGAAAAGTTTCTCAAGCCGAAGGTTAACGCACGCGCAGTCTGACATCGCGTGCATTCGGAGTTAAATTTCTGACAAGTTGTGAGCATGTTCCCACCACTGGCAGACCGATTGCCGTTGAACCAAGCTTGAAGAGGCCTCTCTGTTGGTAGACAGCGGAATTATGCGAACTCGC
Organism: Hebeloma cylindrosporum; assembly: GCA_000827355.1. Classification (NCBI taxonomy): domain Eukaryota; kingdom Fungi; phylum Basidiomycota; class Agaricomycetes; order Agaricales; family Hymenogastraceae; genus Hebeloma; species Hebeloma cylindrosporum. The sequence goes on along the minus strand of KN831786.1, from coordinate 565,271 downwards.
TCATAAGCACTTATATTTTCTATGCTTTCAAGTACATGTTGGGCCTGATTTAGTATCAAACTGGCGTGCAGCAGATGAACTTGAATAAATTTCAGATCGTTGGATGTGGCAAGGCTCTTCTAATCGCATAATTTGAGATGTATTGCGGGAGAACCTCGTTTATTTTTTGAACCACAATACTAGGCTATGTGCACTACGATTTGAGCGCTGCCGTAACCCGTTTGGGCGTCGGTCGCGACGCGACGCGTCTGGTCACGTGGAGGATAATGATAAGGAGAAGTATTACCAAATATATATTTGCTGGCAATCACCTTTCCACCTGAGTCCCCAACTTCTAGAACTTGGACGCGGAAACGCTGATGTGGACTACTGCTGCAATTGAGCCCCAGCTCCCCATATATATTAGCACGTTCCGATGGTTTCCAAAAATTTCGAGTCACTGTTTTGGAGCGTTTGAATCATCGGATCATCCAAAGCAATTTTGCGTTTTGTCCCTTCCTTCCATCTCCTTCAGTTCGCCCTAGCCACATCTTACTATTGGAGACCAGGATTGATAACCCAAGTACATCCTTTTCATGCTCAACTAATCCCGCCAACCTAACCGACGCTAGTACATTAACAGAAAGGTACGTATTACATATGTCACTATTTGACAACTGGGCTTAATTTCCGAGTAACAGGTTCATCCCAGTTCCCCCACGAAATCATCGTCCAAAGCGTCGCGGTCCTCTCTACATTCGCTGTCGCTGGTGAGTTTCGTCCCGAATGTCCTTGAGTCCACTTCATTTATAATCCACCGAGTCTGTTACAGTTCATCGTCCTCATGATGAGCGACGTTCTCAATGACAGAATTGATGAAGGCACCCCATTGCTGGCCAGCAATGGGGAGTCAAAAGCACGCAAACGAACTCCTCTTCCTAAGCAGCAGATCGGCATAGTGCTCCTACTGCAAATTTGCGAGCCCATTACCAGTCAATCCATTTATCCTTATATCAACGCAGTCAGTTCTTTTCTTTCAAAGTTTTCTTTGACCTAACTGCAGTTTTAATCCACGCCAGCTCATCAGTGAACTTGACATCACAGGAGGAGACGAGAAGAAAGTTGGATACTATGCTGGACTAATAGTTGTTCATTTTTCTGTTATCGAGTCTCTTCTCTTACGCCCTCCATCAGGAATCTTTGTTTTTCGCGACTGAAGCGCTTACTGTTCTGCAATGGAGTAGGGCGTCGGACCGTGTTGGCCGAAAGCCAGTTCTGCTCATTGGGCTGATTGGTATTACATTGTCGATGCTTTCATTTGGTCTTTCCCGTACGTTTTGGGCTTTGGTTATCAGGTACGGTTTTATAAATATCTCGCGCATACGTACCTTACTTAACCTCTCTTACGATCAGTCGGTGTTTAACAGGATTGCTTAATGGGAACATCGGTATACAACTTGGTTGATATTTCTTGTTTTGCAGTTAACATCAATTCCTTCCTTAGGTGTCATGAAGAGTGTCATGGGAGAGCTCACAGACTCTACGAACCGAGCGGAAGGCTTCGCGTTGATGCCAGTTGTATGGGGTTTCGGTGCGACAGTTGGGTACGTGGATTTGATTGATTGGTTCCTGACTTAAGTAGCTGACGAACTCTGTCAGACCTCTACTCGGAGGGTCATTGTCCCGACCCCAAGAACGCTTTCCCAGTTACTTTGGGGGTTCTTTCTGGAAGACATATCCGTACTTCCTCCCCTGCCTTGTCACGTCAAGTTACGTTCTCTTCGCTTTCCTAATTACCCTATTCTTTTTCAAGGAGGTATGTCCTTCCTCAGGCCTCACTCCCATAAGGGATGTTCTTATTGTTCATTTGTTTTAGACGAATCCCAAAAGAAAACCCGATGAGCGATTGCTGATCGAGGATCAAGATATAACCAAACGCTGCCCACATGATGATCCGGTACCTCTTCGTGAACTTCTCCGAGTCTATCCCGTTATCCTCTCAGTTTCCAATTATGTCGTGCTCGCCTTCCTGAATATTGCTGTCTGCGCCCTATTGCCTCTTTTCCTCGCCATGCCCCTTCACATAGGAGGGTTGAACTTTGATCCACCCTCCATTGGGTACATCATTGGAGCATATGGTGCGGCGGGCGCCATATTCCAAGCTTTCTACTTTGCTCGCATTGTTAATTATTTCGGCGAAAGGAAGGTCTTCATTTACGCAATATCCCTTTTCATCCCAGTTTTCTTGTCATTCCCATTGATCAACGCAACTGCTCTGCGTTTTGGAAACCAATCTGGACAGGTGTGGTTTTTGATCGTGGTCCTTTTGGCAATGTTGGCAATCATGGATATGGCGTACGGTATGTTACACTTTGCTTCTGCTTTTTCAAGATGTTGATTCTAGTTTGCTTTTTGCAGGGACAATTTTCATGTTCATCACCGCTTCAGCACCCAACAAGCGCTCCTTGGGTGCAACGAATGGACTCTCACAGACCACAGTGTCCATAGCCCGAGCTATCGGGCCAGCCTTATCGACTTCGCTATTCTCGTACTCGGTGGAAAAGAACCTTCTAGGGGGCTACGCTGTATACGCTATTTTCGCGAGTCTTTCTTGCTTCGCATTACGCCTAGCGACCCGCCTGCCAGAAAAGGTGTGGGACTGGGAAGACAGTTCCTCGGCTTCTCATGTCGCCTCGACATGAGATTTAAATTTGCCTCCAGGTCTAGAGGAGGCATTTATCTTGCTATTTGATGTCATATTTATGCTCACGAATAGACCATGGATTTCATTTTTCTCGTGATCATGGCGTGCAGCTGGCCAAGAACGCGTAGAATAATCTGCCAACCGCTCACATTGATCCCACGACGATGATCTGGGGCAACTGCTTAAACTATTCCGAATGCCGTCTCAAGAGCCGCGTTTTGAGCGAGAAGAATACGCATACCTAATCAAAATTCATCAATTAGCTGCTGAGACGAAGCTCGACGCCCACGATGAATACTCCTTCCTGCGAATGGCGTTAATTCTTTCGCTCCGTCCCTCATGCGGAAATTCCATTGCCATTTCGCCTGCTCTCCTCACTGCATAAATCCGCACATCTTGCACTCACCAGGTTGCCCTCCTTCCTTCTCTTTCCTTTCACAATAGGTCCATGGACGAGATCAACGTTGTTCGCGATGACGAAAATACGCCGTTGCTGGATGCTCAATCCTCGAAAGTTGAACGGACACCCTTGCCATGGCTTCAGATTAGCATTGTACTGCTCTTACAGACCTGCGAACCGGTATGTAGCCAGTCGATTTACCCATACGTCAACGAGGTGTGTACCGCGTTTACTTCTTCTCAGCTTGCTATTGACATTTCGAGGGATAGCTTGTGGGGCAGCTGGAGGTTATTGGTGGAGACGAGCGAAAGATTGGGTATTTTGCTGGGTTAATCGTTGAGTTGATTTCTTGATTTATCGAAACGAGGAGGCATATGTTGATTAAGTCGTCCTTCACTGCAGGAATCTCTCTTTTTTGCGACGGAAGCTATTACTGTGTTCCAGTGGTGTCGAACTTCAGATCGTATTGGAAGAAAGCCAGTCCTCATGTTCGGGATAGCGGGAACGATCTTCTCGATGCTGTTCTTTGGGTTGTCTCGCACATTCTCGACCCTCGTGATCAGGTCAGAACTTTGAGACTTTTATGCGGTTCGTTGCGTCGTTGACCTGGAATCAATCAGCCGGTGTCTCTGTGGTTTGCTGAATGGAAATATCGGTACCTTCTTCGCCTTTGTCCGGCTGTCACCCCCCCGTGAATGACAGTTCATTAAATTAATTAGGGGTTATCAAAAGTACCATGGGCGAACTTACGGATACTACAAACCGGGAAGAGGCGTTTGCTCTGATGCCGGTGGTTTGGGCGCTGGGGGGAACCATGGGGTAAGGCATCTAAAGTATCGGTGTTGATTAAGTTTGCTTAATTAACCCCACAACTTCTTCTATTATAGGCCGTTACTTGGTGGTTCCTTGACGCGACCTGCTGACCGTTTCCCTACGGTCTTTGCCAACCAATTTTGGCGAGAATATCCGTATTTCCTCCCGTGTATTGCCACTTCCGCTTTCGTTTTTGGAGTTCTAATAATTACAGGGCTTTTCTTTGAAGAGGTTGATTCCTTCTATCGCTCGGGTGTCAGGTTAATTGATTTTTTCCGATTTAGACTGTGCACACATGGACACCCAAATACAAGGCCTTGTATACATCATCACCATCTCCGCCATCTGGCTTTCGCGAGCAGCAACAAAATTGCGCACTTGGGCACGAAAGCAGTGTTGACATCCCTGTCCGCGCGCTTCTAACTTTTCCAGTTGTCATTTCCATCGCCAACTATATGGCCTTAGCATTCCTCAACATCTCGGTAACCGCCCTGTTACCACTCTTCTTCCATATGCCTATTCCCATGGGCGGTTTGGACCTTGATCCAGTTATCATAGGTTATATCATGGGCCTCTATGGCGCGGGCACTGGAGCGTTTCAAGTCCTTTTCTTCGCCAAACTCGTACGGCGGTTCGGCACACGACGGGTGTTCATCATATCCATGGCGACCTTCATCCCTATATTCCTTACGTTCCCGTTTATCAGCCTCATCGCGAAGAAGTGGGGGATCTGTATAGGAGTTTGGCTTCTGGTCGGTTCGCTCCTTTTCATGCTTTTCTTCATGGACACTGCATTCGGCAAGATGTTGATTTCTCTGGCCAGCCCTATTCAAAATTGACGCGTTGAACACCATTTAGGATGCATCTTCATGTACGTTACTGAATCGGCGCCTAATCGCAGATCCCTTGGCGCGATCAATGGATTGGCTCAGACCACTGCGTCAAGCGCCAGAGCGATCGGGCCTGCGCTTTCCACTTCGTTGTTTTCGCTCTCCGTTCAACACGATATTCTCGGTGGGTATGGGGTCTACGTCATCCTCGCATCTTTTGCCGGGCTGGCGATTCTCTTGGCCGTACAACTACCACGCCGTAAATAGAGTTCGATGATACAAGGCCAATTTGGCAAGCACACATAGTCGTAATTGATGACTGTTTGGTGGTTCTTGATCCACACACGGAATATATGTGTGGAATATAGTTACCGCGATCGTGGCTGGGGAATCAAACAAGGAACTGTGTACCCCATCCATATTTTCTGTCTACAGCTGAATCGCTACCTGGTTTACTCAGTGAACGGCTGGGCCGATCGGGGGCGCTGCCCTTGACCATCCACTTCTACCAAGATCCGGATTCCTCATCAGATGACTATTCCGACATCAGAGCGGCCGAGGACATGGAAGTCGCGACATACTCGGTTATAAATGTTCTTCACTTGCACTCCGGCCGGTGGAGAAACCTCAACCTCGCAGCGAGGGCAGACATCTTCGAGCGCTTCTCCAGTTCAGTGAAACCTAAACAAATTGTTACCCTCTATCTCACTGCCACCCAGGCTGCTGTTTGGGAGGCACTGCAGATGGTCCCGAAATTCATGATGGAATCAGAGCTCAATCCGACACACTTAAAACTCACCAGATTTCCTTTGACGTCGATCAGCATTCGCTGGGACAACATCACACACGCAACATTCTCTGATATTTCCCCTGGAAAATCCCTCGACTTCTTACGACGAGCACCTAGCCTGGAATTCTATTGTGTTTTTATGTATGGGCTAGACGACATCGGCTTGATAAATCCCATCCCCCATCCCCGACCCCGTTAGCTTGATCTGTCTGCAACCTATCCAGAAAACTTTTTGCGGGCAATTAATCTTCCCTCTTTGGAAGAATGGACAATGGATATGGATTATGGGAACACCGTGGCAGCCATCCTGTCTTTTCTTGAACGATCCGGTTGTCGCCTCAAGGTCTTAAACTTGGATGAACTTCGCACTCCCTATGAGGATATCGAGGCTTTACTTGAAGAAATACCTTCACTTGAGCGCCTACGGTTATCCTCCATTTGGAGATACGAAGATGGAGATATACCATCTGACATCCTGAATCGAATATTCTGCTCCGTCCCTGGTAGCGGTCATGTTTCGAGGGAAAACCCTACGTCTGGGTCGTTTTTACCTCACCTTCGAGTGATAGAGTGTTGTACGGATCAGTGCAGACTTCCATTTTCTTGGGATCTTATAACCAAACTCTATCCTGTTGGCCGCCAGCGCTCGGTAACGCTGAAGACTTTCGCCACCCACTCTGATATGACGGACGAAACTGCCCTCAGACTTACTACTTACTGAGGAAGGGGTCGACTTGGAGATTGTTGATTGAACGGAGGGTGGGGATTTTCTCGAGAATTTTAGAAAGAGAATGTCTGCGGAGGGTGTTTAGTCTTTTCAAAACTCGTTCCTTTGGAATATAGAGAACCGCGCACCAGATTGATATTGGTATCAATCGTAAGGCCACTACGAAATTTTGAAGTCGTTGGATACTGTCCAATCTTCTCCTAAACATATCGAATATGAGCGCTTGCGAAATTTCATGTTTTCGTCAATTACAGCCTGCAAAGCTGCATAGGTTTCTTCCGTCCCGGGGCATTCCTGATAGAGTATTATCAACAGCAAGTTCCCGCCCAAATTTTGGAGATCAAGCCAATTTGAAGTCGACAGCTTTTCAATCCATGATCTGGGGGTAATGGAGCAATCGTACGGAAAGGGGGATGTTAGGATTAATTTCTCCAACGTTGGGGAGTAACCCCAAAGCGGCTCAATGTGGTCTAATTCACTGCCCAGATATGGTAAGCGCCCGTCCTTTCGAGTCATTGCGAAGGCCAGAAGGTGCGAAGTCGATTGTAGAATTTAATAAATGATGGCTAATGCAATCTGTTTTAATACCAATAGACAAATGAAGGTCCATGAGGATAGGAAGCTCGAGATTTTTCAAGGGATTTACGACATGAATCGATCGAATAACCCAATGATAGGCGCCGAAGTTGCGGGAGACACGCCACAAGAGGGGAACCCAAGTCTTCGGATACCCGGTGTTCGAAGTCGATTGTAAAACGGCGGCCCCGTTCGAGTGCAGTCAATCCAAGGATAAATCTGGTCCATTCACATACACTGATGGAGAGTTCTTCGATTTGAAAATGGGTGAGAACCTTCCACGATGGCTGGTATTCGATATTGAACGTTTCGGACCCAGCCAGAGTGCCTCCCGTTTGATATAAATTTGATGCTACGAAGAGAGCCGAGGTCTGGAATTATTTTCGGGATAGAGTGTGATATGTAGATCGCCTTCCAAGAATCTTGTGGATCACCCATAGCCACTGTGGGGCCTACATATATCTCCTCCGAATTCTTGAACAGATACCCCGTTGATTTTAGATAAATATACAGATCGAAGGTAAAATCGAAATCGACGTGGAGACTTCACGCTGACGATAGGAGTTGGATACGAGTAAAAATGAATCCGTGATCGTCGTTGAATATTCTTGCATAGTTCTGAACGATTTCCACTTGCTTGTATTTCGCGAAAACTTCAAAGTCAGATCTTAAACAAGATCCTAGATTTTGCAGCAGCCACTGCAGCAAATCGATGTTTGTGGTGCTGGCGCGGCCGGCAAGGAAGTTGACTCCATTACGTTTGGGAAGCAGGTTGTCAGAGAGCAGGTAAGTCACCCGCATTCGGTGTATTGCCATAGCGGCGCTGAAGAACCGAGCATGACGTCCTCCGTGGCTCCAGCGCGAGCACATTTGGCAGAGATGAATCGTCAGCTGTTCTGTTTGGTTGGTGTCGTTATCTCATAGTGCATTAAAGAGGGCTTGGGTGAAGAGCTCTCGCAGGACATCCGGGGGAAATTCTTGAACTATAGTGTGCGGAACCTTCAGTATCTCCCGATGTGCGACACACTGTAATGTGTGAGGATGCAAAGAAAGGGTTAGGTATTATTACCCGCGAAAAGTCCCAACGGTTGATTTAAATACATCGCTTGACCTTTCCGACTGTTCCCTAACGCGCACTGCACACCCCGTTCGTGGGTCTGCTGCTCGGAGGCATCTCCACAGTGGTGGAGTCAATTGACCGCAGATCACGGATCACTCGATCCGTTGAATGCTGTGACATCAGCGGGGCCTTGCATCGTGCTCCGCAACTTGTGGCAAAGTCGCCGTTCATTTCTTTCTTTCTCGTCTCCCCACCACCACCACCACCGATACCCAATGTCAGCACTCCTTGGAAAAGCAGGCAAAAAACTTTTTGAAAAGCACCTCGAGAGATATGCACCAGCCGACCCGCTATATGAATTCTACACCAACGATAAAGGGAAACAGAAAAGGCGAAAGGTATGCAAATACAATAATAGTATCTTTGGAGCTCCCGGTTCTAAACTGTCAATGTTCAACCCCAGCGCGAACTACCACCAGGTCTATCAGCTCGCGACGCCCGTATCTTGCGGAAGCTCAAATTCCGAGCGCATTACCTCGACAAAGGCTTCTCATTCTGCGGCCTACGTTTCGGATGGACTTTCCTCATCGGTTTAATTCCCCTCGTTGGCGACGTAGCCGACGTCGCTCTCAACTACCTCCTCATCGTCCGCCCAGCAACCAAAGCCGAAATCCCACCGTGGTTAATGAGGCGCATGATGCTCAACAATGCCATCAGCGCTGGTGTGGGCTTCGTCCCCTTCGTAGGGGATGTGATCCTCGCGGTGTATAAAGCCAACTCGAGGAACGTGGCGCTTCTTGAAGAGTTCTTGAGGATCCGAGGGGAGGAGTTTATCAAGATGGGCGGCAAGGATACGAATGACGATGACTCGGGCGAACCGCAAAAACAGAGATGGTGGACTTCGAATACGATCAAGAGCGGCGAATTGAGCAAGGCGGACCAGGAGCAGGTGAAACCTGGCGCGGGTATGACGGCTCTGGAGTTGAAGGACTCGCTTCCTGGGTTACCCCCTGGCGCGAAGAACGCGAGACCGAAAAGAGCGCAGAGTGGTACCCCGGTTGCGTCCACCTCTGCTCCTGTCGTCGTCGACTCCAATTTGGATCCTGTTTCATCGTCTCGTTCAAAAGGGAAAAAGGCGAAGGACTCGGGATCGGGCTCTGACTCGTCTGGCTTTAGTTTCTTTGGGAGGGGCAAGAAAAGGACGACCGCTGTCAAACCGGAAAGGGAAGCGACGAGAGATAGTCGCTTCATAGAGGGCGCTATGGACTCGACGGACAGAATTTAGAAAATATGAACACACGAGCGACCTTTGAAGTTCCTATCTCTCTGGTCCTTGGTTCTCGCGACGCTCCCTATTTGTTTCCGGCCCTCACGACCTTCACAAACATACGGTTCTATGCACAAACTCCCTTACACCTATACCAAATTCGCTCGTCATTCCTCGGTTCGGCTGCCACCCCCGACCGAATTGACTTCCCTTCCCCGTGCATCAAAACCTCGGGTTTCCTTTCTTCGCATATACCACCCTAATGCACAAGTAAGTGATGGACAAGTTGTAATTGTAACCTAGTGATGGACGGCCTACTTATGGACATACACGATGAACGCCCTCGCCATTGAACTCTTCTTCTTGATCAATACAGCTATCTTCGTAGGACTTTTAATTAATCGTTGTACATTTTGCACGTAATATGTACTATCTCTATGTACGCTAAAATTTCTTCCCTTTCGGGTTGGGCTTCCAGTCAAGGATTCGTTTTGCGAGTTGCCAAACCATAGGAACAGAGAACGGTGGCCTTGCTGTGAAACAGTAAGGTTCCTCTCGGTCTAAAATCACTTATAAGGAAATATGAGATGCTTTCCAGCTGTGTTTGTTTGCCTCTGAGCCTGTTGCCAAATACTACCACATCCACTTTTTCCTTGAACTCGAAAACGAAATACTTTCCAGCTGTTGTACATGTTTGCATCTGAGCCTGTTGCCAAATACTACCACATCCACTTTTTCCTTGAACTCGAAAACGAAATACTTTCCAGCTGTTGTACATGTTTGCCTCTGAGTCTGTTGCCAAATACTACCATCTCCCATTTATTCCAGCTCATGCTTGTTTCACTGGGTTCCGCATCCCTCCTTTCCTGGACGTCCAACAATCATGAATGGAACGTAATTGTTTCCCATAATAATACGGAAGATTAGCCACTTGCATAAAGCATGAGCTTTTATAAATAAAGACTTGTAATTAGTTGAGCATTTCTGAGGAGAGAATGGGCTGCGAGGAGCCAACCGCAGGTTGGCGATGAGCAGCCCTCAAAGTATTTATTTTTCTAGGAGAGTAGCATCCTCAGCACTCTTTTACCATACTTATAAAATCCAAATTATCCAATATCAATCCAATCACATCACAGCAAGGCTCGTTCGACGAAGTCGAACTTTTATTATTATCTATATCTTCAAAATTCAATCGATTATCATTTGTTTATTAGGTGTGTTACAATGCAGTTATTACCAATTACCCGGGGTCTGGGTTCTAGAGCAAGTTCTAGAGTCGACGTCTAGATGATCTAGATCAATCCAGACCAAGCAAGGAAAATTAGTTATAAGTGTAGTCCCAGTCATGGTTCCTGTCTGTTTCTTCCTCCCACAATCTATTCATGTACGCTTTCCTGTCGTTCCTGCCCTTTCCCTCGTCGTTCCCGAGCGATCGCGAAGAAAGGACGACCATGACGCAACGCTTAAAAAGCGATTCCTGACCGTGCGATTCCAGGCTCTACTTGGATATGGCTTTCTCACTGTCAGTTCCGAGGGGATTCTATTCGAGAGGATGGTGGTATCAGATTCTATCGAGGTGCATCGGGAACCCGGAGCGCGTCCCTAGCGTTTCCCTTCATGTTTTGTGGTCTGATGCAGTCGCCACCCTGAAAAGTCTTTTGGACCCCAGAAAGTTCTTCATGGTTCTGCTCCTGTGTCCACGTGGTGCACCTGGACGACGCGGTTTGCTCTCAGGCTCTCTCTTGTCCTCGTTGCTTCTTCCTTTATCCGGTCTGTGTTGCCTAGCTGGCGATGGAACCTATGACGATGAATGCTCTTGCTGAAGAAGGCGATCGAAGAATGGACAGGGATGGGAGTGGAGGTATAGTGGAGCCGCCGGACGTCATTGATGCTGAGGTTTGATTTGAGTTGCTTTCAATTTTTGTTTCTTACTTATAACCGACTTCCGCAGCAACTCTCCATTGCTCCATTTCCCAACTTACCACCGTCCAACAAGATTCCAATGCCAGAGCTTGCGGACCTCTCTGATCTTTCTCTGCATTCCCCTTCATCCCAGATTGTGGGCACACCATTCGCTACCGACTCCACCACCAAATTCGAGTATCCATTTCCCGACGCCCCCGCTTCTTCTTCAGGATCCCTGCCACCCCAACAATTTAGTGGAGTCGTTTCGCCATCAGCCAACACGCTCTCCATGTCGATCATCGCGGGCAATCCTGACTCTCCACCTCTCGAGTCTTGCAGCTCCTTCCCCATGCTTTCAACCGCTCGTTCCCCTTCCAATCCGTCGTCCCCGGTCGTTTCGTCCGAGATGCCATCATATAACCCAGCACATCCGAAGCTCAAGGCAATAGATCCCCCCATCCCGCCTAGCTTGGCAAAGAAAAGAGGGCGGTGGTCGTTGGCATTAGGCTCCCTTGGTAGGCGGACGAGTTTTTCGGGACCCACTAGCGAGGATTCTGCGAGTGAACACACTCCCAGATTTGCTCTCGATGATCCGGGCAATTGCTCAGCGCGAAGTTCGCCACGGGAGGAGCAAAACAACAAGAACTGAACGTTTGACGTTGATCGTTGAACCTGTGATTCGCCGCTATCTACCACCGCACCATACGTTCGCTACTAGACGTCTCTGCCCCGCTTAGGATCCTTCCAGCTCTCTTATCGCTATACATGCACACATGATTCGTCGACCATCTCTCCCCTTCGGGTTGTGCCGCGCCTCAAGGCAAAGGGTTTTCTGTGAAGAGCATGCCTGGTTTGGCTTGTCTCTATTGAAGAATTATATCGCGCATCACACGACACCGCGATCATTTTTCCTGGCCGATCGATGATAGATACACGGCATATCATTGAAGATACCGGAGATGGGTTCCCTTCCCTATATCGTTATTGCCGCCCCTTTTCGTGTTCAAATTTCCTAGCCTTTTTTTTTTCTCTTCAGGTGGTCTCGCCGTGGGTTTTCAATTGCGCGTTTACGTATCGATACGGTTTTCTGTTCTGTCATAATTTTTTTCCGTGGGTTTCGTGTTGGTTTCATATTGCTGTTCCACATCTCATATTTCCTCCACCAGTACCCGCTCTTTCCCTAATGTCGGCACCTTCCGCGCTGGCCAAGCGTCCCCCCGATCCCCCCCGCCCCCGTTTTGGCACTTCCGTCCCTCACCGCGGAAGCTCACGCTCATGTAGAGGACGTCGCGGAAGTCCCCGCTCCACATTGCTCGCACGCCACAATAGGTTTTTCATGCATTTTTTTTCTTTTTGTTGCTATCTTGTATTTCGTAGTTCTCGGTTGGGTTGTTCCTCTCTTTTTTTTTGCCTTTATTTTTTCTTTTTTCTGGGATAGGTATCCACGATTCACGAGGATCCGGTGTTTGTTCTGTGTTTTTACTTGGGGGGTTTCATAAAAATTGTATGTAATCCGTTTTTTACATAAAAATACATGTTGCTATCAAAAAATATCATTTGCTACATGTTTGTGCCAGTGTTTAAAAATACTTGTGCGAATGAGCGAGGAGCTCGAGCTTTTAAACTTTAACTTTATTTCTGCCTATGAGGAGCCGGCCCAATACTGAGTACTGAGATCGAAAGTTTTCTGGGGTGTGGACCTTTGACCCTCATATGCATTCTGCACCGATCGGTTACTTATCAACAACGTTTTTCCGATTCCGAGATGGGGGTTGGTTGACCTAAGCGAGAATGGGTGAAGGGGTGAATTCTTCTCCACTGGCAGTGCTCACAGTGCCAACTTCCAAGAAAGCACTAACCAATTATTTATTTGGGCGTACGTACAGTAAGTATTGGACGTTGGGGAAAGGAGCTCGAGCTATGCATAGTTGGGTTGGGTTGGTTTCTTGCTTAACATAAGGATATATAGTACACGCATTAAAAGGTATTAAAAAACAATTACAAGGACTACATTCCGCGCTTCCGCGCTGCGCGCGCAGCTATTACCATCGCCCCCAAATCAAGCACAAAGACTCAATTCCAACACTTAAAAATAAAAAAAAGGGCTCAAAGCCACCTCAACGTACTCCCGACGTTCTCAAACCGAACCGCAGGCGGCATAATCGGCTTCGCCATACCCATCACATCGAACGCCATCAACTCGACTTGGACGAGTTCAGGGCACGCAGTGCGAGCGCCGTCCTCGGTGCCGGGGGTGACGAGGACGACGCGTCCGTAGGCGTCTGCGGGAGAAGGCGTCTTACAGATGTGTCGGCGTTTGGCGTGTGAGAAGTCGATTATGCGAGGGGAGAGGCCTTGTGGGATGATATGGGTTGAGGTTTTCGAGGGCGATTCGGTGGAAGAGGAACCTGGGGTTGAGGCCGGAGTCGTTGGGGTAAGTGGGTTGTACGTGGATGCGTTTGAGAGGGAACGCGAGCGCGAGTTGGGGGAGTTGGCGAGACATGAGTATCGTGGAGATGGGGGAACTACTAATGTTCGCGTGGAGGATGCCCAGGAGGTGGTGGATCGGGTTGGGCTGAGGGCGTCAAATGAGGAGGAGGAGGCGGAGGAGGATGATGAAAATGTGGAATAGGTCGGGGAAGCCGAAGTGGGACATAAGGATTCGGAAGAAAGAAGTTGGTTATGTTCGATCCCTGCTTCGTGGATTTTGCAAATTGCCAAGATCACTTCGCGGCTATAAGTAAGTAGTTTATGGGAAAAAAAAGGGGGAAACGGTGATCTCGTTAGTCAGGGCAGCAACACACTACGCATAAACGAGAGATAAAAACTCACTTCCACTCATCCTGAACCGCCAACCGATTCTGCTCCGGAACGCAATACTCCAACACCAAACACCCCAACGCGATTCCATCGACGGTGCTATTATACATCCCATAACAAAACGGAACATGTCGTCCCTGCAATCCCACCAACTCATTCGTATAGCACGCATATTCGTGCTTCAGCAGCTTGTTTTCCCGATCCCCACGGGCAAGCTTCAGGATCACCAATTGCGTGGGGTTGTCGTTCACCAGACCGATCCAGGCAAGATGGATGTTCGATTGTAAGCGTTTGACGACGGTGGCGGATTTATTCCCTCGTCCGAGGTCATAGGAGGTCATGGGATAGATTTGCCCGTCGGGCCAGATGAGAGTGAGGGAGGAAATCATGTCCGTTGATACTTTCACTTCAGGAAGATATGTCGGCTGGGATGGCTTGAAAGACTCGAGGGGAAGGGGAGGGATGTCCTGTATGTGGGGCTTTTAAATGCCTGGCTGGAGATCGATGATGGGCCATGGGCCAACCTCGCTTTTCGTTGCGGTGGCATAGGCGCGACACTACCTATTTGAATGCAACAATGGAATGCATGTTCTCAATGAGGTTGGCCCATCACTCCGTTTTGAGAATGAAACCTTTCACAGATGATCCCGAGCACCTTGGTCTGAATCACAGCACTCACAGCTTGGGACAATTTCGTGCGGAGATCGCCCCCCGGCCCGTACTTCAAAGCATTGCGCTTGGCGCGACGGCGCCTTTCAACAAAGGTTCGGCATCAGTAGTGGAGCGTACATACAAGTTCGAATTGGCGTGTTAGATCAGAAAATCAAAGACAACTCTACAAGAAACACCAACTTTTTTGAGCCACCTCACCGGATAGAGGTTTTATGAGGGACGTACCTTCCCCATTCCACCCCGTTGTACAAAAGAACCCCGCGAACTTCCGCGCTGTCGAGCTCCAGGCCGACCTCAAACTCTAAGCAACACCGCTCTATCAGCACTCTCATCATTGAACTAACTCGAGCGGATCCATCGCACCTGTGTAAAACGATTTTGAGGCACCAGCTACATTCGCGTTTTGCATGAAACTTGGCAAGCTAGCAAGGTCTACCGTCCATTTGCAGATCTCAGTGAGCCCGTCTTCATCGCTGTAACGTAACATGTCTGAATGCTCGCTTGTGTAAAGCACGGCGGCACACATCGAATCTAGAGACACTCATGATTAGGAAATACTAAATCAATCGAAAAAGGGCGGGGTGACATTAACCTTGGGCATTTTTCGAGAGTTTTCTGTCCAGTCGAATTGTTAGAGCATTTGAAGAAGCGGAGGGAAAGGAAAACATGACCTACGAAAACCTCGTCCGTATTTTGGCACTTCGTTGGTGGAGAATTCAATGGATCTGAAGTAGAATTATGAAGCCGCTCACCCTTTCTCCACGACGTCCCCTTTTTTGATGAGATACTGAAGCCTGCAATGAAATTCGTCGGTATGAAAAGCCTGAAATCTATGCAAAACTGACCTGTTCTTACAAACTGGGACGCCAGCGCGATTTGTAGAAATATACGCAGGCCGCTGCTGGAAGTCACTTGGTTCAGCAGGTAACTTAACCTTTATATCTTTCTTGTAAATGCGTTACGCCGAGAAACGGTTAAGTAGAAACGGCACCTTCATGATATACGAGCGTGGCGCAACCACATTAGAAATTATAGGTAGACCGGCGTCAACCTGCAATCCATACATTACTGCACCCCGGAGGGCAGCAGTATCTGCGTCATGGGGTCGTACAACAGAGCCCACCACTCTTTCTGTGAATCTATCCTAAATTGCGCGCTTTGTATGAATAACAGTGAGAAGCATTCTGGAAATTCACAAGTCACCTGGACTCTCGATAGAAGATACGGGTTTCCGGCGAATCCACCAACGAGGAATATATATTGGAGAGGTTCTTCACATTTCGTAACCTGGGCATCGATGAGTTCAAGCACCTGATTGAGATTTTGTCAAAAAAAAAAAAATTGTATCAAATTCGGTGGTCAGAAATCGGTACCTCGTTTATCACTGGGTCGAAAACTTCGCGTCGGAGAAGGTTCCCAGGAATTGTGAGACTGCCGTTAATCAGACCAACCTCCGGGGCGTCGCCATCCTCGACATTGAAGCAGTTAAAGTAGAAGTACTCGTCTGCCTGAATTAGCTTGGTTTGATGGTCGTCCCGAGGAACTCCTTACCATCTTCATTTTCAGAGAACGAGGTCTTCTCTACGGTGCTGAAGGTGTGCGCTGAGTTTGTTTAAATTAGAAATCGAGACTCAGGCGTGCACTTGGACATACTAAAATATTTTCGGGAAAGGATATCCCTATGCACAGGATGCTCATCCATTAAAGTCTACGCCAAAACTCAGATTGTCAGTAACAAGCCATGTGCTGGAATTCATGACACATACTCACCGTGACAAGTTGTTCGAATCGAAGGTCCAAAAAGAGGCTACCGCATTTCCCTCCGGATTGGACGGAAACCTCTGCGATGTCATCCGCAGATCGATCTCCAACAACCTGATTTGATTAGCAAGGATTTGGAGGTCTTGGAGCATCGTTGTATTCACTTTGTGGACTGCGATATCAACAGTACCTCCCCCAGCATCGCAAACAAGGAAGTGTTGACCGTTTTTCATGGATGTAGGTCCGACCTCTGCAACGCAATGGAGAGAGGCAGCTTGGGCTTCGGTGGTGACTCGTAGCTGGTCACGACCAGGTGCATCGACGTCGTAACGATTGACAATTTCGGCTCGAAAACAGGCCTCTCGCAGCATTGCGATCCCCTTGGTATCCCACTTCGATGGGACCATGATCCAAACTTCCGTTTCTGTTTGGTATTATTCTGAATCAGTATGGCACAGATATTTTCAAGGACACCGCCCTGGAAAGACGAACCGAAACGCAACCCCCTGAGATCGTTCTCGATCTCTGTTCTGGCCCATCCGTAGAGGAATCGAAGATAGTCAGCAATTACAGTAACCGCGTCTTTTCCGGGCTGGATAACGTTAGTTCGTTTGATAATTTCATTCCCAATGACCACATGATGGCGTACTGGCAACTTTGGAAGGTCAGGGTCAGGGGTTCCATTAGAGCGAAGGTTGACCGGGTCCAGGTAGGATTTAAACCATTCGCATAGTATGTCGTCAGATGTCAACCTAGCGTGTTTAGCTTGCAGTCCCCAGGCGACAGGGAAGCCGGTTTTGTTGTACAGCAGAGCAGTCGGTATCTGCGACGTGTGATACTAGTGGATATCAGAAACTTGTGAGCACATCGAGAGCATACCTTCCTATGGCTTTCAGTGGATTCTGGCCAATTTAACACAAGCCTAACTTGTCCGTGCGTATGAATCGTAGATACATAGGCCTAGGTCACTGTTAGCCTGCTGCGGGGCCGTGATTACGTGAAGTTGAATAAAATTACAACTCCAGAAAACGTGGTACCTGTATACAGTATGTTGACTGAGTTTCGCATCGATTACAGCACAAGATGGATGGATTACCAAAATCAATAGCAACGATAAGTTTCTCGGGGTTCGAGACGCGCAATCCTGCACCAATTCCAGTGAGTAGCATCCTCCAGAGAACAAAATCACCCCTCACCTGATCCACGGGCTGGTTCAGGTGGAATTTGGGTACCCCAGACTTCGACATTGGTCGGAGGCGGAGGCGGAGCGGAGGGATATCGAGGAGGAGGACTCCCAATAGAGGTTCTTGGCCTCGGATTGTTAAGTATATGAGCCTCAGGTGGTGGTGATAATTCAGGAACCTGGAACGGTCGCGGTGGTGTAATGGGAGACACTGGCTCTGGTTGATGTCCACCAGCCGGTGGGAGAAAAGGCTGGAGTGGCAGCTCTTCAGACGAGCTATTCGTTCCGCAACAACGCATAAGAGGTGAGGGGCGGTGATAAAAAAAGACACCATGAAGCATCTATTCATTTCTAGCTGATAACGTGCGCTGTCAGCGAAATGTTCCTGAAAACATTTTGAGCGCACCACGAGCGCACGTAAGTTTTCCGCACCCCACCGCCATTAGGATCCCAGAGCATCCAAATGCATACTGTTTCTCCCTGAACACGTTGGAAGTACCTTGAGCATCGGATGATTGAGGCTCTGAACAAATTGAGTCTGGTTCACCGTGAGAAACTAGGGTCTTCCAAGTTCCAGTGTTACTCCATCACGACACACTTCAAGTTAGCAGATATAGATAACCTATAAGTACTGTAGGTGCCAGGTGGCATTCCATAAACCCAAAAAACAAAGCTTTTTTGCTGATTTACGAATATATCTACCATAAGTATTCTCCGCATCAAGTGGGTACGCCGGCTCGTAATTGATATCAGATTGGATTATGTAGCGGCTTTGAGGTTCGAAAGGTCAAGAGATAGCGCGCGATGGCTGCCCTAGCTCGCTTCATTTCGTCGGGGTACTCCAAGCATCCGACTGCAAACGTCGTTCTGCGACGAAGAAATCGGGTACGCTCTTCCGAATATCTTGATCTTTCGAGAAGGAATGGAAGATGTTCCAATCCTCTCAGATAGAACATCCTCCAGGAAGGCCACCGAGCGTGCTGCGGCTTAAGGAGAGGGGCCATCTCTCCAAGCTTGGGCACGATATGGTGAAGATGGCGAGTCTCCCTCTTCGTGATATTTACATCCCGAGCTGAGATCTTGTGCCACATCCAAGGCTTGTTTCTGCGAATTCGACTTCGATGATCGTTGGAGAATCTCTTGCGTTTGTGACCACATAGATATTTCAGGCAACACAAAGCTGCGGTAGCAAATCGGCCCTCGTTCAAGGCTAATTTCCCAGATCGTTTGGGGTCTTCGAGGAAGTTAAGGATGATTTTTCCATAATCCCCAAAGGCATTCCGATCATCATCACAGCTTTCATCCCCACACCTGTAGAACCATGAAGATAGCCGTAGTCCCAGATCGTCGCAAGTCCCGGCTGAGGATGAGAGGTAGGGTGTATTATTAAGCCCAGGGGGGTACAGAGTTTCCGCCCAGTTAAGGTGCAAAAACGTAAGATGAAGCGTCAGCTGGGAGCTCGAATAATAGCTACGAATAATGGGCCGGAGAAGATCATCAATCAAATGAGCATGATGATTGAATAATTCTTGGGACTCCGGAAACGGCTGTCAAAATGGTAAATGGTGTTGTCGTTAAGTTTTAATCGTAGGTGACGTACAAGGGTCTTGAGATAGTCCAAAAACTCCGGCAATAGAGAGAAGAAATCTTCAGTATCGTCCTGTCGACGGTACCAGCCCATGAGATTTGTCAGAGGGAAAGCCAGGATATCGTCGTAGAGCGGCCTTGATGGCAGTGCCCTTGCACAATATCCAAGGAATGCCATGCTCGAGTATAGAAATGGGAAACCTGCCCTTGAACGTTCTCCGCCTCCACCGAAGTCTAGACCTGCACCTGACTCAGCACCACCGTCGTCAAGAGCCCTTGAAAAACACTCACCTGCTTTGATGTGACCAAAGCAAAGACGTACGAAATACGAATTGATTACTGGCATATCGAAGCGAAATGCTTTCGACCGTAGTGGATCATGCAGAAAGTCAGCAAGAGAGGCATGAAATATGTGCAGGGGCTGGGATGGCACGACAGAAATGACAGAACTAAGATCGCCCAGCAGCATTTCAAGTTCTCCTGGTTTCAGACGTAGAAAGCTCGCCGCATTTTCGGGGGTCATTCCCACCGGCGAAACCAGTATCAATGCTACTATCTGTAGAACCTTATCGAAGTTTTCTACCCCGGAGAATATGTGAGTGTATAAGGAGTCGATTTCAGCAAAGGGCATGTCGCTGTCCTGTTGGGGGGATTGTCCAAGGATGACTCCGAGTCGATCCGGTGGGTTATGACGAACTGAGGATATATAGCGAACAACAGTGGCAGCGTAGATGAAGTGTCCGGATGATTTCTCAATGAGCGTTTGCATTATACGGAGTGACGGCCATGTCGGGTCAATGAAGGTCTTCAGTGGATGAGTGTCTTTGATTTCCTTGAATTTGTCACTCAAGAATAAATGGATATCGTCGGCGGATCTGTAATCGACGTCCAAGGGGAGCCGCACCAGAAGGTCAACAAGGGACTTGGAATTGAAAAATTGCGACAGATGTGATTCTGGTCGACTGGCAACGAGGAAGAGGATGGGGATATGATGTTGCCGGAAGAGACGTGAAATGGCATCGAGAATGCCACGCTGAATGAACGGGCTGTTACATTCATCAAGGCCATCGATGGATGACGACTTGCCGACAGAGGGTGAAATTGAATTTCCCGTCTTCAACAAGATTTTGCAGAGGTTCGATAAGCAGAGTTAAAATCTGGGTCTCCAATGACCGTTCAACCAAGAGGGGATCCTTCTCCATTGCCGCTGCAATCAGCGCTCGTGTGGATGGGAGATTCGTGGCAACTTGGTAGGCGATGGTAGTAATGAGGTGTTTCGCATGACTTCGGGAAGGATCGGACCTAGAGAAGAAGAAAGATGCGAGCAGGAGGTTCAGAGTATGACAACGTTCCGCAATCGTTTGTGCAATGGCCGACTTTCCAGCCCCTGCCGCACCATGAAGCCACAGAATCATGGTCTTACATTCCTCTTCTGCTGAACCAAGAATCCAATTCATGATCTTGTCGATTACTGCCATGCGCGTGTTTGGATGACATCTTGGAGGGTCGAATCGTTCACCAGAATTGTGGAAAGCCCAACTGCTACAGCTTTTTGGAGGAGTTCGAAACCGCCTATTTGACTGATGATCGATGAGCTTTGGTATTCATATAGCAGTCATCCCTTCGATGGGACACACCTGTTGCTCCATTCTGCTGGACAACGAAGGTCCCTCCAGTAACGAGAGTGTTGGAAGAAAACATAGTGGTGGAGGCTGTGCAAGCCGCATCAGAATCTATCAGAATGGTTTTTATCTCAACTTACACGTAACCGCCATGACATAGAAGCTAACTTACTTAGTGCGAAGAATATCAATCGAGTATCAAACTCACATAATGCAAAGTATCCTTTGTATACTTATTATCATCCTAGAACACAATTTGAGAATGACTTCGGTTTGCTAAGTTATATCATCAGAGAAGCAGGGCCAATGCCCTCAAATTTTTTTCGTACAAGGCCGTAAATACGTTCAAAGCTACGCAGAGAATTATACAATGGAATCGACGTCTGGATTTAGTGAATGACGTGAATGTCATCATGATTTCGAAACAATGATTCTAATAGCAAAAAAGCAAAGCAAAAATGGAAAAGCCTGACGTTGGAATGTATTCAGTTATTTCATGCGAGCAGCATCGTCCAAAAGACCAGTCTGGAGCAGTTGAACCAAACTGTGGATATACATCCATTGCTCCTGGTTCTGTCCCTCGTGAGTCCGAATTTCTTTCAAGTATGGGAAGAGGATGAAAAGGTGGCGAGCAACATTAAGGACATCTTTCGGATTCGGATTCTCAGAAGCGTTGCCGACGGATAGTATCTCCAGGCCATGGGAGAGGGCATCGGACGCACCCTCATGAGGGGGATACACTGGAATGCTTTGCAGATCGATGATGTTTGATTGGAACGATACGATGCTTGGGCAGGATTCCGCGAGGCGGCGGAGGTCAGAAAGTGATATGCCCTTATTCTCGAGTCCGACGGGCAGATGCAATACTTTTAACTTTGGAGGAAGCTCAGAAAAGGGGATGGACAGCGAGTCAAGCTTCCAGCCCGAGATCTCGAGAAGTTCCAAAGTAGATCGCGATAAAACCTTCGCTACACAAGAAAATTGAAGAGTCGGAGAGGCCAGGTTCTCCGTGAAGCCAGCTGGTGGTATGCCTCGTGCTGGCCAAGGTATAACTTTGTCAGGGTGTCCTTCCAGGTTGCGTGGACTGCTTCCTCGACGATTGAAACGAATGACGGGGTCTCCAAATCGACGACTGTGTCCCCCGTCCGTACCATAGAAGTACTGGTCCTCGGCTTCTTCCTAACATACTTTACAATCTTTACCTCCTTCCACGATACCACGATCCTTGGTCGCAAAGAGCGCACCAAGGTGAGTGACAGATTTTCTAGTGCGGTGGATCCGACGTATCCGACCAGATCCTTGATTAGAGCCAATTCCCCAGTGACATGGAGCCTTCTCAATCTCAGAAAGCTAGGTGGAAAAATAGAAGGTTCCTGGACTGTTCCTGCTCGGGAAGATGGGGGACATTCATCCTCTTCGGTAAGCGGCAGTGATGCTGGTTTAAGTTGTGGAGATGCAACAGGCGCTCGACGCTCAACGTCAACAGGAGATAGGCACCCTTCAGAACTCGGAGCAGGCGATGGGCAGCGTGTAAAATCCCGAACATGCGGCGATGGCCAACTTCCAGAACCGGAAACAAGAGATGATTCCACAACCGGATGGGGGGATGGATATTCGACCGCCCGTGTGAATCCAACGGATGCCTCAAAGTCGGCCCACAGGTTATCTTCACCAGGGGGATGAAGATTCCGGTCCCGCTCCTGTGGTAGCTCTTGATGGGGCGCACGTTCGTCTGTAGGATATTCCTCTGCCTCTGGTTAAATTGGATCCCCATTGAAGGAATATTTAGCTGTACGCGCGTTGAGAATGAAGCTCTCAAGCTCTGGTAACGCCTTTCCAATGGTGACTAACAGCTGGAAATCGAAAGAGGAGAGAACATTCTTAAGCTCAAGCTCGCGGAGGTGGGTGAACTTGAGACAATCATCCAACAAGGATAATGGGAGGTGCCGACCTTGGTCTTGGCCGAGGCTGATGGAGGACAGTCGTGGGCACTCGTCGGTGAGCGTGATAAGGAATGACGAGAATACCTCGTGGTTGAAATCAGCGAGATTGACAAGTTCGACGGATTGAAGGGAATCCGTGAGCAAGAAATTGAGCTGGGTATCTAAAGACGCATCCGCATCCACGATGCGGAGGCGCTTTAGTGATGGAAAAAAAGGAATTTGTGGACTTTGAATCCGGGCGAGGCGAATGTATGCGCCCGGAGATATTGTGCATCCGTGAAGGTGGAGAGGAGGATCTGTAAGAATGAACGACCCGACCCTGCGAGTGAAAGACGAGAAAGATTCAAGGTCGGCCTTTGAGACTGCCCCACGGATGCGCTTGGAGAAAAGGTAAGATCACGTGGAATAGTTTGACCTCTCTACGTGGACTCACAAGAGAGTTGTCTGCCAGCTGAACTGTATTTGAAAGTTGGTAAATAACGGGATAAAGGGAGTCGATTTCGATCTCCTGTGAGGCCATCACTCCAGGTTGGTCGCCTGTTAAAACGTTTTTTCAATCAATCTCCAGAGAAAGAGTCAATCGATAAGAACTACCTTTCTTATCAGATGATAGAACTGAAGACGCAGGCTTCGACAAGTTGTCGAGAGAATCGTCTGAAGCGGGTTGGGCGGTGGCATTGTCGAGGACGCAAAAATCGTCAGAAGGGGTGCTGGGGATGCTCATCCCTCAATGAATGGATTACGTTTGTGAGAAAGAGAATGCAAATGCGAGCTTTGCGCTTTATATAGCGACTAGACGCCCGCACCTCGTGTTGGTCTGGACCTTTGGTCTTCGATGTATTGACCTTACACAAGTGACAGCTAACTTGAAAGCGATTCAGGCCCAGGTCCGAGTTTCCCAATGTCGAATCGAATTTTAGGTTCCAAGAGCTCTGAGAAGCAAACAATTTAACTGAGACGGAATTCAATCGACAGCGTGCATCCCATTGAGTTGTTGAAATCCGAAAGACTCACATTGTCAGTCGACGGCTTTTCTATAACGATGCTTACTCCATGGATCCTGAAGCCCATTTGCTTAGTCTCCTCAAGGCAGCCCTATAAACGATGATTGAGCGGGTGCCAGGCCTATTGGACGAGTTCAGCTAGCCCGTTCCGTTGTTTGAAGCCAGGCTGAGCGCCCCGTTTCCCTTTCTTGCACCTCCACCGCCATTCCTCCTTGCATCCCCGCCTCGTACTCGAAAACGGCGAATTACCGTCCAGTAATCAATGGTCTGACATTGGTCATGGACTCATGGTAAGTATCACCTCGGGGGAGTGCGCGGGATCAGACGGGATCAGAAAATACACCAAAATGCAACCAAACAATGCTACATAAAACCAAGTTTTTTTTTCATTTGCTTTCCTTTGCCACCATCACAACAGTGAGTTTTTTTCCCTCAGTTTTCTCGTTTGAAAATTCCCCTTTCTATGACGATTTTTCAACCGAAAGCTTTAGGAAGTGCCGTCTGAAGGGCTCCTTCGGGAGTAACCCACGTCGAAACTCGGTTCTCTGATTTTTTTTTTCACCGCGTTCTGGAAAAAATTCAGTCTGAATGGCTCGCTGACTATTTTATTCCTCTTATCGCACAGTGGTCTCATGGAATCCCCCGAAGAAGTGTTTCCCGAATTAAGACTCGAGTGCCCAGGTTGGATATATGTTCCTGTGTATTTTACGGCGAATGTGTGTGCAGGAGAACCTATCCTTCATTTTTTTTCACTATGCACAGTACCAATATCGCAATTAATTTGTTTGTTCAATTTGGATGCGACGGGTATAAGAGTTAGAAACCGCGTTTGTTCCACTTCTCTTCCTACCACCATCATGGCTGAAAAATTCCCCATCGACCTCAAGCAGTTCAAAAAGTATTCTCAGCGTCCACACCACATTATCGGGAGCTAACCGTTGCATAGGTTGACTCTCGACCCCACCAAGCCGACATTGACCGCTGAGCAAAAGGCGACGCTGAAATCCAACATCCAGCTCCTCCGTGATGTCATTGTCTTGTTTACAGCCACGGGGCCTGCTCGAGGAGTCAGTGGGCATACCGGTACGTTCAATAACGTGGATATAACAGATTGACTTCATTGTCCTAGGTGGTCCCTACGATACCGTGCCCGAGGTCTGCATGCTCCTGGCTCTTTTCGAAGGATCGGAACGGTTTATTCCTATCATCTTTGATGAAGCAGGTACGTTACTTCTTACGTATTGGAGAGAAGGATGAAATTCAATTCTTGTAGGACACCGTGTGGCTACTCAATATCTCCTCGCTGCTCTCGAAGGTTCGCTTCCCGCTGAGCACCTCCTTCATTATCGAGAAGCCAATTCCAAGCTCCCGGGCCACCCCGAGTTGGGGCTGACGCCTGGTGTGAAATTCTCTTCGGGGCGCCTTGGACACATGTGGTAAGCTCCACCTTTCATTGCGTCACTCCCGACGTTACCAAATCTACCCTCGACGTCAGGGCATTGGTCAACGGCGTCGCGCTTGCCAACCGCGATAAGACCGTTTTCTGTCTCGGTTCTGATGGTTCTCAGCAAGAAGGCAACGACGCCGAAGCGGCGAGGATCGCGGTTGCGCAAGGCTTGAACGTCAAACTCATCATAGACGACAATGACGTAACCATCGCTGGACACCCATCAAAGTATCTCAAAGGATATGACTTGACCAAGACATTGTCGGGCCATGGCTTGAAAGTTGTTACAGTTCAGGGAGAAGATCTCGACTCGCTTTGGAGTGGAATTAGCTCGATTATAACTCACGAGGGGCCGGCGGCAGGTTCGTTTTCTTAAATCTTTCTCCTCCTTACCATTAATGTGATGTGCGTGTTTCTAGTCGTCGCAAAGAGGGTAATGGCCCCAGGGATACCCGATATCGAGGGCACCATACAGGGACATGATGCGATACCCGTCAAATCCGCAGTCAAATACTTTGAGAGCCGAGGATTATCTAGCCTGACTTCCATATACGATAAATTCAGGCCCATTGCCAATCCGTATCTCTACGTTGGATGCACTGGCGAGCTCGGAGCCAACCGTGTTATGTTCGGAGAAGCCGTCAACATGGTGTTGGACAAGTTGAGCAAGGAGGAGGTGAAGAAGGTAATGGTAATTGACAGTGCGCTTGCTTTTTCATCGTATTCCGAAACCTTTATTTTTCTCACCTCATATACGCAGGTGATCTCGAGGGTTCGACTGGCCTGAAGGCTATCCACCAGAAGCCCCCCGAGGTTTTTGTTCCTTCTGGCGTTATGGAACGTGGCAACTTCTCTGCTGCTGCCGGTTTTGGATTTGCTCCTGATAAATTTGGTGTCTTCTCCACCTTTTCCGCCTTCTTAGAAATGGTTCTTTCTGAAATTACGATGGCCCGTCTTAATAACTGCAATGTCTTGTCACATTTTTCGCATGCTGGGGGTAGGTTTCTTTTTCCATTCAAATTTGATCAAAATATTGACAACGCCCCTTCCACGTTCAGTTGACGAGGTTCGTCTCAGTATCATATCATTTAATATATGGAAGGGATTCTCACTATCTTGGTTTATAATTTCTCCAGATTGTTTGTCTCTTCCATTGTCCTTGACGGAAATAATGCTGACCCATGACTTAAGGCCGATAACACTTGCCACTTCGGTGGGTTTACGAGTTCAATTTCGTCGATAGCGATTAACTTATAGTTCTTTCAGGTATAAACAACATGTTTGCCGATAACGGCCTCTCAGATGTCCATTCCTACTTGTATTTCCCCGCCGACCCTGCCCAGATGGTCGCCATCGTGCAACGTGTGTTCTTCGAGCGAGGGCTCCGGTTCATCTTCTCGACACGTTCTAAGGTGCCCTGGATTCTGAAGGAGGACCGCACCAGGTTCTTCGAGGGCGACTACGAATTTGTGCCCGGCAAGGACGACGTAATCGCCGAAGGTAAGGCCGGATACGTTGTTTCATTCGGCGATATGTTGTATAGGTCTTGGGATGCTGTCTTGAGATGTCGGCAAGAAGGACTTGATGTCGGTCTCATTAACAAAGCTTGCTTGAATGTCGTTGATGAACAGGTCCGTCCTAACTTCGTTTTCTTTCAATCCTTGTCGTTTTTGATGCTGGATTATGCGAAACAGACGATCATGAAGATTGGTCGGAGTCCGTTCGTCCTCGTGGTGGAGTCTTTCAACCAAAAGACTGGGGTGCGCCTTTGAATTTGATTTCATACTTCATGAAGTTATACTGATATCGTCTATTAGCTTGGGTCTAAATTCGGGACGTGGCTTTTAGAACGTCAACTGACACCGAGGTTCGGATATATGGGAGCGACAAAAGAGGGTTAGTCACTTTGCGTTCGGAGCGCTGCGCTTCTCTCTTGCTGACTATGTCGCGTTTGCTCGTTTTTTTCCAGGCTGTGGTGGGCTGTGGGAGCAAATTGCCTTCCAGAATCTTGACCCTCAATGTGCGTATTTCCCATTATCCGTGTCTTCGCGCTGACTAATGGTTTTTTTCACAGCCATCATCTTGAAGATCAAACAGCTTTCGCAATAGATAGTTATATCATCCCGGAATTCTGAGCCAAAGAGAGGAAAAACAGCAATGGAAGACGCTATAGAAATCGAACTGTGTGTATCAAGTGTTCCTATAAATATCAACGTTTTGTGCTTTCGCGTTCGATCATATGGAAAACCCTCTGGTCCAAGAATATCTGCATAGTCTTGTGCTTGCTCTCTGCGCCAAATGATCTTCTTGGGGAAGTCTCCACTATTTCCACGCGGTACATACCTAGTAACGGTACGTATGCCTTCCTCTTCACGTCAGTTGTTTGATAATATTGGACGTTCTTGATAGTCTGCACGACCCTCGCGAAGGAAATTGCGGATCTGGGGCGGTATTTAGAGAGTATATATTTCTCTCGAACTCTAACCGCCACCTGTGGCTGTAACTTGCCTCCGGCTTCACATCCCCTCCTTCATACTGTTTTTGAGATTTAACAGTGACTTCGCTCTAACATGCCGCTCTCTGCATCAGGTGCCACGGCCAAGGGAGCGTTCTCGACGAGGCCTACAGAGAAGGATCCTTATCAGTATCAAGTTGGCTTTGGGAATTTATTTGCGAGTGAGGCAATGTGAGCTCAAAGACCCTTTGATATTCATTGTATTTGGAGAGTTGATATTGTTTTGTAGTCCGGGGGTGCTTCCTGAAGGCCAGAATAGTCCGCAGAAATGTAAATATGATTTGTATAACGAGGCAGTGAGTGTTGAATTTAGCTATCGATCAGAATATTCGCAGAAATGATTAACGCACGCATGTGTTAGATGACGGGGTCTTCGTTCGTCGCCCCTCGTGCGGAAAACCTGCATACGTAGGTTTTTTGGACAATCTCACTCATTTCTTGCTCAAATTTCAAAATTCTTGAACATAGCTGGATCTATCGTATTCGACCATCGGTTGCCCACCAAGGTTTCACGCGTCTTCCCGACAATCCTGATGTTCGTTTTATTCTTTTGCGACTGTCTCTTTCTAACAATGTGCTGGGATTTTGTTTTAGCTCGAATCGTGCTTCCTCCCACTCAACCCGAGAGTGCACATCAGCCCCACGCAACTCGCTTGGCATCCCTTCAGCCTTCCACCTGATTCGGACAAAGTCGACTTCGTGGACGGGCTGAAAACGATCGCTGGAAATGGAGATCCGACGTTGCGTGAAGGACTGGCTATCCATATGTATCTCGCCAACACTTCGATGGAGAGGAAGGCTTTTTGTAATAATGATGGGGATATGTTGATTTTGCCTCAGCAAGGGCGGTTGGATATTCAGACTGAGTTCGGGAAGTGAGTGGTGTCTCTTTTTTCTTGCGATTCGTATGCTGGCTGGGCTGTTTTATTAAATACTGATGGATGCATGCGTTTAGGATTATGGTACGATCGGGTGAGCTGTGTGTCATCCAGCGTGGTATGAAGTTCAAGGTACTGTTTTTTTTTTACAGAATTTTCAAATCAGCATTAACACTCTATAGGTCCTGCTTCCGGATGGTCCCTCTCGTGGCTGTAAGCCCCATTCATCGCTTGCATTGAATATTGAAATGACCTAAAGAAACCCAAGATATCCAAGAAATATACGGCTCTCACTACGCCTTGCCCGAACTTGGCCCCCTGGGTGGGAATGGCCTTGCCAATCCTCGCGATTTTGAAACTCCAGTTGCCTCTTTCGATATCGACCAACATCCGTGGAGTAGTAAGTTACGTTTTTCTCCTCAAGTCTTATTGCGATCTGAGTTTATATCCTAGTCGTGTACAAGTAAGAATCATTTACGAGGATCTGTGTTGTATCTTACGAGCTGCCGTTAGGGTATGCGGTCAGCTCCATCTTTGCGCTCAGGAACACACACCTTTCGACGTTGTGGCCTGGCACGGAAAGTAGGAGAACTCTTCGGTACATTTGTTCCTCGGCTGACGTGTCACAAAGTTATGTCCCATATAAATACGCCATGGAGAAGTTCATAAACGTAGGAAGTATCTCGAGAGACCATATCGATCCATCGATCTTTTGCGTCTTGACAGCCAAATCCAAGCAACCTGGAGTACCGCTCGCGGATTTCCTGATCTTCAGTCCTCGATGGGATGTTGCGTCTGGAACCTTCCGACCACCTGTATGTTTTCCTAACCTCAGTAGATGATTATTTTGGCTTACACCCGCTTCAGTATTATCATCGTAACTCCTCCACGGAGTTCATGGGCCTTTTGTATGGCGCGTATGGCGGGCGCAGCGATGGGTTCCAACCAGGTGCGTATTTCCAACTCGGCCCTTGATCTCGCTCCATCGGTTTATAGGCGGGGCAAGCTACGAGACGGGATTCTGCCCACACGGTGGTCTGTTTCCATTTATTCTCAATGCCGCTTGATTGTTAAAATATTTTATCAATAGTATCCTATGAGGAATTCAAGAAAGCTTCCGAAGCGGACCTGGCGCCGATGAGAATCCACGAAGGCACAATTGGTCTGATCGTTACCCATTTTACATCTAGTCCCGTCTTTTTTTCTGACGTATGAATTAGCATTCATGTTTGAGTCCAGCATGATGTTCACCATCACGGACTATGCGATGAAAAGGTCGGGAAAATTACACGGTAGGTGTCCGTTTCGTTA
Source organism: Hebeloma cylindrosporum (assembly GCA_000827355.1). Taxonomy (NCBI): domain Eukaryota; kingdom Fungi; phylum Basidiomycota; class Agaricomycetes; order Agaricales; family Hymenogastraceae; genus Hebeloma; species Hebeloma cylindrosporum. Next base: position 535,477 of record KN831786.1, on the reverse strand, counting down.
CTGTTGCTCGATGATACACTGACCTTAATTATCTCTATTAGAGCACGAACCGAAGATGTGGGATGACCTCAAAGGCCAATTCATGAATCATCTCGACCGGGTCAATGCTGATCTGGAGGCTGCCGGACTTCCAAAGCTTGGGGGACAGTAACTAGACCATGTCTGCAGTAACATTCCCTTGAAGCCTCTGGCCAATGGACGTGAAATAAATGTAATGTCGATCGAATCAAATTATATTTATGTCATACCGTACAACGAGTCCGGAGAAGATGAATAGACTATAATATTCAAAATTTACATAAACGATACATACAACATCTTCGAGAGGAAACTACAAGCCTTCAAAGCCTCGAGCTTGAAGCTCCAAAGTCCAGATACGTATGTTGAGATGAGAATAAATCCATATTCTCGTACCTGGACACTTTGGCTGGATGTTCGTCCTCCCCAATTTCATCATCGCCGACCATATCAGCCCAGCCTCGCTTCTCCCCGACCTGAGTAGTATACTGAGCATTCATCCCCGATAGGAACGCGGCTCGTTTCTTCTTGCACTTTGTTGAACCTTGATGCCGTTTCATGGCATCTTCCCTAGCCCCCTTTAGTTCCTCGCCACATAGGCGACAAGTTGATTTGCTCGATCCTGGCAGCAAATGGGTGCCCCCTTGTTGATGTCGGGCCATGTCGCCCGACTGGTTGGTCGAGTGGCGACAATCAGGGGACTGGGGATTGTCGCAGACATATTCACGCCGTGGTCCAGGTCCCGAACGTAAAAAGGTGAACCTCCAGAACGTCCCGCTTTCGTGTCGCTCGCCGATTTTGAGCTGTAGACCGTCTTTCGACATCTTACTTTTTTTAAGAACGCGATCTGGCACTTGGGCGGGACTACTTTTGTTATTGCATTTAGGCACATTGCTCTTCGAGGCAGGTTTGGCGATTTGTTTAGAGAATGAGTGATGGAATGTCGGAGGAGCGAATGTGATCGGCGTATCAATCAGAGCCTGGTTCTGGTACGGGCCATGATTCTCTATCTCGAAAGTGCCGGAGGTGTCCGCATCCGGGATACCTGGGATGGGATGACCCTGGGAGGATGGAGACGATTGGTAAGGGGTTTGGTGATTTTTGAATGTAGATGTATTCCGAGCCTCCAGAGGGGATCGAGGAGTGCGAGCAGCTGAAGGTCGCGTTGGCGTGAGGGTTTCGATGGAATTGTGCGCAGGAACATCGTTGAGAGAAGATGGGGAGGGTAGCGTCGAAGAATCAAGACCGGCAAATAGATATGGTTGAGGAAATGGTGGCGGCTCTTCAGAGGAGCTGGGCGTCGGGGAATTGACGAGGCTAGTTGTAATGGAGTCTGCCCTGGGTGATTGGGAAGCCAACGCATCGTGGCTATTCATGTCGTGGAAACTCGAGAAAGGTTCGCTGTGGCCGTAAATCCCTGAACTAGGTTCTCCAGGTTTATTGGGGAAACATCTGAAGAGGCGTTTCGAGTGAACTCCCGCAATACATAACCCATCGAATATAACTACGTACCGGATAGCCTCCTGGAGGCCAGGTATATCGTTTGCCATGAACATGTCAAAGAGGTGGTCGTGTTGTAGTAACTCTGCCACAAAAGCGGCTGAAATTTCCATTATCGAAGGATTTTGGTCGGTGGAAAGAGGGATTTGGTGAAGAGGAACATATTCAGTGGGTGTTGCCTTTATATCTAGCCAGGTATTCACAGGTGGGCCATACGGACGCTGCCTGCGCATTTTTCACGTTTTCGCCCAACGGACATTTTTGAGATTTCGTCACCATCGTGGTATACTCTTTGTTTCCCCAAATTAAAAGTTACCGAAACAGGCAAGTCATGATCATCCGCTTCTTTCGTCGGGCCAGGATCATTCTCGAACAGTGCCGTTCCTCGCAAATTCATACCCATCACATCGTGGGAATACCTCCCAAGTTGTGCCATGCGGAAGCGGTGAACAAACGCTCCAGCACGATGGGAGGCAAACCTCCCAAAACCATAAACGAGAGCTATGCTTCCTCTATTCCTTTTGCACAATATTGGAGCCAAGTTTTCAGCGTCGTGGTCGATGAAGGTATCACCCAGAAGCTCTCATATCATGGACTCATGGAGATACTTCAAAAGTTCATGCTCATAATTTGAGTTCGTGGACATTGTTTCTTTCGAAACAGCGCTCTGTTCCGATGACTCGTTCTTGGGCAATTCCAAAGCGTAAATCTTGATCGAATCGGGCGCTTGGACCTTTCTTCCCTTTCACATAATCACATCTCCATTGATCCAACACACAAGGCCAAACAAACCCTTTATGTAAAGCCCGGGGGTAAGACATCCCTTCATTCATCTCACTACTCCATGGTTCACTGGATATCCGCCATTTCTGCGGTCAATCCACACCTGGACGTGGTTGGTACTTACTCAGGCATCTCACCGTGATGCTTGCTATCGGCGCTAAAGGGACCTTTCCTGGGTCTGGGATGTGCAGTCGCCGTGCGTCGCAGGCAGCGCGCTCATTTCGTCTGCTCGTCTCCGATGTCTTCATCCTTCTGTTCGTGAGGTTAAGGCACGAGTCTTATGGCTCGCGCCTTTTCATCTGCGAACGAGGGCCTGTTTCGAACGGCCGATTTTCGGTTGACCTCAAATGGGCTCCCTGCAAAGTGCAGTAGTTTGGTACCAAGCTATCATTTTGCAGGTATTATCTCAGTCGTCCATGACGATGTCAATACCTTCCTCCCACACCTATATCCTGCATTCACCGATTCGGCAGACCATCTCATCGGTCGCACGCCATCGCCTCACACCCTGCTGTACGCGCGCATCGCCAGCCTTTGCTCGGGTCTCTCATCGCGGATTGTGGGAAGGTATCCGATGTCTCATGCGTTGATTGGTGAAGGATAGACGTAAACCGGATGACTTTTACTGGCGTACGAGGGGGAAGAGGAAGGGTTGCTCATGGTGGTAACCCCATGGCCAGTGGTTTACCCAATTTTTCGCTTTTTGCTCATTCGTTGGGCAATCCGCATTCACGTTAGTCTCTTCACAGGTGAATATTTTAATTTACTGTCCATTGGTTGTGCGTCTATCTGACTCAGTTACGATTTAGTAGTAATCAGGTAGAATCTGACCGATTGATCAACAATACTATACAGAGAAGCTCCATATTTTTGTGGAGGATGGAATGAAATAGCAAATGTATACTGAATAAGGGAAGCGACTGAAAAGGGTGGAAACAAGACAGTGGTCGTGAAGGTAGAAACAATGGTCGCATAACCCAAATGGGGAAGTCTATGGGCCAGATGGATGAAATCCAACTCCTCTTCCTCCGACTGCACGGCGAACAATAAGGAAGAAGAGGTATATAAACGCTGTGTCCATGCAACTTGCTCCAACCCGACCTTTTCGCTGAACTCAAACCACAACCAGAATGCCGTGCCTTACCTCGGACGATCTGTGCACCAGAATTTCGGCCCTCGATGCCGGTGAGCGCAATACTGTGTATTTTAGAGGCTACCGCTGAAGGGGAATTGGGAGTAGTTTTAGGAGCCTCTAACCTCACCACCGAATCGAGCGGTGAATCGAGAATCGGGCTCGAGGAGGAGGCTGCTCGAGCTAGGTAAATCCTTTGCATAGATTTTACGACTCTCAATCTGAATTAGTTCTACCAATTAGCACTATCAACCAGACATCTTCAGGTTCATATTCCCCTCCCGAAGTCAAGACAGAGGTCCAGGTCGATGCCATCACCTCTGGACCCGAAGAAATTTCAGCGTCCAACCCCAGTCGTCACGATGATAGATTAATCTCTGAAGCTGAACGCGTTGGTACCCACGCCTTCGCAGACGAGATATACTGCATCTGCGATGGCACAGCGGATGATGACGAGGAGGATATCGGCAATAACGATTCTTCACGCCCAAGGTTTATCGTTCTTCCTGGAGAGTCCGAAGAAGATCCTCCTCGAACATATCGGTTCATCTATGAACTCGGGCAGTCGGAAAGATGGGGCATGCTGCAACGTCGCCAATCGAGAATTCGCAAAGCACGAAAGTTGACGGGTTTCATGAAGCCTAAACCCTCACGCTTGAATGCGAAGGGACAACATCACCGGGCGTATCGGGCGCGAATGGCTTATCTAAAATGCCAGGTGGAGCTTGCTCATTGTCTGGGAAGTCTCGCAAAAGCCACCAATTTTGAAGAGGATCTGTGGCCAGAATTGAAACTTCTGTTGGGGCTTGAATAAATTATTTCCTGTCTTACGTTACAAGCGAGGCATGATGTGAAAGTTGGGAGTTGAATTGAGGAGCCAATTGCAACAAGCGATCATTGAACCGACGGAAAGGCAAAGTCAATTCATTCTCGTACATCTAGAAGTTGTATCTATTCTGCGTGAAGTATGCTAGTAACGTAGAATCGCATTTTTTTGGTATTAAATGATTTTATGAAAGATGAGAAGAAAATGAAGTCGAAATAAGGCAGGCAGACAGATGATTCCAATAGATATTGATAATTTATGATGAAGGCAGTCGATGATGAAATTTGAACGGAGGGAAGGCACATTTTTTGATTTCGAAGGTAGGAGCGACAGAGAACAAAGGGCGGTGGCGGTCGAGATGGGTGGAGAAAGTAGGCAATGGTGTCGCGGCCGAAAATCGTAACTAATGCAACTTCATGAAGATCGAAGGATTCCGGGGTAGAAATTGATGTTCTTTATATCGCATTACCAGAATGCAGAGCGGGAATGATGAGGATGGCGAGGGATTTGTTGTGGGAATGACAAAAAGGAGACCTGTCGTTCTAGAAAGCGACACCCCACTGGATCGAATATTGGCTCGAGCTCGATTTCTGAAAGGAACGTGTGCTGAGATTTCCCGAGTTAAAGCTAGCTTTAATATCAGACTCAATAAGAGCGATCAGAGCGTCCAGTGAATTCCTATTCTCATCTGCTTCGCCAAGCGATGGTTCCTTCGCATCATCCAGGGATGTAGATACCAGGGTGACGTCCATTATCGAGTCCGTCGAAAGAGTAGGCGCAGTGACTTCGGCATTCGACTCGCGAAGGGCGACCCGTTGCGGTAGCCGTAAGCCCCGAATGCCAGACCTTCTGTAAGAGGCTGAGAAAACGACGGAAGCCCGATGCCTTTCTAGAACGATGGCCCGGGTTTGATTGCTAGTGTAGTCCGAAGGCCCAGCAGACAAATTAGAGGACCTCCTGCGCTGACGAGGAAGGCTTCCGTGTATACCAACACGACGACTTGAGGGCTCGAAGATGTTCTCATCTTTGATGTTTCGAGACCGAGAGCTATGAGATTCTCCCCGCGAAAAGCCAGTAGTAACAGGAGGGTTGACTTCCGCTGTAGAAGTTTTGCTCAAATATTCTAACCCGAGATTCTGAGAGTGATAGTCGACCACCGATGCGAGATTGGTCCAGGATGCACGAGGATTTTCGGCCGGACCAGAGCCACCAGAAACTGCGACAACCGAGCTAGGCTCTAGATCAGGGCAAATTTGAGGTGGTTTGCATTGGGTGGTTCCAGGAAGGGAACTATAGGGAGGTTTCTCAGGATCGAGGGTGATCATAGCGACTGACGGGTCAGCACCGGGTTGGGTGACGGGGAGGGAGCAATTCGGCCGTTCGTGAGGGGTAGAGGCTGGTACCTTGGGAAGCGATACCGGGTCAGAATCCACTGAGATTGAATATCCATCGGCATCGGTCAATGAGAGCTCGGCCTCAGAATAGAACTGGACGATAACAGCAGACGGGGCAGGAACACGCTCGTATTTTTGCGCAAAAATGGGGGTAATGATCTCAGGAGAATCAAACTCAGAAGGTCCGCAGGAAAGAGGCTCAGGGTAACCATCGAGGTCAAGAGACGAGATCGAGGCACGAGCCGAGGTATGTACGAAAGACGGAAGCAGTAAAGGAGAGAATTCCATACCGTCCAAGATAGCTCTGAGGTGGGGTACGTCCTCGGTGGAACTGAAACCATCTTCCGATGAGGACGACAGTGGATCCGCACTGAGGGAGAAATGGAATACTTCGGCTGCGTAAGCAGAAACGTTCGCGGAGAGTCTTCGAAGTTCCTCTTCCTCCGACTTTGCGCCCTTCCTCGAGGAAGCGGACCGAACCTTTGTCCTCTCCCTCCCATACGATCTCGAGGGTGCGTAAACATCAAAGTTGTACAAGTCCCCAGGGGGCACGCCGACAGGGAGAGAGACGCGCACGTCCTTCGTGAATGGGTCGTCAGCGACAACAAAGGTAGACTCTGAAGGAATATCACTAGGATCAGCTGTTTCGTTGGCGATAATTAATTTTTTACCAATGGGTATCCTCTCATCGACACTGGGTAACGGAACTGAAGGGAAATCGGCTCTCTCTGCACAGAATTTTGTAAGCTTTACATGCGACGAAATGAAAAAGAGGTCAATACCTGGTCCTGGCCGGCTGTTAGACTCCACGACGGAGGCGAAAACGGGGGGAAACGAGGACGAATGTAAAGACGGAGAGTTTTTTTTGGTTCTCGTTTTCGATTTCCTGGGTTTCGAGTTATCTGGGGTTGGAACCCCGTAGATGGACATGTCATAGAGCGTTGTGTTCATCTTGTGCATCTTGACCTCTTCAGTCCGCAAATCGAGGCGGCTACTTTTTCTTCTCAGCTTGGGTTCTGTCCGCTTCTTGTCGTTGGAGTTTTCCGCAGTCATATAGAGCGCGACATTGTTAATATCGGAAGAATGGTCGAACGAAGGGGTGTAGAAAGACTCTCCGTTCGTAGAGAACGGGTCGGCTTCGTCATAGGCCTCCTGGATGAATCGCGATACGCGTTTCGCCTCGCGCCTGGCCGAGGATGACTTCGCAGATTTGGGGTTGGCAGAGGCGCGAACACGGCCCACGACCGTAGAAAATGTTGACCTCACTGACTCTTGGCTCGGCGATAGAGCGATAGATCGCCCGAGCGGAGGGCTCTGAGTGGGAGTCGTGACAATAGGCTGAAAGATCAGGGGGGTCCTCGCGGTCGCGGGGTTAATTTGGGATCCTTCAGAGTCGCGACGTCCAGCAAGGTCATCAGTGGCAGGCTTGCGCTTCGAAGAGAATGGCGGGGGGGACAGGAGCAGCGAGTCTCGCAGAGCACGAGTATACGTCGGGGAATCTTGGGGTGAGGGAGCGACACGCTCGAAAGGAACGGAGACAGGGGCAATAAATTTGGGGTTCTTGTTGGATTTCGTCATTGGTTTGTAGGCGACCAGCGCCAAGGGTTCTTCTGGTGGAATTGTTGTCATTGGACGTCACGCGGTTTTAAAGAAAAAGGCTCTCACTATCGGGAATGACAAGAGCTTCAGAAAAGGAGAGCTCTCGGAGTACTAGTTCCTGGACTTCAATTTCGCTATCCAGTTTGTTATCCAATTTGATCTCTCGTTCGTTTTGGAAGCGATCCAGGCTGAAGTCTTCCTCGGTGGGAGCGGATACAACGAGTATGGGTGGGTCGAGGTTCGGTGAAGAGGGTGGCGTTGTCCCGTATTCAGACGGTGAATCATAGGACGAAAATGAGGGAAGACCGAAATGGCCGGCTGGCGAAGGATCCTCAGTAGCTTGAGGCTGGAGTACGCAAGAAGTATCTTCAGCGAAATTCCCTGGAGAACAATGAGGGGTATTCGAGGGGTCATCCTGTGCGGGAACATTGGATAAAGGTGAGGGCGGCTATTACAGAAGGTAAGTGAAAGGGCGAGATACGGTCAGCTAGATCGCACCTGAGGCATGGAGAATCTCGCCATGCGCGATGCGCGCGCGGCGAGATAGATATGACAAGCGAGAGCTGCGGGAAAAACATGATATAATTAACTTGAAGCATGACAAGGGTAGCGGTTTACATATCTCGGCATCCGTTGCGATACTCTCATGCGTCGGGGTGAACATACTTCCCGAAATGGTGATAGGAAGTTCTTCGGTGGTGGGCTTGAACGCATGGAAGATGTTACGGAATCCTTGCATTATGAAATGCCACATCGCGAGGGATAGGGCGGATACCCGAGTGCGAAATTGTTGGTACCACAACATGATTGATACAATAGTTGTGAGAGGATGGAACGGGAATAGAGGGATAGAAATGGCTAGTCATGCCAAATATATAGACGCGACGAGCGGCTGACTGGTATTGACGCGCTGAGGTTGACCTGCTAGGATCCTGTGCGTTGAAGAGGCCGACACAACATTCTGGCAATCGCAAATTTTACTTTGGACTGAGCAAGCAACGTAGAGAAAGCAGCATTGAGATAGTCGAATTTTCTGGTATCGCCCATCGTGAAAGGGTTCGAGAGTTCCAATAGTCCCAGAAAGCACAACAGATGATGGAATCCTTCCCTGGGTGCGGACCTAAGCAAATTGCGGTTTGGGAGGGGATTTCCAGATCCATAATGGTTGCATATATTTTATCCGCTAAAAGCACCTTTAGCACAATCAGAAATCGTTTGAGAAGGAGAATAGTCAAATACCGTGTCACAGCGATCCACGCAACAGGCAAGAAAACAAAGCGCAGTGAATCTTCTTAGCTGGGAAATTGTTACCAAATTCGGACAAGCGTTTCCAATTGGTTCAGTTTGATTGTGAAGCATCGAACTCGTGCGCTAACATTCACCTTTGAGGTCGATTCGAGGCAAATACGAGAATGCAGATATGCAAATCCACTCACAAACCTTCCGAGTCTGGCCCCCTGGCATTGAATGTCTGCTAGGCGAAATCACCGCTTTTAAGCGTACGTACCAGCTTCGTTTCTTCCAGTTCATCCCATGCGGGTTATGCGGAATAAGCAACGTTAACAATCAAACGTTTACCATCAGCCAGGAAAATATAAACAACTCGTAATCCCCGCAAACTTCAATGAAATCACTATCAGCCAAGGCGAAATCTGAATCCGAACTGATCCTATTGCCAATTTGAAAGCCCTCTAATAAGCACGTCTGCTTGGAACTTAATGGGATTATAAGGACAAGGCTAGAAGACAGAACTTTCAAGGTCTAGAAAGCTTAAGCAGGGTAAGACTGTTCCGTACTAGTCGCAATCTTTCCCTTTGCCCACAATTCTCAGCATTCTCTTTCAACACCACCATCCGTCTATCATTCGAGCGAACGCGATAAACTGCCATGGCACCCAAGAAGTACGGCTGGATTTCCCTTTGGTTTCTTGTTACTGCCCCAATCATTCTCTGGGACGCGAGCTACGTGCTCATGCGGTCAGTTGAAATTTTTGCATCACCCAGATCATTCATACACGGACGTCTAGGCCTCGTTCAATGGAAGGAGGCGATTTGAGATGGTTTTGGAGTGGGTTCGATAGGTACGAACGCATTGATACTGTCAGTTCTTTCCCTGCCTTCCTAAGAGTTCATTGTTAGGTGTTGATGTTATTAAACGTTCCAGGTCTATAGCGTCAAGGGTTACCATGAAAAGGCCGGTTTCGCCCCTGCCGCTGGTAAGTTTGAACGATCACTCTTCTAACCCTCTGCATCGCATAAACGTCATTCCAGCGATATCGAACCTTGTGGAAACGTCATTGAACGTGAGTCGAGCATCTCCTTTCCTTCCTTTCGTCCCTCTGATTATCGACAACATCCAGCTCGCGTATGTTTACACAGTCCATCTTTCCCCCAACAATATTGCACCCCTGTTCGGCTTCGCGGGTGCTGGCGTTACGCTATCCAAGACCACAATTTGGGTCCTCCAAGAATATTTCTGTGGGCGTTGTTCTTCTAAGAACATCGACCCCGCGGAAATTCTCAAATTTTGGATTGCGCCGAACGTGTGAGTTCTCGCTATGTTGTCTTCGGAGATTATACGCGTGCTAACACAAAAGCAGGTTGTGGTTCTCTTTCTGTGCGTTAATCGTGATAAGGTTGGGCACCGATATTACCCAGGCTCTCAATCGGCCGTCGTCAAAAGGAAGAAGCGCTTGACTTTCTTTTTTTCGGGATTTCGGTGGATGAAGGGCGTCCTGATATAGATTTCTTGGATTTCATGCTACATTTGTGAATTCCCTATGGAGGCTTACGTTATTTATCACTTGTTAATTTCGGCAGGTACGCCATTGACAACTAAGATGACATCCACTGAGGAAAATTTGGTACGTGATACGCCTAGATTCACTGTCTCGAGTTCTTTCTGTGGATCACCTGGGCCTGTCTTACAGGGCGATACATCCCACCAGGCTTATCATACGTGCGGCATCATATCCTCGCCACAATCAATTATCCATTTAAGATTCAGCCGTCTCTGAAAATTAAGTGGGTTGACGGTTTTCTGATGATCCAGAACCTGAGACTAGAGGCCTGGGTTTTTGGGCCCACCGGGACTTCATATCGCCGTTTGGAATGGTCAGAAGGCTGTTTGTGGATGCAATGGAGATGCGAATTTTGCGAAGGTGAGAAATCCACTCGACGCAATTTCTAATAACGTAAATTGACGTGCCTATCCACTTTAGGAATATGACAATTTCGACGTCCAAATTTCGCCACCGGTTTTTTTGTCAAACTGACCATTGGCCTTGAAGCTTGAGTATTCGTGATCTTGAGGGGCACACTCGACGCCACAGGTCGGAGAAAGTGCAGATATTTCCCGATTCGAGTACTTAAGGAAGACCGGAAGCTAGCTTTTTTCCTGTGCGTCCACGCTGATTCCTCGAGATATGAAGCCGAACAACGCAACCAAATATTGAGGTAAGAGCCGCCAAAGGCCAAGTGTCTATCTAGTACCAAGCGTTGAACTCCCCACTTATTAGTTACAACGAAGTAAAGTCCCGATTCTCACATTGCATGAAGCGATCCACTTCCCTCGAACACATCGACACAGCATTATGCAACTTCGGGAACAGCCAGGGAAGGCAGATAAGGAAGGATCCCTTGCACTGACCTCGTGTTTTGTAAGGAGGTTAAGTGCGTACATCCCTTTCCACTTCCCGTGCTTGGCTCGTCCATGGACAATATGCACTCTCTCCCCATTTCCGTTAGGTTTTCGTCATCCAGTCCACCCAACGAATATGACGATCAACTACGATTAGCAAAAGCGCTAGTCGATAACGGGTCTGATATTCTGAAGGAGCTTCTTGAACTACAAAGCAAGGTGAGTAAGTGGAATGGAGACGCTGTATGGCAATGTATCGAGTCTCTGATGATTGACCGCATCACACAGGGCTGGAATGACGAATCCGCGGAGAAGCACTTTCAAAAGCAGCGCCAGACCTCTGATAATCCTCCACCCGAACTCACCATGATTTGGTTCCGGATGATGAAAGGCTTACTTCGGGAAATCGACACTCGCCTGAAATGCATTCCTGCTAAGGCACCCACAGATTTCTTGGATCTCGGGCGAGTTAATTTTTGGAATGTCATTCGTTATCTGAGCGTTTCCACCATAGATGTTGTCCTGGGGGTTTTTCTTCGTATATACTGGATAAGAACCCCAACGCGAATGGGACAGGCGTTTCACTACCAGTCGCCGATGGAGGGCACGAGTTTTCTCTTGAAGAGCACCATCACTCGCGTTTTAACTTGTTCAGCGCCAATCTCACCTATTATCAGCTGGGACCTACCATCATTGACAATGGGCGATTGCAAGTCCTGCCATTCGACATCATTACGGGGTCCTTCGACGTCGTCCTCCTTGATGGTCATCAATTGCGGACGCAGAGATCAGCTTTACCATGGGATTACGACCGCCTCCTCATCTCCCAGTTAATTCTCGGCCTGCAATCCGTGAAAGATGGTGGCACCATCATCATGAAGCTTCCGATGCCACACAAACCAGTCTCCGCCAGGATTCTTTATCTCTTCAATATAATATCTTCCAGAACGTTGCGTTGGAAGCCGAACCTAATGCATGCCAACCGCGGTACATTTTACGCAGTAGCAAAGGGAGTTGGGAAAGGCCAAGGAGGGCACAAAATTCCGATTATTCTGGGGGCGCTCAAGGCTCTGTGGGTCAATCTGACGTTCGGCGGTGAAGAAGGATCGGGTAGGTATATGGTCCCGGAAGATTTGGATTTCTTAATCTCTATGGATGATCTCGTGAGCCACCATTTGGACTGGCTGACGAAGCTTGGAACCCCTCTTTGGAAGGTACAGAAGGCCGCGCTCGAAAAGTTCTACGACGGAAAACATATTAAATAAATTTTTCTATGATCCTTGCCTGGAGTTTGCTTGGACGAGTTCCTCTATTTTCTGTACGCTTGTCTACTTTACCGTTGTGTAACTAACAATAAAAATTTGATGTAGTACCTTTTTTCAATTGATATTAGTTGGGTGTTACAATGACCTGCCCATTCCTCGAGTGTCGACCTCGATGGCATGGAACTTTGGTTGAAGGAATCAATGATGGAGCATCCACACATACTGTACCGAATTGTATGGCAAAACCGTAGCACTATATGCTACAAAAAAATGCCCTGAAGGCCACAATTTCGTTTTGTGGCCCTGCGGGCGCCTAAAACCTTCCTCGTTCATAAGGCAATTTCCTATCGGTCCGAGTCTCCGTTGCTATCAAAAAAAACCACATGCGACATCTTAGAGTTTAGTAAAGCCTTCTCAAGCGTGGCATATGCGAAAACGCGGCACGACAGGGATACTATATTAATCCCCCGAAGTGTTTGTACGATTGTGGTGTTAATCCTGGTCGAATGATCTACAGGATATCATCGCGATCTTTCCCTCAGTGTGACGCCCCACGAACTGAAGTATTGCATAGACGGCGGAGTTACCAGCTATAACTGGATGACCCCAGGTTTATTTTTGCAATACTACACCAGGCCTGTGTATGTTCGGATGTACCACAAAGAGGAGCCCGGAAGGCAACTTGAAGCACATGGCTATGCTTAAATCCGTCGCAGGAATAGCTTTATAAATAATTCAAGCACCCCAGGGAACGTTATATACCATTCTAATTATTTGTCTTATTTTTCAAAGGACGTCGAGGGTTTAACAAAGAAACAGCGATTTCTGGGAGGATATCTTGACTTAGGGGTCTCGATAAGGAAGGTGGGTCGGAGTTTGTCGGCACCTTTTTTCGCTTCCCACACTTCTCGTCTCAGGACTTAACCTGTTGATAACAAAACAAGTTTCCTCGAGCAAGGATCCTTCGTCTAGGCTCTTTATCGTGGTTTTATAGCCGAGGATCAGGCGTACGTGCATTTGTTGTGGTTTTTTGGAGAATGTTCCTGTGCTGATGAATGTTTTGCATTTGTTTTGTTATACCAGAGTAAAAACGATAAACCTGCAATTTTTTCTCCGAGTTTTTTCAATCTAATTACGATGGATAATTCCCTGCAGCCTCCCCCCCATCATCACACCCATGTATTCGACCCCGCTCTCCACCATACAACCGACGACCCGCAACAGCAGCAGCAACAACAACAACAGCAGCAGCAACAAGAACCACAGCAGCACCAGAATGAATCGGCCAGCACCTCGGGCCTTAACGCAGACGGCACTCCGGTGAAACGACGGCCAGGTAGACCCAAGGGTAGCACGAAGAAGAATTTATTGGCAGGCTCACCGGTACCTCCGAAGATCAAGAGGCCTGTGGGCAGACCGAGAAAGGATGGATTGCCAGCTGGTTCGATTGGTCCAAGAGTGAAGCGAGAAAGAACGGCGGTTCCAGCGGTGCGCCATCCATGTTGTCGGATTATATTTGCGCGAAATTGACGGTGAACCAGGTTAACTATGGTGTTGGTTACCCAGCCATGCCCTATGGTTTCTCTCTCAGTGCCCCGATGCCCCCAGTGGCGCCGGTCCAGGTCCCTGCCTTCCAGCTCGATCCAGCGCTGGGGGGCGATGAGTGGGCTGAGTTGGCTCGAACCAATCCAAACGGCTTCCTGAGCACGTTGCTAGCCGCTCTTGCTGCACCAAACCCTGTTTCGAGTGCCGGACCGACGGTGGAAGAAGCTTTCAAATCCCACCTCGTGTCCTTGGCCCCAAACCCAACCCAAATGCAGCCCATACCGTCTTTATATTCCATTCTCAAAACATTTTGGTTGCCCTCGAGCCCAGCTTACTTTTCGCTCACAGCTTCAGCCTCCACCGCTCGCACTCCCTCTGAGCACCGGTTCTTGTATTGGGATCCACAACCACTCGTGTTTAATGGTATCGCCTGCCCCAACTGCTCCGCACCACTCATCAACAAAGGGCGTATCAGCTCCGGCCCTGTAAAAATCTACGACATCGAAAAGCCCTTCTTTATTGTTGGTTGCGAATACGCCTGCCGTTCCCCTCCTTGTATCGCAGCTACATCTCCTGAGGGCCGCAAGTTCGCGTCTACTGACCCCTCCATCTTCCGCTCATTGCCTACGCTTCTCAGGAATGAATTTCCTGCGAGGTTGCTGCAGGGCGAAGCTGATTCGGGGTGTGGCCCCGATGTTTGGAATTGGAAGGCGATGGGTGTCAGTACCGGCCTGTGGAATCTAGTCATGGGAGCGTTGAGGGCGGGGGCGCGCAAGGAGATGATTTTAGGGATGATTTGGGCTGTCCAGCATAAATTACCGGAGGCACTTTCCGAAATGCCCGCTGTCCCCCCTGCGCAACCTCAACCTCAGCAAGGACAAAGCCATGATGGAGAAACCGATAAAATGGAAACAGAAGAGACCGAAGAAGAAGAAGCAGTCCATAACGAGGTTAACAAGCCTGACGCGGGCTCCGTCCCAGATTCAAGTCAATCTCAAACAATTTCCTCAACGGTACGATTGAAATAATTTTTTCCGGATCACAACAAACCCATCCCTCGTAGAACTTTTCGGATGCTTATGGAGATGCTTGGAGAGAACATGCCGGCATGGTCGACACTTCTACCAAACAGCCATCGGCGGCGTCGTCTTCATCTGTTGCTGCCCCTGCCGCGCCATCCGTGTCCAGCCCACCCGCAGCTTCCAGCTCGACGACGGCAGGGCAGGCCTCGATGATGCAAAATGCGCCTACCTATAACCCGTACCCCGCTTATCCGTTCACGCCATATGCTTACGTTCCACCGCATCTCGTCAATGGGCAAGGGATGCCCATTGGACAAAATTCTCCTGCTGTATCTGCTTCTGCCTCGGGGTCAGGTTCTAACCCTGCAGAGGGAGGAGGCGCTCTCGCCACGGTTACGCAGAGCAAGCGCAGCCCGAGGCACTGTTGCAAGTGTGGCTCGCAGGATTGTAAGGGCAAGGGAGGGCGTTCGTTTTGTATGAATAGTTGTCAGGATTGCGGCAAGTTGGAGTGTAAGGGAAGGAATAGCCGGAGGCCTGATAAGAAGTGCTCCGAGGGATGGTCGTAGGTGCAAGATTGATTGATTTTGGACTCAACGGAGTATTTGTAGGCTTGATTTTTCTCTTCCTCCTTTCCTCTTTTTTTTTCTTCTTTTTGTGTTTTCGTATTGGGCGATGATCGTTACATTATTTTTGCTGTACCTGTATTCTCGATCCAAGCGTCGACGCGTCGACGGTTAAATACTACGTTACTGTATCCCTTCTACCTTCTCGAATAAAGCAATTGTAGGTCTTCTGATTGGTTTGTGCCTGGACGTAGATGTCCGGCGGTTTCGAACAGTACTTATAGTTAAATAACTTTCCCTCCGAAGCTCTGACGAAATTCCTGACATGCAACTGCTTGGTGATCATGACGCTAACCTGCTTGCATGATCTGACAAGACATATTATACAACCCCCAGAGTGAGCCTCACCCTCGTCCAGTCCCTGGTATATTCCATACCAGCACAGAGATACATAGTACCAACTCCTGGATTCTTTCCCTACGGTTTATAAACTAGTTATCATATTGTCGTCCACGATAAAGGCCGTCAGAATATCAATAGAATAAGGCCCAGAGCGTTGCGTATGTCTCTAGCCGTCGTTCATGCATTTCCCAGTACGGGGAAATTGGACGCATTCCGGATACCACCAGAAGCGTTTCCAGCAGCTTTTCAGCGTGGATGAATCGGTGCCGCTTGGTGTCATCACTGAGTCATAGAGCCCAAGAAATCTTAGCAATCCCCCACTTCAGCGAATGACAAAACATCGACAGTGTTCGCCTTGTTGGAATAACCATGGCCCAATGCGAGTAGACAGAAAATTCAGACAGTATCGCTCAACTACTGGGCGATAAACATGAGTACGGGGGGAAAAAGTAGGAAAGAAGGTGATGGTTTTGTGAAAAGAAATATTTATCGGATGATTCCGCGCAAGCGAGCCGATCAACATGTTGGCGAGGATCCTTATTTATATTATAAAGGCTGGCTGTTCCTGGTCTAGGTTCTGTCTGACACCCTTACTCTTTTTTCTCTTGAACCACCACAAGCACTTCACACAGAGCGTTCAGTATGTCCTCATCGCGAGAGATTCTCAATGTCCAGGTATGTTATTGTTTCCTAACAACCATGATCTACAATTGTGCCCGTGACTGACCGCCTCGGAAGGTCGGACAAGCTGGCAACCAGGTACGCTCCTTTATTGCTTTCAAACTCTTTCGATGCGAATTTTGGGTCTTGTAGGTCGGCGAAACGTTCTGGCAGATGCTGCTAGCGGAGCATGGGATCGATAATTCGGGGGTGAGCTTGTCAACATTTTGTTACGTGTCATCTGGTTTTGACGCGTCTTTGTCTTCAGTCTTATCACGGCAAGGATCCTCTGCAGCTACAAAGAGTCAGCTTCGATCTATCTGCAAGTCTGGCGTATCGTTGACTTCCGTGTTATAGGCTGGAGTGTATTTTGACGAAATCACGGATGGTGGATCGACGCGTTATGTGCCACGGAGTGTTCAGGTCGACCTTGAGGCTGGCGTTTGCAACAAAGTTCGTCCCGCTTCTCTTTCTAGTTTATTGCTCTGAACTTGCATGAAGCTCCGGAGTGGGATCCTGGGGAACCTTTTTCGTCCTGATACATATCTGACATCCGCATCCGGTGCTGGGAATAATTGGGCCAAAGGATGTGAGTGATCTTACAGATCTTCAACGATATAGTCATTAACTGGCATACGTAGACTACACAGAAGGTGCTTTATTTGTTTCCTTCGACCGATCGTCAATTAATCCCTGAACTTAGGTGCTGAGCTCGTCGATTCCATCCTCGTATGTCGCGGCCCCTGTCATCGGGTTGTTTTATTTTTTTCCCCTGACGTCATACATTCGGACAGGATATAGTGCGGCGGCAAGCCGAAAGCTGCAACGCCTTGCAGGGCTTCCAAGTGCTGCACTCGCTCGGTGGTGGAACTGGCGCAGGGTTGGGGAGCTTGATGCTGAGCAAGCTCCGAGAGGAATATCCCGATCGTATGATGGCTACCTTTTCTATCCTCCCTTCACCCAAAGTCTCGGAAACTATTGTCGAGGTACTCTACAATGCTCATTTCATCGTCGCTTCCTATCTGATGGTTAATTTGTGACCAGCCTTATAATGCCATGCTCTCCGTCCATCAGCTAGTCGACAATGGCGATCTTACGATTTGTATCGATAATGAGGCTCTGTATGTCTGTTATATGTGCCCCTCCGTTATCGAAGCTGACTTTGGACTAGATACGACATCTGCACGAGAACCCTGAAGGTCAAAAACCCGAACTTCGATGACTTGAACAGCGTTCGTCTTCCTATTGCGTTTTCGGCCTTTACATTGTGCTGATCATCATCAATCCTTAGCTAATTTCGCAAGTTATGTGTGGGGTCAGCACGAGTTTGCGCTTCCCTGGACAACTCAATGGGTTCGTGCGAAGTTTCGTTTCAAAGTGTGAAACATATTGAGCTACTCCATAGAGATCTACGCAAGCTTGGAATGAATTTGGTCCCGTTCCCTCGCGTAAGGTTTTACAGTCTCTTTCAACGATTTTAGCTAATCATCATTCTCGTAGCTACACTTTTTGATGCCGAGCTACGCGCCTTTCTACGACCCGAAAGCGAAACATTTCGAGAAGAACTCTGTCCCCGAACTCACTAAAGCGTATGTTCCTCCTTTTCTAACATTTCGCATCTATAAATCATTTCCACAGTTTATTCGATCGCAAAAATTTGCTCGTCGCTTGTGATCCACGCTTTGGGTTTGTCACGCCATCTTCTTTCTCATTTTCATACCACCCTAACCTTCGCTACCTCGACACTCAGCCGCTACCTCACGGCTGCAACAATCTTC
This sequence comes from Hebeloma cylindrosporum, assembly GCA_000827355.1. Classification (NCBI taxonomy): domain Eukaryota; kingdom Fungi; phylum Basidiomycota; class Agaricomycetes; order Agaricales; family Hymenogastraceae; genus Hebeloma; species Hebeloma cylindrosporum. Next base: position 517,351 of record KN831786.1, on the reverse strand, counting down.
CGTGGTAATATCTCTTCTAGAGAAGTAAGTGACTCGGACTGTGCTCGAGTAAGAACGTGATGACATTCTTTGTGTTCTCCGCAGGCTGAAGTATGTACCCTGTTCTCTGCGGGATCATGCTCTGTTTGAATCGGCCGCTCAACCTTGGTCGTCTTTATAACTGCTCTTGTCTCCATTTGCTGCTTGCGTCGACTTCCGCTTGCCTTTCAATCTGTGCCTGCACTTGGAAACACCTTCGCCATCTAGGTCGCTGTACACGACCTCCAGGCCAAAAACTCCCAACATTTCGTAGAGTATGACCATCATTTTTCTCGAAGTGTCCGCGTGTTGAATTACTTGGACTAGGTGGATTCCTGATAATGTTTCGGTTTCCCTCGTCCGCGTCCCTCCCGTTGGGCAGACTCAGGTATGTTATCGTTCTTTCTGATTATTTATCGATATCAACACCGCGATGCTTCTTTTAGTCGGCAACGGCGCTTTCAAACTCGACTGCCATTCAAGAATTGTTCAAGAGGACGCTTGATAGCGTGCGTTATTATCTATAATTACTCTGGAATCTTGTAGACTGACGGACAACCGTCGTTAGTTCTCCGTTATGTTCAAGAGAAAAGCCTTCTTGCATTGGTTTGTCGTTTTCGCCGCATCGTCGACTGGGATGGACGCTCATAATTCTACGCAGGTATACTGGCGAGGGTATGGATGTCATGGAGTTCTCCGAAGCTGAGAATAACACCCGCGATCTTGTGTGAGTACTCGCCTTTCCTTTCTCTTATATAACCCCCTGTTCTGATCTTATTCTTGTTTTTAGTGCTGAATATCAACAGGCAAGCATATTCGGCCTCAAAGCTTAACTGGATATTCTTACTCACCTATGAACTTTAGTACCAAGAAGCTACTGCCAACGATGACGAGGAGGAACAATACGAAGACCAACCCACGCAGGAAGAATAACGTACCCCATGCCAATTTGACTGTTCCCAGCCAAAAACTTGTTTCGTGTTCTGTATAGTTCTCGTCCTCCATGCGCGTTAAATTACATATCCAAACGTCCTATACTTAATCACTGTGTGTCTCCCTCATCTTTGGTTACTTTCCAAACATATATACTCTGACTAGATCAACTTTCTCTTTTATTTGCGTTTACTCATTCGAAACATTTGTTGCCACACCTTTCTTGGGGTTTGTCGATTATCGTAGATCTGGAAATGTAAATTTTCCTTTGTGTTCTTTTCAGCTTCGTTCCCTCCTACTGGCATCTCATGTGATTCTGTGGAATCTTGTGTCCTGACCCCCTGTGGAGAAGATTAGGAGGAGCGTTATCGATGTTGTACGGGATGAACAAGCGGTAAGGTGGCAAGATCAGTAAAATTAAAAGAGTTCATCCAAGTCAACCCGACAGTCGAAGTTAGTGTGATATTGGCTGAGGATGCGATTGACATTCACCCGAGGGCGAAATACAAGTTTCCCCAGGAACGATAAGCAGTTCTTCCAGCTTTAGTACGTCTTTCTCGTTGGTTCATTTATCAAGAACGTACACTGAAAATCAGGGGTATAAATCATCGCACTTTGCTCGCAGCCATTGTGTAGCTCAATAACCTTTATCACGCCAAAGCTGATGCTCCGGCCAGCTCTAATATGGAAGGTGTTGATCTCAACGTGACGCTGTCGTATGCAGATAGGTTCAGGATCAGAAAACCGGGGAGCGGGTGAACCTAGTATTGTCCTCCACATATCGATGGTAGGTACATAGATGTTCGGTTTTACAGTATACCAGGTAACCATTCTATGGATCTGAGGAGAAGGAATCGAACGTTGGGAGGATCCTCATTTCCATCGATGCTTCGAAAAGATTTTGAAAGGAAACTGGGAACACCACGATCCGTTCGAGCTTGAGGGAAGACTTAATGCCCAGAGCTCGCTCTATGGTCGTCCGAGCCAGTCGAGTACCTTTAGGACTTTCCAGGGTTGGCTCGCGACGAGGTATGTATCACATTTCTTTATCTCAGAAGCAAAATGTGCCTCTGGCGTTGGTCATGACAGCGAGACGGGGTCCACCCAGGGAACTTTGAAAGCCTTCCCCGACGTGTTGTTGTCGAGCGCATATATCATTTTGAGACCATTCTTCACTCCTACTGTGGAACCGAGTTCTAAAGGAATATTCGATCCCAAGAATCGGAAATTCGGTTCATCCGCTGGCTGAGCATAGTTTCTGGAGCAAGTTGACAGTTTTCAACCAGACATCAGTCAATCTGATTTTCCTGGAATTTTCTCCAAAGATGGCGGATACGGAGGGCCAGCATTGACGCCGGCCCTTCACCCCAATTTAAATTTAGAGGATATAATAATTTCTGGGCCCAAGGTCAAACTAGGCCATGCTGTTTTCTGGCACTGCGATGTTGTGCACTCCGTCGAGGAGGAGCACACCGGAACAGAAGATTCGGCAGGTAAGTTACCCTAACTTCTTGATGAAAAGCGTTCGTGTGCCCTAATAATTTTTCGATGCAAGTGATGTATATCCCAGCAGTCCCGTTGACCCCACAGAATGCGGGATATATCAAGCGGCAAAAGGAGAGCTTCCTACATGGCCAGCGACCTCCTGACTTTGGCAAAGGACGAGGAGAAGAAGGGTACATCGGCGTTGCTGATATCAACGATGTTTTGAGTCAGGTAGGACAACGAGCTATGGGATTGGTTGGGGCATAAGGTCGGCTTTGAATAAGGAATTTATGAAGTTGGAACAGACAAGGTGTTTTGTTTTGTTAGGTTCGGAGCAAGCCCGCTCCGGGCCGGGAACCGGCACCTTCGCAGAAGGGGCTTGCTTCAGAGTCGATCAAAATGATGCGTCGTTCGTGCAGCCTCTACACCTTTCACGATGAACGCGCATTTAAAATTACAGATGTATTGGGTATATAAGATGTATCATTACCAATATATGCCCTTGTACCATTGAATATGTGTCCCGTTCACTTTCGGGGAGCCGGTAAATCTTGAGTATCCATGAATTCAGAAACCTGCGATCTTGAGAACATCCAGACCATTTCTGACCAAATAAAATATATGTACGTATATTATAGTGTTATACCTCTGTCTTTAGGAAGTTTCACGAGCTTAGGATAATGCGATGGCTCACAATTGAGGCAGTACTCGACGATCAACGAGCGTGATGCGCGGTTGTCACATCGGTCACATACGGCGCGGCGAACACATGGACGCTGCATGTACGCAACGACGCGCGTCTTAAGTGCGGATTCATATACAGCGAGATAGCTATGTGGGAGGGAGTGTGGAAGGAGGCGATATCGATTTCGACGCTCATCGGGACTCAAGATATCTTTGATCCTGAAGG
>KN831786.1:477322-497044 GCA_000827355.1 Hebeloma cylindrosporum | reverse complement strand
CCACCGGACGAGGATGTACAAGCGATTCAAAAGTTCTTTGGGTTGGAGGAACCTGCCGGCTGGTTTTTGGAGGCAGAGGCTTATCGTCAGTGGGGCCCGAGGCTTATGTCATATGGTAATATATACCCAAAACCCAGCCCGTAACCGGGGTGGTTCTGCTTCGCGATCTCGTATCTCAATCAGGGAGGTAGCCACTCCAGTATTACAACTCCAATATATCGACAATGTTATGTAAAATTTTCTTTAAAAAATTGTGGAGCTCGTGACACTCAATCAGAAGTTCTATTGAATCGCCGAACGCGTACTTATAAGTTCTGTAGCCGCCAAGGAATGAATTTGTCCTCGAGAGGATAAGTAAACGTATGTCACAAAACACGTGAGAAGTTACCGACGCGTTTCGCCTTCTTTCAAGACGCGAAACAAGCCTCTCCTTCCCCATTACTTTCAACAAATATACTTTTTCTCTCTGATTTTAAACGACACAACTTCACTCAAAATTTTTGAACCATGTCGTTTCCTGAGCTGGACTTTGGAATTCTTTTTGGAGAGCCGGACTTTCACGACGATAGTGTCCTTGGTTTCGTAGTAGATCGGGAACATGACAAAACGGTCCGTAAAATATCCTTTACCCATCTTGTGAGGCGACCACCTATATTAATGGATCCTCTATGGAAATTGCGCACTCACAGTCCAGTGGAGAGACCCACCCGTATTTGGATCCCTTCGACTTTGCTTCCGAAGAGCCTTTCATCTTCGGGGAACCGCTGAAACCAGCTACCAACTTTGCTTGGGACCTTCCCGAGGCACACTTCAGGAAGGAAGTGCAAAGGAAGCGAGCATCTGGAAATAAATTGTCGAGCAACGAAACTCCCATACCTCTTCCCGAATCGCCTCTGGAACAACAGATGCTCGTCCATACTTTGCGCGTCAATGTAACGGCCAGTGAGAGTAATCCCAATTCCAAAGCCAGGCTTGGCCCAAAGGACCTCAAAGAGATCGGAAAAGAAACCAAGATGCAACCTGGACAGGGTGTGGCCCCCGAGTTTATGAAGCGATCTTCGTTGGGTGCATTCGGTCCTGTGGTGACGAAGATCAGGAAGAAAAGGAAGAGTGATGCCGGTACAGCCTGGGCGGAACGAGGGGAGGCAGACGGCGTGTCTACTTCCCATGGACGTGACAATGCGAACTCGCAGGAAGGCAAGGGCTTGTCTACCTCTTTAATCGAAGACCAAGATGAAGCGACGCGTTTGGGCTTCTTACCAATGGACATTGTGTTGGAATAGTAGAGCGCCTTCGTGAAACCCTTCTCCGACTCGACTTTTTAAATCTTTAGATGTCACTGGCATCGTTCAACTTGAATTGGACGCCTTTCTAGCTGGAACTCGTTTGGTTGTTCCCAAATTTCTATATGGAATAGAATATTACTTTCGGATGAATTCGCACAACGAAACTAGAGTACTTACCCGTCAAGTCCTTGAAAATTCAAAAATCCCATAACTTGCGTTCTAAAGGCCGGGTTCTGTCGGGCCGTCTGGACGATCGCTCCGAACCTCGAGCCTCGAGGCTTGATCTTGACATCCATCCTGATCTTGCTCACGCTCTCAGCAAATCATAAGTATCTTGAGTTGAATGTGTTCGAGATTACACAGTACTTCTTTGTGAGTTATATCGCTTCTTCACCTCCTGTTATGTTGCTAAAGCAAAAGTTGCAGAGTATAGTTGGCGAATGCGAAGCCTTCACCGTTGCGGTGATTTGCTTCAAGCATTCCCACCTTTTCAGCGATTGACAGATAGGCTTATTGTCCTTGCTATTGTACACGATCCTCCGCTAATTTTGAAGTAGGCTGCCAGGCTGTATACATATAATGCAGAGTTCTACTTTGCACAGGACGTCACCCCCCATGGTCTGAGTCCCCCCTTTCGTGCGGGAACATATAATCCTGGAACCCGCTGCGCGGAAAAAACCTCTACGCCATCTTGGTTCTTCCCCCCCAATTTTGCACGCTCTTTTTCTTTTATTTTGGGTGCTTTCTGGTATTCACCCGTTCCAAATGCCGGCTCCAACCGCGTTTTTAGCCCCATACCCCCCCAACCTCTTTCATATCGCCGAGTCGCAGGCGCTCTCGGGTTCCTCCGCCTCTTTTTCGTCCACTTCCTCTGCCACATCAGCATTCTTCGACCGACTCTCTCGCGCTTCGTCCGCATCCGCATACCTCACGGACCTCACGCCCCCTATTACCCCATCTCATTCAAACCTCGACAACGAGCGGAAGCAAGGTGACCAGCAGTCGAAACCACCGAAGCATGACTCTGGTGCTCAGCAGGAATCGACGCCGAAGGATAGCAGGCACCACCTTGTTCGGTCTATCCTCAGATCGGACGACGACCTCGGTTACAGATCGGACGCTGAGCTGGAAGGTGCAGATTTCGACGCAGTTGATGCTCTTCGGACGAGACTCCGCAGGTCTAAACAAACGCTCAACAGTCGACGGGCTTTGAAGATCATGGAGATGCGGGACACTCCTCTCTCCTCTATGGATGATGACGACGACGACGAAAACGACGCACTTCTGGGAACTGCGTCCCCACCGATGGACGTGGAAGGGAACCCCGTTGAGGATTGGTCCGGCGATTTCGAGCTCCGGAATTCACAGGTGAGCATCTCATGAACGTATTACAATTTATATTCATATTTGGTCCAGGCTCAGTTGAACGCGTCGCCAGGTATCAGCGAGTTACAGCGAGATAACCACGACGGAAGCGCCACGCATATTTGGCCCACTCAACCGTATGTTGAATGTGACGATTCCATTCACGAGCCACTGCTCGAGAATTTATGTTCTCCGAATTTGCCACCCAAACCCACCATTCAGGCCATGGATCTCGACTGGGAATGTTCTCCTTACTCCCTCGGCAGTGCGGCCTCCTCGCCTAGTTCCATCTGCCACTTGTTAGGGTCCCCGTTGCAAATCGACGCTACCGGCACCATGTCTTCGCCTGCCATCTACAATTCCTCGATCATCGGCAGTCATTCGCCCTCTCAGTCTCCTCTAGCAACGATTTCGAATTTGATGTTTTCTTCGCGTATTCGTCATGTGCCTGGCGCTCTCACAGGCGACGACCTCCCCGTAGCGGACTTGATGCGACTGGAAGTTTCGGCTGCGCAAACTCAAGCAGAAAGTACGCCCAGTCGTCTACGGTTGCCCGTTGGCCTTGGTTTTGAGATGCCATCACCGACTTCCCAAATATCTATCACCGTCTTGCACCCACATCAATATGAAGCTCACGAGGGCTTATCCCCCTCCGCGTCGGACGGTGAGAATCTTATCGACTTGGATAGCCCTGGATTCTCCCATTACGATCAGCTCTCGGAAATATCACTCGACATCCCGCTTGATGGAGACCTGGTGGAGGATAAAGAGAACGCCCAGTTAATGTCACCTTTGGGTGTTGGAGAGATCCGCATGGAGGTTGTCGAGGAGAAGATCATCAGCAACGAGCGTTCCGATAACGCTGGCAGGGAATTCGCTGGGCTCGGCCTTGGAGGTTTGGCGGGAGCCTCCCTTCAATCTTCGGGGTCGATATCACGGCTCTTCTTAGTCCCGAGTCCCAGCGCTGGCAAACTTTCAGGAGATCGAGCGATGGAAAGCAGCAGTTTCAATAACATGTTTGACGAGCAGTATTGTTCTCCAGGTACGCGTTTTTTACCTGCTTCCATCGCAAACTAAAATCGACGTTATGCTGCTAAGGAATCAAGGACCGTTCAGAATCTATGTCCTACTCCGGAATCATTCCTCGATCCGCTCTTTTGGAGTCGGTCCATGCCCGCGACTTCAACCTCGACCACATGTCCGTCTCTCCCCTACAAACGGAATTTCTCCTCCCCCTGCCACATGAAGACCAACTACCCGAGAATATTCCCGACGCATTCTCAGACGACAACGTCAGCGCCAAAAAAAGCCCCGGGATCGAGCAACCTCCTGCTCTCTTGGAAGAAAAAATACCTCTGTGTCCGTCTCAACGTGTAGTTCCGACTTCGCGGCTCGGCCTGGTTGGATCCAAGGTGCTCAAACTGCCTTCGCGGTTTTCCTCCGTGTACGGTTGCCGGAGTCCGACCGAAACGTCTCCGATGCTACTTACTCCAGAGAACGACCCCCGTAGTCCGTGTTCGCCCACCGAGGATTACTTTAGTCTGGAGAAGCGTAACTCGCAGGGCCAAAATGCTGAAGATGTAAACTCGCAGGACCAAGAACCTCTGGCTTCCACCTCCCTACCGGTTATTTCGTCCGTCGTTGCAGACCAAGAATGTCCTGAGGAGCGCGCTTCAGATCCTATTCTGAGGCCGAGCAAGAGCGCGGAGGGTTTGGGGATGGGTTTACCTTCCAACGTTGCAAACCAACACCGTGGTTACGAAAACATGACCAGCGCCGAAGGATGTATGGATCTAAACAAGTTGGCTTGCACCTCGTCGCCGCATGAAGACCTGGCAGCCGATAGCTCTTTTGAAGGGTCCAAGGATTCCGTTGGAAGTGCTAGGTTTGCTAAACGTCGACTGTACGATATCCCAGAATTTCTCACTCCTCCCATCGTTCACGAGACAACCGCACCTGCGCCAACACCATCAAGCAGTCGCTTGCTGAACACAGCGTGGGCGAGCCTTGGCTTATTCAACCGTCTTTCGTCGAGCAGGTCCAATCACTCTTGGATAAGTTCCGACTCTGCTTCGAGGGGGTGTGGATTGCCCACGTCGTCTAGCACGCGGGAAGGCGACCGCTCGCCTCTCCATGTCAACACCGACCTCTGTCCCCCACTGAAAATGAGTACCTCCACACTACCGCTGCCTCCCACCCCCCCAGCGCAAAAAGTACGGCTATGGATGTCGCGCAGCCCAATTTCAGGGTCGTCATTGTCGGTTCTGAATTCAAATTTATCTCCCGTTGAGGCCTGTTCGACGTCGGGAGGGACCTCGCCAGCCGTCGTTGAACACACGCAGGTCCCCCGTGGTCTGGGTATTTTCAGGCGAAACAACAGTAGTCAATCGCCTAAGGTTGGAAAGGTAAATCGGTTCAAGCCTGTTATCAGGAAGCTTCAACTGTTATTTTAGGCCTAACTTTAAGTGGACCTTAGTACGTAGTTCTCATGTCGACTTGGAACACTTCTTCACTTTTGTAAAAAATGTTTTGTAATGTCATTTTCTTTCTAGAGTCAGCGGAAGCAACGTTACATTTAACAAGCATCCAAGGCGCCTCCGTTCAATGGGATCTTTCCGAAAATACCAAAGCTGCGTTCGTTATCATTTGACTTCCAAAGCTGGTCATCGTATTCGAACGCGAAAACGGGGATGCTGGGATTGTCCCGGCTTGCACAATTGAGTTTTTCAATGGCGGTGCGTTCATCAGCAACGGAGGCGACGGCTACGCCAAAGCTTCCACCTCGGGAGGGCCACCCAGATCTAATCGAAGGTTTTACATTTCAGCCATCGCGATGGGTTCCACGCGCCGGAGGGTGACTTACTCAGTTATGTATATCTTCTTTCCCGGACATGCTTGCTTGAGAGCTGGATAAACAATTTTCGACAAGAAATCCCCTGCCTGTGCTGACGTTTGATGACCATCGAAGAAGGCGCTGATGAAATTAACGACTATATCAACACTGAAAGGGGTAGTTTTTAGAGACGCGCTTACTGAGCATTGGCTCCGATGAAGTCCCCATCGCAAAACGGCTTGTTATCACGAATTGTAACCCAAACGTGCACAGTCGAGACGGGAGTTGAGATGCCAGCTCCCCGAAGGGTTGCTACGACGGCGCCGTCAGATGCAATTTAAGTAACTGAATTCCTAACCAATTTCATACCCCTAACACCTGACACCTTCGCCATGATGTTCGCAGCTGAATCATTCACCTAAACGCAAATTCGAATGGGATTATCAATGGATGTTAGGACGGATGCTTTTGGATCGGAGATACCTCGTTCCCAATAGTTAGCCCAATATATCGCTCAGCGCCATACTTTCCATACGCCGCCCGGAATGTCTGGACGTCAGCACTAGTGTCGGATGTTGATCAGAGGACGATTGTTCACCGGGCAGGGAAGTCACAATCGCCACTCACTCGATTTGTGCAGCGCCAGCGGCGATGGTGCCCTAAAGGGATCAAGGTTTAGTAAGTTTAATATCTAAAATCCACGAGGATCAAATTGAAAAGCCACGATACTTACAGAAACATAAATCCCTGCCATGACTTGAAGTCCTGCAGCCTTAGCCGCCGAAGAGGCCAGATCCAACGCGTTGCAGTCAAAAGCAAGAATACGAATCGCACCGAATCCTTGTGCTTTGGCATCATTGGCTAGTTGGTTCCACTAGAACAGAGGTTTTCAATAGATTTCCGGGATCGGTCGCGAGTGCCAAACCTGAGCTTGAGTACGACAAGTGTATGAGCCTGTTCCCCCGATGCTGTTGGATGCCGTGATTCCTGCAAAATGGTTTTTCGCTAGAGCGGGTAAGACTAGCAGAGCGGCGATTAGGGTTGTAAACATCCTGAATCCCAGCGGGTAATGATGCTGGTCGTCTACATCTGTAGAGGCCTTTATATCATTCCGGAGAAGACCCCCAACTAGGACTCCTTGATTCAACCAGGCCTAAGAGAGCAACGGATGCCATCACGCTTCTACATGAGAAGAGGAAGTTAACCAAAAAATTAACCATAGGGGGATAAGCACGAAGTGGAGTGGACGGCTTTCCATAACAATCTAGTAGAAATACCTTTTTGTAGATGAGTGCTTGTGGTGACTTTCATTCTGGCCGATATGCCGCAATGCCTTGGAGATGCCGTGTCAGGAACTTTTCACGAAGAACAGCGTGAATGCCAGATTTCAATTTAGAACAGGGCTCTTACCATCTTCCGAACCTATAATCCCCTCCGGAAGTTTTTCTGGACTGGTTTTGGACTCCACTGGCGCTGCTTTCTCCGACTCTTCTGGAAATATTACTTCTTAAAAATTGATCGGAAATATCACGGACTTTACTATTCATATTCCTTGGGACAAAGAAACGAACCAATGTGTCGACGCACTGGATCACGACGACTGTGGGACAGCGGTATTCACCCCTGCGAAATCGTTCCCCGCAGAGTACGGGGATCTTCACTTGGCGCCTAAGGATGAACAGATGGGAGTTTTGAACCAACCGACCGAGGTAACAAAAAATGGGTGGTAACCATTGGACGGCTGAATCCTTTCCCCACCTTGGTAAAGTTTCTGATATTACTGAGGGAGTCATTCACCTTGAACGGATCCTGCTTCCCAAGAAGTACCTCAGGATAGATCCAGGTTATTAATAACTGCATATCGCTCGGCTCACTCTCCTCCATCAAAGGAATTCTTGTCCGAAGTGATGGAAGCATTGGTGCAGCAGGCTAGCCACATTATTGATATTCACATACACCCTACTATCTAGATGGGTTAACAATCCTGAATTTACATTTACCCGTAACGTTGACACCCAAGGAGCCGTTTTACGATTGATCATGAGAGGTGTTAATTGTGTTAATTGTGATACAGTTGCGAGCATATAATGTGATAGTTTGTCACAAAAGGAATTGTTTAAAATTATGATAGAAAAAGTACGCGATTAATACTGAGCTATTTATCTGCCATTGGGATCATCGGGAGTTCAGTACGGGATGATTTTGGCGAACGTGGGCCATCATCCGGTCTTTGCGCGTGTCGGTATTGGGGCATGTATTGCAGCTATAGTGCTTCCTTTTCCCTTCCCAAATGATGCTGTACGCAGTCGACTCCTTCTGTGAGTTCTCGTTGCGTGCTGTCGGGGCCCGGGGAATGTCAAGTTTTGCTCTCTTCTGCGGTGGCTCAGCATCCTCAGTCACGTCTTTCGGTTCCACCTTGCTTTTTCGAGATCTTGTCAAAAGTCCCATGTATTGATCCGATGTAGCGGAGGATTCAGCGGAGGATGCAGAGGTGCTGAGACCAGATGGGGCCAGAGAAGGTGAAACACAAGCAATGGGGACAGCCACACTGGCTTCCGAATCCATATTCACATGGTTGGTACAATCGGTGTTGAATTCTGAGTAGTCACCATATACTGTGGCAGCGTCATCATCCGAGTTTAATTCCTCTCCGTTTGACATTTGCGAGCCATCATCGATGCCCAAATAAGCGCCCAATCCATATTCTCCATAGCCGTTGACAGGTTCTTCCGAGTACTCACTGAAGCTTCTGTCATTCCTCGCCTCCGCTGAGGAAGAAATGATATGATCATCCCAGGTCGAATCGAAGGACGAGACCGTGTCTGAACGACCCAGTGCGTTAGAAACAGGGGCTTCACTTGCGCTCTTATGCTCAAAAGTGGTGGAGCCCTCACTGGAAGCCGGCATAGAGATAAGACGGTCCCAGTAAGTGTTAAAAGTCATAACCGTATCGCTCCTAGTGAGTGGGGAAGTGTTAGACGAGGTCGAACTGCAAAAAGACGAACAGAGTTTATTAGAAAAGGATTTCAAGTTTGTTGGATCGAACGCTCACATATCTGACGCGTCATGAATCGGGACAACATCCAAGGACGATAATTCTTGTTCTAAACTGTAATGGCTATTGGGGCTCATCGTGAAGGAGTCAGGGATGTATCGATCGGCAGCTGCTGAGAGTTGATGCCACTGGTTGGGTCAAGAGTGAAAAAAGGGTGTGATGTGGGATCAAAGGAGAACCTGCGCTTATATACTTTTCAGTCTCTCAGGACCGTAGCTGCCGGCATCAGGCCGAGAGAAAAGTGGGCCACAAGAAATTCCCAAATGAAGCAATTCTTTGGTTTTGGTTTCTACAATGCGGTTGCGCGTGGCGTCTCGTTTTTGTTGAAGACAACTGGCATTACGGTTTTGTCAGACAACAATTACATATTAATCATGGCTCGCAGTTGTCGGTTAGGCAAGCATTTAGTCCGCTCCGCGATGGCTTCCATTAAGTATGCATTATGCGTGAGGTATGAATTACAAGGCCCGCCCATCGCCCACGCAACCAACCGTTTTGGGCGCCCATTATTAGCTTTGTTATGTATCTGAAAAATTTTAATATTTAACTGGCAGCCTGGCCTGTACAACACTCAAGCAGGATGAAGCAGTGGCAAGTTTTTGATACATGCGAAGATAAACCAATAGTCACCGGCACTTGTCGCTACCCTCTCGTGCCCATGAGGCTCTCGTCATTGTCGTCGTCTCCGGAAAAATGGATAGGGAAGGGGAATAGGCAGATTTATGTAGATGTCGAGCCCTTCACTGTTAAACCTTAAGACCCTACTAATTCTAGACGTTGTTCTGACCGCAGGTCTCCTCAGAGGAATGTCCAAGCATGACTACCTTACTACTCAGCACTCAACGCAAAATATTTAAGCTTCCACTCATTAACGAGTCACGCCTGCTTTGAAGCCTCGTAAAAAAGGCTGCTATTCAATGAACTGTATATGTAAATTACTCCAGTCGTAATATCATCTCCAAACCACCCAAATCCCCGTCCTTCTTCAAGCCCGAAAACATCAGTCGAAAAAAGAATGCTCGCTAGTAAAACAACACAATGAAGTCGAAGGCCGCTCGAAAGCAGGCATAAGTTACGAGAATCCGACTTGAGGAGAATCCGAACTCGTGAAAAAGGTCAAAAAATGATGTGTGGTCGTTAAATAATCTGCGGGGAAGAAAGGAGTCAGTTAATAGGGTTAAGGACATCGCAAGCTTGAGGACGTACCATATGATGGGTAATGAAGTACTGTGCGCCATTTAGGCAACAACGCAGTAAGCGTTGCCGCCGGAGCCTCCAGTCTCGTTATCGGAGGGTGCGTCGACGGTGGTGGTGTGTGCGACAACGCAGTAGGCATTGCCTCCAGGACCTCCGTTCTCGTTGTCGGCGGGGGCTTCGGTGGGGGCGATGTATGTGAAGGAATCCATTTGAGCTTGTTGTGCAGAACGAGTTCTGGAGAAGAGGCGGGTAATCCATACTGCTTTTATACCCAACGGTCCAGTCTAAGGGGATGCACAGGTAGACCGATCGCCAGAATTGGGCAAGACCATATGGAGGCGATCGGGCGACAAGGGCGAATATTCATGCATGGTCCCTGGCGGAAGTGGCTTGGCGAAGGGTGCATATTTCTCTCCAAATGTACGATTCGCTCAGTGCAATTGTTGCCTTGGCTGACTCAGAGCGGACATGCTGGCCCAAGCTGTTAAACACCTTTAATTTGTCTAGTGAACACCCTGAGGTTGAGAAACGATCTTAACGAACAAGGGAGATAGTAGAAAAGACACAATTGCACCTTGTCTCTTCTGGGATTCAACATAGCACCAGACAATTGTTGAGCGGGACCGGAGCCTAGTACTTTAACTAACAACAAGCTGAGAATAACAATAAGAGGCTCACAATCACGGAGAATTTCGTTGCCCGAAAAGGACCAGTGACCCTTTTGGGTCGCCGTATATCGTCCTCACGAGAACTGACCGTCTGGGTTGAGTGGCGTTAGTTGAAGTTTCTAAGTCTTTCAGAAAAGCCATTTCTCCAATTGTCACCTTGCCAAACGGGTTGCAAATTTCGGATGGGAAACTTGAAGACAGGGATTAGAGCCTTAGCAACCTGGCTGGAGCGCATCGAGTTCGAAGACCATTTGTAATCATCGCTGGAGAGGACAGACTACGAGATCGACGTGTTCTTTGCCAGGAGAGCTGCGAATATTAAACAATTGAAATAGCTTGTATGTCTGCAGAGAATACTTGAGTGTCACTCTTGATATCCCTGGAAGCATGAATCGCGCACCTGGAGGCTCGCTCTACCATTACATTCTACACATCGACGACCCAGTTTCCAAGGATTTAGTCAACACCAGCTTTAATTTTCTTCCCTGGGCATTGTTGTAGATTCGGATGGGCTCCCGTGGACCGGGCCATGGTTGAACTGAAAACTCCTTCTCAACTCGCGTACGGCACGTGGTAACGTCGTGGTTGAAGGAAGTGGAGCCTAACATTGTAACAATATTGAAACTGGAGACTGTAGCGACTTGTAGCGACTTGGAAAGTGATGTATAGTGTACTAGAAAGGTGCAAGGCTGGGCATCCACGAAACGCAGTGATCGCAATTTTCCAAATTCCCACATTCCATATTTGGAAATAAATACTGAATGTGGTCGCGACTCGCCAAGAAGTGATTCCCTCAGTCAAAACATAGGAGCTACTGCTGAGACAACAAATCCTATAATACTGCTTGCCGTCACTCACACTATTGTCATAACATATTTCTGCGGGTACTTGAAGGACAGACCCTGACCGGCTCTCTCGCAAGCATCACTGGAATAGATGTCAAATAGATGTGAGCTTGGGCCTCCAAAAGCGAGGTTGACCTGTTCCGGTTTACGACGTCATCGGCTATTGTGTTTATTGTCCCTGCCAACTCTGACCTGTCTCTTGGTCACAATTTTCCAATCACGGGCTTTCGTACCTGGTTCTTATTGTCTTTGGCTTTTTGTTGGGCTGATGCAAGTAGACGCCGGCGCCACCTGCACATTGGCCCGGCTGTGTTAAATCCCGGAGCCGACAATAGTCCTTTCCGCCACCACGACTGTTCTCCTGGGACGGCCTATCATAAATTAACCATCAGCCATGTATGATTAGTTCCCTGCTCAGCTTATTGTTGCGGTGGTCCCAAATTATCAGCTCAATATATCTCACCCATTCAGTTTCGGCCATTAATTGTTCGCAGACCAGGACCGACTCCAGTATGGCTCAAGAGGTTGGAAGGGGGATGAGAGTATAAAGGGCAGTACGATTTTGCGGTTTTCTCTCCAGAACTCGTTCTACATCACAACAAGCCCAAATGGATTCCTTCACCTACATCACCCCCACCGAAGCCCCCGCCGATAACGAGACCGGCGGTTCAGGAGGCAATGCTTACTGCGTTGTCGCGCACACCACCACCGTCGACGCACCCTCCGATAACGAGACTGGAGGCTCCGGCGGCAACGCTTACTGCGTTGTTGCCTAAATGGCGCACATTACTTCATTACCCATCATATATAATGGTGCGCTCTCTTCCTATCGCGACGTACTTAATCTCGATACTGATTCCTTTCTTCCCCGCAGATCATCATCTAACGACCACATATCCTTTTTGCACTTTTTCAAGAGTTCGGATTCTTGCCGATTCCTTCACATAACTTATACCGGCCTCCAAGCGGCCCTTCGACTTCGACTTCGTTCTATGTTGTTTTATTAACGGGCTTTTCTTCTTTCGGTTATTTTTCGGATTTGGGTGGAGGGGAGGGAGGAGAGTGGTGCAAACACGATGATACGACTGGAGTAATATACATATACAATTGATTGGTTTAATCAGCAAACGTTTTCATGAGACTCGAAAGTGAGGGAGAATAAGAACAAACGCGGGGAGGATCGTTTAGTATCCTTCCGCCTTCCTCTTCGCCTTCCTCTTCTTATTCATCCTCGATGGATCGTGCACCAATTTCTTGTGCCTCACTAACGCATCCTTCCTCGTAAACAGACTCTCACATCCCGCAAAGTTACAGGCATAGCTCCGGTCCTGATGAACGAGGGACTCGAGGTGGCGCATCATGTCCCCCACGGCCTTGGTTCGGAAATTGGGGCAAAGTGAGCATTCATAGACAACCTTCCCCGAGCGCTCGGTGACGACTGTGTAGGAAGTGGAATTGGAATTGGGGCCACAAACGGAAGAACTGCTAGCGGTTATGGTAGAGGGGGAAGCAGTGACAGGTCGATCGTGTTGGCCTTGGCTTGCACCTCCGCGTTTTCGCTTTCGGGAGGCGGAAGACGCAGACGATGATGAAGGGGATGGGGTGTTCGTGGACGCCCTGGAAATTGTATGATCCAAGCCAAAAGATGGAACGTAGGCGTCGTCATCCCCTTCTTCGTCGTCTTCCTCGGAAGGTGATTCTAAATAATCATCAAGGTCAAAGGTGAGTCGTTTGGGGGCTTTTCGTTCGGGCTTTTTCGAACTCTTTCTTGGCACGAAGGTCGTTTTGCCTCCTGTCATTGGCCGTTTGGGAGGAGCCACGGGTTTGGGTTCGGGTAGTCTGCTTCGGATTGGAGTGGAACTTTTCGCGGACATCAACTTGACGTCGGGACTAGAAACAAAGGAAAGTTCAGAGCATAGAAACGAGTAGAATGGAATACGACTCACATATCCAACGGAGCAGAAGATTTTGATCGACCTCTCCCCTTTGAGGGTCTTTCGTGTACATCACGGTGCGTTTCTTCAATAAGGTATTCCGCATCTCTTGATTCTCCTTGACGCCCGCCGGGGTATCTTTCGTGTACAGATATTTCCCGGTAGACAGGTTGCACCTCTTCGACTTC
Source organism: Hebeloma cylindrosporum (assembly GCA_000827355.1). NCBI lineage: Eukaryota > Fungi > Basidiomycota > Agaricomycetes > Agaricales > Hymenogastraceae > Hebeloma > Hebeloma cylindrosporum. The sequence continues at coordinate 483,673 of KN831786.1, read as the reverse complement.
CCCTTCGGAGACGTAATCCTTTCCTATGTGATCGCTCCCTTGACCCATATCTACATCTTCATCATCACTAGTTCCTGCGTCCGCATCCTCGCATTCCGAAGGGCAATCATCAAAGAGACCAAGCTTTGGATATCGACCGATGTATTGAGCATATCTGTGGAGACACTCTATACTAGAGACCTTCGTCTCCGTCGCGGTGGGCTTCTCCGGCGGAGGTGGGTCAAAGATATTCACATTAAACACCACCGGTTGGGGGTTCGCGTCAGGGAATGGCTGCGCAGGCCGACCTGGGAAACGAGCATGGAATGCAGAGACGAGCTCTACGCCCTGAAAAGAGTGTCGGCCTATTGAGCGTCGAGGTTCCGACGCGCTCAGGCGGGTGGCCTCTCGAGGTGGGCCAGGAAAAGATTGCAAGGACGAGAGATTGTCGCTGTGTTCAACGTTCCAGGGGTTGGTTCTCCAAAGCGCCATGGTTTGAGTTGAGGTTGGGGAAAGGATGGCTGTGGCGACATCCGATGCAAGATAAAGGGGTGTTATAAAGTGAAAGTTGAAAACAAAGCGCGGTTTTCATTTCTTTGTTGTCGCTCCCGTTGCCACTCCGGTCGTCAATAAATTCGTACCTGACATGCTAACGCCAATACTTTGTTATTTCATCTCCAATGAAGACTGGCTACCGCAATAAACCCAAAGTTGCCTCTAAACAGTAGAAGCATCGCCGCGACTGGGCTCATCAGGGCGGTGCTAAAGGCCTGTACCTGGCGGAAAAGATGACAGTCAGTTATGCTATTGTATAACGCCGATCTGGACGCACCTGGTTTCCTCAATAATGATGGAATTAGTTGTTCACCAGCGCGTGGAGCAAGAGATAAAAAATAAGCAGGTTCTGGTTTGGCATCGAGGCGGGAACCAAACTTTGATCGCCGATCTTTCAATTGTTCCCCAACCCCCACCAACGAAAGGTCTAGAAAAAGTTTGTATTCTACAATGCTCTTGAACAAGGGATGTAAACAAGGAAGCAACGGATTTCTTTCGGAGCAGCACCGCCCTTTGGTAATCAATGTTGCCAGGGGATATTAATACCATACATTGTAAGTACAATATGATGAAAGGAAAGGTAGACAATCAATGTTGTCGTACCATTGAAAACTTAACAATTCTAGGCCGCTGCGTTTGGCGTTGGGCACAAGATGACAATGAGCATGTCAGGGATCCATGAGTGTGCGAAAGCGTGTTTGGCGGTCCCTGTGGACCACCTGTTCGTCCGACGTCATGTAGCGAGCCTATTCTTGGAAACTTATTCCACCCAAGTTTTACTCAGCTGCTGTATAACATTAAAAGCCAAATCGGAGTACTTATTCCACTGTCTGCATCCGCAAATCTTTCCTTGCGATGGATGTAATCAGAATAATAATGATAACCGTCACGAATTCGTAAGCATAAGGGTTGATAAGAAAAAGTCCGGGGGTAGAGAGTGTAGAGTAGCGTATAGGGATGAAAAGAGAGACGCGACGTGAATGGAAAAAATGCAGAGCAAGAAATGCAAACCAAACAAGAATCCAAGAAAGAAGAGTTGCAATCCGGTTACGAGAACGAGGGGTATCGGAAAACAAGTCATAGAAAGGAGAGAGAGAGAACGCTAAGCAGAGCAAGAAAACAAAAATAGTGCACAAGCAACGACAATTCCAAGCAGAACGATGACACTAAGGGAGCCATGTCCCAGTGATACTTACAAGGCTGCTATTCCGAACGAACAATGCAGGCCAAGCCCTTCACGATTGTCTCAGCACAGACATCCGCCGTTTAAGCCGCGTTGACAGGCCACGTCCTTCAACTCCACTAAAGCCCTCGCCCAACGAGAACAACGCACTAATCCTCCTCAGAGAAGACGACTTATGCAGCGTCCGGGGACCCCTCCTTGCATCCGAATTGGGCAGTTCAGAGAGGATACGCAGCCCAGGGGATGTACTGGTATTAGCTTCAAAAGCCGAGAGCAGATCCCCCACGTACTCCGGTAATTCGACCGATACCGAAAAATCGGAGAGGATGTCGGCTGCTGAACGTGGTGAGGAATGCCAGATCGTGGCGGTACCTGTGTCGTCTGAAAAATCCAAGGGGGTTGGTGGAAGGGGATGAGAAACCTGGTCCACATCATCTGTCTCTTTGATGGGCGCGAGGGGCGAAGTCACAATTGAAGGCGTAGGAGGCGAGGATGTGGCGGGGGACATGGTTGACGTAGAAGTAGGCGGTGAGGGCGGCGTGATGGTCATTGTGGTGGGTTTGGACTGTAGGAATAGAGGTTTCGGTTCTGAAACTTTTAGTTTCAGTGGAAGAAGTTGCTTGTGGTTGTGTACCCGCGGGAACTTGTCTATCTTTTCTGGGGGCCGAGGTCTGGGAAGAATAGGGACACGTCGACGATTCCGGTTCCGTGAAGAGATTCTTTGGCAAGAAGACGACGACTCGAAGAAAGCGATTAGATTTGAGTTTGCCTTTGCTTTGGAATTGGAGGCAGTCGTTGACGTTTGAGCTGGTGCAGAAGCTCGTGATGGTCGTGGTAGAGTGGAAAGGGCGGTCAAATGTTGTTCCAGCACTTTTGACAGGTGTTCAGCAGCTTCTTTCCGCCTTTCCTCCATCCAGCGCTGACGTTGTATGTTTTGGTAAACCCCGGGATCTACCCCACGATTAGCGAGTAACCCCCGTATTTTCTCCAATTGGTCAGCTGCATCGGATATACGTGTGTTGAGGACAGAAGTGGCTTGTCTGAGAGCGTCGATTTGGAGGTCAGTCGTGGGCTTGCTCTGCTGAGACCCTTTCAGAGCCACTGCCAACGCTTCTTCGGCTTCGCAATAGCGAATTGCTCGGGGGCTAGTCGCTTGCGAGAGGGCCGGCCGTGCTGTAGAATTCTCACCGAGGGATCTATTGACGAACTCGCAACGAGTAAGAATGACAATCGATGATTTCCTTTCCTCTTCTTCAACACTGCATGCATTAACGGGAAATCCGTGGTCGAGGTCCTTGGTGACCTTTATACTCCGCCCTTTCAACGAATCACTTTGCTTCCTCTCGCTGCCTTTCACCAGAGCCGATCCCGAAGGCTTTGGAGACGAAATTGGAGGTATTACCGATACAGAACGTTGAAGCTGGGCTTTTCGAGCCGCCACTGGAGTGAGCATAGCTTGGATGTGTCTGAACGTAAAATGAGAGGCAAGGTCGAAGCTGAAGAGGTCAAAGCTCACGGTTCCATGGCTGATGTTGGTTGGCGAAAGGCGGGGTTTTTGGAAGGCTGAAAGTTGTTGGTGCGTTCCTATAAGGGCCCCGAGTCGTTACAACCTATCTCCCACAATAAAATAGGCTACACACCTGGAGAACGCGGCCCCTGGTTTCCCTCACACCCATTCCAATTTGGCAACGACCAACGTGTCCAATGCGCGGTCTATGAGCTCCTTGACATGAATTAGGTAGAATTAGAGTTGGCTATCTGATTGACTATTTCGTTGTCGAGAGTAAATGACTGTCGAAAGAAGAGGTGGAAACCGCTGATGGCGGCTGCTGGAAAAGGCAATAAACTTTGATTTCCAGCCCCATAATATCCAGAGCGCGTAGAACTATAGAGACATGACATATGATCCAGAAGTTGACCAGTCCGAACGTTCGCGACGCAGGATGTAATGAGCCGTGTTCGAACTCTTGTCGAGTTTGGCCAAACACACTTTGTGCCTCGTCTCCGATGTCTAACTACCTGGCTAGGATCGTCCACAACCACCGCTGACTCTTCCCTCTTGCTGCCTTTGCACCAATCCACAACATCCTTCCCCAACGCCTTTCTACGATAACACAAAGTCGTAATGCCGCCCATCAATGCTTCAGGTTCGATGGTGAGGAACCCATCGCATGCCCTTGACTGGACAGCCTACAATTTCGTGCGTGCACATCTAGCATATTCTTACATCTCTTCGTGACCTTGCTGCAGATTACTATCGCAGGAAATCAACGCGATCGAGAGCAACCCCAGATGAACCTCGGCATGTGGGCTAGCTTACCCACTCGTCAGCGACACACACCACGACTCGGAACAGCCAGCTCGTTCGAACGAGAGGTCCCTCGCCAACTCGAGGAGGCAATCTTCCAATCAACAATATCGACCACCTGCAAGCCTTGACTTACGCCATGAGACCTTCACGACGAGCCACTCTCGAACGATTCCACTGGTGGGCGGGCAAGGGCTGTGGTTGAATCAAACAACGTAAGCAGGTATGAAAAACGTTGGGAATCCGAATCTACTTACACAGTTATTTCCTTCGTCATGGGGCACAGCCGCCAGCACCGCATTCGCGCGACGCGAAGAACAACCTGGCAAGCTTACCACCTGTTTTCGACGTTATGTGGCCTGGGCTGGCCGCGAACAAGAAACAAGGTCAATGACGGGCACCCCGACTGCATGGGATGACGAGAACTAGCATGAACGATGGCGCCGTCGTCGGGGAAGTCTTAGACGCGTTCGCAAGCCGTCGAATGATCAGAGAGGTGGCCTTCTATGACAAATACCGTGAGTTCTGCACAGGCCCGACTCGATCCAGAGAAAGATGCTTACCGTTACCTAGTCCATCCTGGCACTCGTCGGCAAGGCGCAGCGGTGCTTCTTTGTCGGAAGACACAGCGAACGTCTAGCACGACGACGATGAGCACCTAGAAAGAAAAGAAACAGAACCTAACTCACTTACCATCTGTGGCGTCGTCGATAAGGAGGGAAGACGAGAACGTTAGGCAATCGACGTGGGCAGCGAACGAGCAGCGATGACGGCTACGTGTAATACAGTGAGTCCAAAGCAATCACCCCGTTCGAAAGCGGTCCCTTACCCGTTTTAAACAGTTCTCTTGGTGGGCGGAAGTCGGCGCTGTGTCGGGAGGAACGGGTGCTCAATGATCACAAGTGGGAGGGAGCCGGAGCGACGTGGGGAATGTTGTCCCAGGAACTAGCAGGAACGATCTACGAGAGATGTGGTGAGTACAGAGCCATCACCCCGTTCGAGGGCAAACGCTTACCATTTCATAAGCAAACTCGAGTACCTACGCAAGAAATCCCTTCATCGTAGGACAGCCGCCACCTAATGATGATGAGCCACTGGAAGACACGAGAGAAAAAGCGGCTTACCACTGACGAACTCGAGGCGAACGACGTGGGCAACGTCGTACCAGCGAACTGGCGATATGGTGAGTAAAGAACAATTACCCCGTTCGAGAGCAGACTCTTACCGTTGTCAGCCGGACATCGAGAGCGTATACGGCGACCGCGAGTTTACTTCGTTGCAGGCCATGGCGGCGAGTCGATACCTAACGATGATGAGCCCACTGGAAGCACGAGGAGCAATGCAACGACGTACCATCGGCGCTGTCGACCACGAAGTCGAGGGAGGACGCCCAAGAGAAGAGGAGGAAGATGAACTCCCAGTGGGAACTGGGGATGGGTTTCAAACGAGAATGTGAGTACAGTATTTATACACCCTGGGATCAGGGTCACTGGATCCCTGCGCGTGCAAGCGCGTTCGGACTTGGTCCCTCCCCTCCATTTGGTCCATCCCATCTCGTAACTCGTACTATACTCCCTTTGTATGTCTATTAGTTGATTGAATATAATAATTTTGACAGAAACATATCAATCACCCTTCCTTGAAAACCCGCAATTCAATGTTTATCTCTACGCCAAACTACGAATGCAAGGTTTCCATCTACCCCCCTCCAATTCCTCCAACGGAAAAAGAAATAAACCAGCAACGTAACACCCAACAAACCCAACAAACCGGACCCGAGGATCTAATAGGAGAGAAACGGCGAACTCGCAGATCGCAATCGCTTTCAAAATACCGGACACACAAATCCACCCATTCACAGGCGAAAACTTCGCGCTGGGAATCGCCGGTGCTAAGGAATTTACGTCAGGACCCTGTACCTGAGAGGACCCTTGATGGTCTGGAACGACCGGTTTCGGGGACGATTTGCAAGTCGTAGGGGATGGAGGACATGCATGGGTGCTGAATATCTTTTGGAGTTGGTTTGGATTCTACATATTCCAACGATTCCAGATGTGCATGAATACGATACTTGGTATGACACGAGTTGTTTACTCCTCAATGTAATCGAACCAACGAAATCGTTTCGACCTAGTCTTTTTCAATTAGTTGAAGCTACTAAATGGGAAACGGACAAACAATTCCAGCATCCGAAAGCCTGGAATTTCTTACACCCATTGGCGATTCCTTACCGCTTATGTACTAGATCTGTACCTTACGAGACCCTTGATGGATTTGAAACGACGGCGTTTTAGAGCGTTTTCCGGTGAGAAGGGATGGAGGAGAG
>KN831786.1:339908-442952 GCA_000827355.1 Hebeloma cylindrosporum | reverse complement strand
AAAAATCCCTCACACGCTGAGGTCTTCCCTGCCTCGGAATAGAAATAAAATTTACAAACAAGAGTGGGACGAGATCCAAACACTCCCTGACAACCGGAAACCCGCCGATGCTAAAAAATATCCGCAAATCAACCCATCCCAATTTGAATGACCAACTCACCAAGCCTCCCCAAATTATGCACCATTGTTTTGTATCCCCTCCTGCATTCGACGACATCCAGCGAGCCAACTTCATGGGTCAACTTTCCTTGACAGCGTCCAGGACATTCCTCAGTCGACGATGCGGTATCAAGATTCAAGTCCATTTTTGGCTGCCACCGTGACCACCGCGAACTTTCCCACCAGCCAGTATGTTCTCGCTGCCGATAGTGGTCCTGGAACTCATGTCTCATTCGATGCAGCGTAAAGGCTCATTCCCCGCCATATGTACAGTCCCAAACCTTCGCACGCCCCCTCGAGCTCGATAGGTTGACTGTTCCCTTTTCCTCGGGGTTCCAAGCATACCGACCAGGCCGCCCCAACCCTCCACTTAGTCTTCTCCTACCTATTCCCCACGTCAGATGCTCCTCTACCTTTTTTCCAACTGCTTCGACTTTCAAGACACTGTGGACGACGAGCCCGTAAAGCGTTGCGTATTCGAATCACCTTAACAGCTGCGTACTTCCACATTGAAACCGTGCGTTTTCGTTGCATTCCTCCTCAAACCTTGCTGCCTTGGTCCTTGATCTTCCATTTCAGATATTCCTTGCCCGGCTTCTGTCCATTTTCCAAGAAAGCGCATGATGAGCTCGCGAACGCCTCTCGGTCTTCAAACAACTGTTCATTTGACACTCGAGCCGCGCGATGCCCCCGAATTTTGACGCGACCCAAGGAGCTGGGAATACTACCACCTTCGCTGGCCGATTTTTGAATCCAACACACGCAATGAGGGCTTTCTGGACTCATTGGCCCTTCAATAGAACGGAGATCGTTTATTTCCAAGGATAGGTATGTTTCTTTTCCTTTCCCCGGTAGATCTCTATTGATGCGACAGACAATATTACCAGGTCAGGAATCATTCTCACCCGTCTATATCTCGATTGCGATGACACATCATGCTGTAAGTCCTCGCTTTCTCCCCGTTAATGAACTAGGTCCCCAAATCTCATTTAAGCGCCCAAGCGAGGAAATGGACGGTGTGAGTGACACCTGATTCTAGGGTCTCATTTCTTATCAACTACAATTATTTATTAGGTGCTCCTCGTGTCGTCCACTAGAAGAGGTCGAATCAGGCGTTGCGCTGGAGATAGGTGGAGCGGTGCATCAAGCGGTGTCATGAGGCTGGGATTGGATGTCGGGCGGAATATCAGGGGGGCGCGATTATTCGGAGCGCTGTAAATATCTGTCAGATTCAGATAGCCAGTTCTTCACATTCCGGAGGATATAATTGAAGTACCGTGGTTAGATGCCGAGTTTGAGATGGATCGACGAAGCGCCGGGTTCCAAGCTCAACACATATACAGTATCATTCCCATTAACGTTATTGGTAGATAAGGCTCTAACCTAATGACATGTCACGGGAAATCATACTGATAATGAGATCGTCAACCCATTTGGACAAGTTTCGTGTACCGGAGGTGGATACGGCCCCGAAACCTCGAACCATTGCCTGTCCCCCGTTTCTGCGCAAAGGACACAGGATCCCACGTGAAGGGTCCTGTCAAACATAAGCGATTGGCCGAATTACGGGACGCAAAGGTCGGAACGGAAGGGGCGGCGTTCTCGTTATTCCAAGTAGTTAGCATTACCCGCACTGAACATCGCAATCCAATTAGATGTGATACGCATTTCACTCAGAAAAGATTGTGTTTACTGTGATCTCATATCTTTAATTCGATGTAGGGATTTCGTTTGAATGAAGGGTGGTGGTCATACTACGTGAACGACATTGAACGGGATCCTCTCCTCATCCATCCTTCTCTCTCCGAAAAGTACTCAAGAGCGTCGTCCCTGCTAATTCATCAAGGGTACTTCAGGCACCCGAATATTACGCAATGCAACATCTTGACAATTCACTAAAAAAATTCCAGGCGTTTGGATCATTGAATTGTGTGTCCGCCTACCGAACTTGAGTCTAGTTCGTCTCTTAGATTCGGCTTTGTATTCAATTTACAAGACATTTAATAGAGGTTATATATTCTAGTATATAAGATCGACGTCGAGTCAAGGAGATGAAGAGTGTGGTTCATTCAACTCGAACGAGGTTGAATGGGAGCTCATCCCATCTATCTCTCATCCTAGTCTTCCCGGAAACTGCTGGAAAATGTAGCGGCTTCTAATTCATCAAGGGTCTTTCAGGCACCCGAATATTACCCAATGCAATATCTTGGCAAAGCACCAACGAAATTCCGGGCGTTCGGATGGTTGAATTGTGTGTCCGAGCGCAGATCCTGGATATACACGCATTTGCTCGTCTTACTCAATTTAACTTTCAGGTAGAGTCTATGCTTATCAAAGGATGGATTATCCTCGTAGATGAGATGGACTCGAATAGGTGAAGAGACGAAACTTGACGAATGTAAACTGACGTACCTCCTCGTCCATCGCCCAAGTTCTCGCCGGAAAACGCTTCAAAATGCCGTTGTTTCAAATCCATCAAGGGTCTCGCAAGGCACAGGCCTAGTACATAAACGGTAAGGGATCGCCAACGAGTGCCCGAAATTCCAGGCTTTCGGATACTTGATACTTGAATTGTGTATCCATTCCATTTAGTAGCTTCATGTAATTGAATAAAGGGCGATTTCGTTGTTTCCATTACAATACGGCCAAAGTAACTCGTATACCATGTATCCAGGAATAAAGTTGAGGACAGGAAAGAATCCAAACCTACTTCCAAGCAAGTATCCAACACCCTGGCCTCCATCCCCACTCCTCGCAAATCGCCCCAAAAACCGGTCGTTTCGGGCTATGCAGGGTTATCTCAGGGACAGGGTCCTCACGTAAATTCCTTAGCACCGGCGATTTCCCTTCAGTGCGAAGTTCTCGCCAACGAATGGCTAGATTCGTATTTTGAAAGCGACGCGATCCGCGTTTGCATGCGAGTTCGCCGTTTTTCATGTCGGATCCTCGGGTCCGGTGGGTTGGGTTTGTTGGATGTTACGTTGTTGAGGTTTCCGTTGGAGGAATTGGGTGGAGTTGTGGAATCTTGCGTTCGCGCTTTGAAGTAAACACTGAATTGTGGGTTTTCCAACGAAGGTTGATCGATATGTTTCTGCAAAATTTATTATATTCAATCCACTAATCGATATACAAAGGGAGAATAGTACGAGTTTACGAGGTGGGAAGGATCTGGTGGAGGGACCAAGTCCGAACGCGCTTACCGCGCAGGGTCTTGTTGGATCCACTGACCCTGATCCCAAGGCGTATAAATACTGAGCTCACATTCTCGTTAGAAACCCATCCCCGGTTCCCACTGTGTTTTCCTCCTCTCTCCTCCCAGAACGTCGAAAACGACCCCAACGATGGAGCCCATCCCGTTCCCGCTGGGATTTCTCACCCTGCTGCCTCGAGTTCGTCATCGATTTTGTTCTCTCTCGTTTCTTCCAATTGCTCATCGTCGTTAGGTATTGACTCGGCACCGTCGTGAACACTCTCGAGGTCGTCGAAACTGTTGAACGCCGGTAAGAGTTTGCTCTCGAAGGGGTGATTGCTCTTTACTCACCATAGCCGTCATCGTACATCGTCGCCCACGTCGCCCGCCTGATATTCTCCTCATCGAGCGCTTATTTCCTCCGCGAGACTCGTCGAGTGAGTTGTTTCATTCACTCTCTCGTGTTTTCCAGTGAGTTCATCATCGTCGTTAGGCATTGACCCGCCGCGCCGCGCCCCATATGAAGAGACCCGGTAAGAATTTGCCTTCGATAGCAGTGGTTCTCCTGGACTTCTCTTAGCCTGCTGGCTCGCTGGTATACGCCCACCTGGCTCGATTCTCCGCCTCGTCGAGTTCGGTCATTATCATCGACGACGTCCCCAGCGGTAAGCGAGTTGTTCTGGTTCTCGTCCTTCTACATGCTCATCGTGGTCGTTCCAGGCGCTCGAAATGCCGCCGTGGTTTCCGACGTGGAGGGTAGGTGCCTTCACTTCACGTCGCGGCCGTCGTCAATGTGTGCAGAGAAGGACTGGGCAACGGTAGGCATCTTTGTATGAATTGGGGTGATCAGAGCTCACCGTATCCTCGCAGCCCGCATTGACGGCCTTCCTTCTCTTTCGCGGCGCGAGCGAGAGTCCAGCACAGGTGAAAGCGGTGGCGGTAAGGTTGCCCCGTTGTTCTCGAACGCGATGCATGCCACGTCGGTCGCCTAACATTCACCTCCCCCTCCTCCTCGAGTTTGGGTGTGATCATAAAGGTCGGCGACAAAGGTAAGTGATGTCTGGTCCTCTTATGTGCTGATCGTCGTCGTCGTTCTGGGTGTTCGACGCCGCTAATTCTTCCGACGTCGATGGCTTTACTCTTCATTTTCACGCCGCTCCTCGTTGATGTGTATCAGGATGGACTAGAGAATGGTAAGCGTCTTTCTCGGAATCGGGGTTTGTTCAGAACTCACTGTGCGTCTCACAGACCGCGATGTCAAGCTTCCTCCTCGTCCGCGAAAGCCCAGCCCACCCCTCATGCCAGCGCTGATCGTCGAGCCGACGAGCCTACCTAATGACGTGAGATAACACGTCCAGTACGTCGTTGTTGATGAAAGAGTCGATCCCCCAGTTCATTGCTGCAGGTTCGCCTGGTTCGTTCATTGTCTTGCCTCCCGCATTCGTCGACGGCTAACTCGAGCAAGTAAATCGCAATCCGAAACCTGCGCCATTGCGAATAAGGGAGTGGTCCCAGTTGGGCTTGAAGGGAGGGACGTACGGATCAGGTTATGTTGTTCGCCCTGTGAGACCGTTGGCGTTGTCGTGTCGGCAATGGATATGTTGGTCCTCTCAGCGCAGTGCGAGTCTCTGTCGTTGTTGATCCAATGTGGGGCAGGTCGTCGTCCTGTCCTACGACGAAGGAAAGAAGCAGTAAATAGACGCCGCTTCCCGACATTGATAACTGGTTACTTTTTATCATTCACCACAGGCCCTCCATCAGCCAGCTTTGTTGGCCATTCCCATTTCCTCGAATTTTCCAGATGCACCTCTCGGTATTGCTTTCGAACGCGCTAATGTTCGAGTCGTGTTCGTCGTTGCCGATATTTTGTCAACGGGGACTTGTCGCTGAACAGTGTAGGATGCTCTCTCGATCGTGTTGGCCACAGCAATGCGTGAACATTATGTAGAGGGAGCGTAACTCGTAGGGACTGACACTCCCGTCTTCAAACTGTGAGCTGCAATGTTGCCGATGTACTGTATGCGGCGTTGACGTCGATCGCGTCTGCGAGATAGGGCGGACGATCGCGTACAGGACCTTTTAAGCGGCGGGTAGTCGGATAACTCGGAGGCTGGAAGGCGGAGGTGGCGAATGGGAGCCAGGAAAGATGACGTTTTTGGAGGAGGAAGCGAGTGACGAGAATCGTTTACATAAATGTGTCCGAGGCAACACACGATGGCATAGATTATGTCAGCGATTCCTTTTGTTTTGTTGAATGTCGTATCGGATCAAGGGAGCATTGAATGGACAAAAGGAAGGTCCCCACAGTCCAGATTTATTCAGATGTGCCAGATGGACAGCATTCTCACTCGCAGGGTCTCATAGATTTCCTTCTTTCTGGACCCCACTCATCTTCCACGACAAACGGGCGCGTAGGGGGAACGACACCAAAAGATGACTACGACATTGGAAAAGAAGCGGTTTCGCCGTCGAACGTGGAACGCAACCAAACCCGTGAGTAACATCTATTGTTTTTTCAAAAGAGTGGGACGATAACGGTGCTCCTACGCTAATTAGCATCTGCCAAAGTACAGCTCGGTACCAGAGCTGCAACTTGTGCCCCCAAGGCGCCCGCAATTCCATTGTCAGCGATGTGGCTTCACGAATACCCTCATTCCCCTATGCCTTTGGTGCACCTGGACCTCTGAGGAGGCAGAACACGAGTTCGAGTTATCTATGCCACGTGCTAGACGCGCCAGTGCACCCCCAAGAGTGTTCTTTAACAATGCAAACCCGCGGTGTGTCCGCCCACATGACCCAAAAAACGCGTCAAGTACGGACCTATGTTCGCCGGTCGCCCCTTCTCGTATCGTTGGAACCCACATCGCCGTCGTTCACGAGGAGACCCGGTTGGATTTGCCTGACGACTGTGACCGGGATACGGAGTAGTTGCGATGGGGCGTTCAAGAACATACGGAGACGGAACACGATGGCCGTCATGACGTTGCTAACGTGACAAAAGAGCCGGTAGGTAAATGCCTTGTCCACATAAATCACCGTGTTGAAACCCTTCTCTCAGCTACCACCACCCATTTTCCCTGCTAAAGGTGTTCAGGAAGGAGACGCGCGATCGCCTGGTGCGATGATTGATCTCCGTGATCCGCTCCGTCCTCCATCACCCACCCCGCTGCCGCTCAGCATTGTACGCTCGAAGTCAGAGCCCATGAAGACCCTCAAATCTTCCAGACGACTGCTCATCATCTGGCTTCACGAGCAGGAAAATCGACCAACCTTAATCACTAATTACGACTCGCCTAATTTTAATGCACCCTCACCTCCGCAACATTCCCGTACCCTACGAAGGAAGAAACCCTTGATTCCCAACTCCAACGCCACAGATCTAGAGCCCATTTCTATTTCACTGACCCTGCATTCTACTCCGTCCAAACGGGACATGAGTCGACCCGACAGCCCAACACACTCCATATCCAGGGATCCAATTACGCCGCCTATGACACCTACGCGACTGCCACCCACGAGTTCCCCAATCGCAGAGTCCACGAACAGCCCGGGCTCTAGTCCGGTAAGGCTTGGACACCCAAGTAGGCCATATTATACTGCCATCCGCAAGGGCGGGATATCTCCTTCCCCCTCGCGGCCGTCTTCGCTCAGCGGGCCCTCACCATCCGCATCGACGCGCCCGCAATCGTACCAACCTCCAACCTCATTCCCATTTGGGACTTCTCTAGAGACAACCTCCACCAGCGCGCGCCATCTCTCCATGTCTGCGATGTTCGTCGCGCCTAAGGGCGGGATATCTCCTTCCCCCTCGCGGCCGTCTTCGCTCAGCGGGCCCTCACCATCCGCATCGACGCGCCCGCAATCGTACCAACCTCCAACCTCATTCCCATTTGGGACTTCTCTAGAGACAACCTCCACCAGCGCGCGCCATCTCTCCATGTCTGCGATGTTCGTCGCGCCGTCCTCATCGCAGGGAATGTTCTCCGCTTTCTCGGTTATGGACGCTGATAGCGATAACCACCAGCGTGACACCGCATGTGAGGATGATGAGGACGAGGAGGATCTTCTGAGGATAGTTCCTCCGACGCCTGCGCCTTCGCGGTTCTCCTTCTCCTTGCCCGGAGATGTGCACCGCGTGGCACGTAAAGCCGCCGCGAAATCGGCGTCCCCCCATTCCCATTCGCAGTCTCTTTCTAGTGCGCGCTCAAAAGCACGCGGGAGCGGGATGGGGTTCTCCATGAGTGGAGAAACCGAGTTGAAGATGGCTTTGGCAGAGGACGGGTTTAGATTTAAGGAGACAACGACGCCCCTTACAGCTGCTAACTCCTCCCAGGCGGAGGCGGGTGCTGACGAAGATGTATTTGGGCGTGGAAGGTCCACGAACTTGAAGGACTCTGCGAGGAAGGGACACCGGACCGAAAGTTTCATGGGACGGGTGAGGAGGTTGAGGAAGGGCTTGAAGGATATGCTGGCGATGAATTCCTCTACGCCACTGACGCCGGCGACGAATCCGATTTGACGACTATCTTGCGACTACTAATGCTACTGCTATATATACCACCAACGACTTTGGACAACGTATCGACCTTTTGAGCCGCGTTTTTCTTTCTTCGCGACATGACCATAACTACTCACACACGCCAACAATAATAGGTTTACACCAGATGATATATTTCTCATCGATTCCTTGGATTCCCTCTACGCCGCCATTCTGTTACCTGTACACTTCGACCTTCGACCTTCCTTTTGTGTGGTGATTGAAGACTCTATTCGTCTTCTCCCTCCTGTTTTCATGATCATCTCCCTTTTTGTTGTTGTATCCTTTCCCTTTCGATTCTGAATTCGGAATCCTTGACGGTTCGAAATTCATTGTGTATTTTTTTGTACTTCTAGATCTACAACAGTTATTCCTTACAAATTGAATTAGAGGTTTTCTGGAGTGCTTTCTACCTGTTTTGTTGCAGCCCGTTGAACGAAAAACGATAGGCGCTGAAAAACCAGCGTTGATCTTCCTTACCATTCTTGATTGATGGATGGTATTGGCAAGTCAAAAATCCTCCAAAAAAAGAACGTATAGCCCACCGCGAGGGTCGAACTCGCAGCCTTCAGATGCCCAAGCCTATGAGTCAGCTTAAAAGTCTGACGCTCTATCCGATTGAGCTAGGCGGGCATATCATCAGGCACATTTGGAAGACTATCACCGGCACCGTCTGATCCGCTTCCTTGCCGTGTTCGTGAGTCGGCGGGATCACCATGTCGGTCTTTCTGCGTCGTTCACGACGTTGTCCGCGAACCTTCCAGCACTGCCGTTTATTTTCTAGAACGCATGGTGAAACACCCAGGCATGACACGGTCGAACTCTCGTATTCGTCGATTCTTCCAGAGAACGGCAACGCGACGGAAAAGCCCCTGGTGATTCTTCATGGACTCTTGTAAGTTCTTGCAACCCTGGAAGAGTTAATTCTTACTGAAGACTCTTCTGACAGTGGCTCAAAGCGAAACTGGGGTTCAATATGCAAGGCTTTACATCGCGACATGCCAGACCGGCCGTTATACGCGCTCGACATGCGGAACCACGGCGCATCCCCACATGCGTCTCCGATGACTTACGAAGCTATGGCAGCGGACGTGAGGAAATTTATTATGGACAAAGGGTTGAAGGACGTTGCCTTGCTCGGGCATTCGATGTGCGTGAATTTCTATCCTTGTTTGCCTTTCAATCTGAGTTATTCGTAGGGGTGGAAAGGCGGCCATGGCCTATGCTCTTTCTCTCAAAGCTAATGGCGAGACTAGCATACCCCTTTCCCAGCTTATAGTTTTGGATATCGCTCCGTCGATAGGGAGCCTCTCATCCGACTTCATCCAATACATCCACGTCATGCAGAAGATTGAAGATCTCCCACCAGGCGTCATAAAGACCCGCACAGACGCAGATAATATTTTGAAACCCTACGAATCGGTGCGCTTCCCTCATTCAGAATGATTGACCTGGTAGCTTATAGTCTCATCACTCCATTACAGGACATTTCTATCCGCCAATTCCTCCTGACCAACCTCAAACTTCCCAGTCATTCCAAAACGACGCAACGTCATGACGCAGAAGAAAAAGCTAAATTTATTGTTCCTCTTGGGATTTTATCCTACTCGATGGAGGCTTTAGGGTCATTTCCATACCGATACAATCCAGACGATCAGAGCGTCCCAACCACTTGGGATGGGCCAACGCTCGTAGTAAAGGGGACGAAGAGCGCGTAAGCCATTCACGCCATTTTTTTTGGACCGCTGAATGTACTGATAGGGTTGGCAGGTATATCAATCATAAGAATACCCCTGCATTCCGTGCGTTCTTCCCGAATATGCAACTAGAAGAGTTGGACGCGGGTCATTGGGGTGAGCACGCTCGTAAATAACATGATTGTTTCTTCTGCGTTCTGACGACGGCGATTACAGTGCATGCGGAGAAGCCAACCGAATTCCGAAAACTAGTCGTTGACTTTTTGAATGAGAGTTAGGTCGTAATCTAACTTGGGTTATTCATTCTCACTCCACCCCTTCTGGATCAAGAAGCTGAGCGGTATCTCTCCCCGAATAACCTTTCCTCTACTGCTTTGATTTCTATCACGTATTTTCAGTCTCTCGTCTTCCACTTCGTTCTCGGGAACCACGTACGAAGAGCGACATGTTTAGAAAAGAAGCGACACATCGCGAGGTTGCCTACAAGTCCAATGAGTTGTCAGCTCGCAAGTAGGGGTTATGAAACTATACCCACCCATCATCTGGTATAATCCATGTACGCCTGAATCGGCCCAGACACCGTTGATTTCGCCTTCTTCGTCCACTCCCCAGGCCGGTTTGATTTTCTCGGCCACGTCATCACCGAAGATGGTGCGAACGGTGTGGCGCGGGTCACTCAAGCTAGGTAATCGAAGGGTTAATTTTATAGCACAGGATCGCGCTACGCAAGGAGACTCACCCGGTGCAAAATAAAACGACATCAGCCGCGAGTTGCGTGCCGTCCTCGAAGGTCAACCCTCCCTCCGTGATTTCTTTGATTTCCGTTCCGCCCTTGACCTTTATCTTTCCGTCGATGATGTACTGGCTTCCGCCGACATCTAATCCCGACTCTCAGCATGTACAATCCATCGGGGATGAGCGCACGAACCCATATAATAGCCTCCAGCTTTCGCCAGGACAGAGGGGATGAGGCCACAGTCCTTGTACCCCATGTTGGTCTTGAATCCTCGTGCATTAAGACCGTCGAGAATCTCTCTATACATGTTGGGAATTAGTTCACGAAGCGCCAGCGATTATCATACGCTCACTTGTCGAGTTCCGCGATTGTCCTCGTTGCGCGATAGGAGATTCCAGCTAAAACAAGGTTCGGCATGGAAGCGCTTAATTTATCTGCTATCTCGACTGGAGGAGCGACCTCTGAGTAACGTCCTGAATGAATGGTTATTGTTGTTAGTGCAGCATGAGGTCGTGTATATTAAATAGATTGAATTACCTTCCATAAGAGTCGGAATCCCGTGCTTGGTGCTCATAACGTAGGTGGAACTCCTTTGGAACATAGTAACATCTTGCGCAACACGTTAGCGTCAAATGCCAGGTACAAAATAAAAAGTATAACCAATTCCATGATCAGCATAGTCAACGGAGATATCATGGGCTGTAACGTGTTCAAGTTAATATCTAAAATTCATAGAATAAATACGTACCAGAAGTACACGCCCCAACGACGACAACTTTCTTTCCAGTGTGATCTGTCGCTCTGTTGTGTTCAAGGGAATGCAATATCTGTCCCTTGAAGCTTTCCTGATCACAAGTCCGATCAGTAATGCAAAATGCCCTTCCCGATTTGGAAACACTCCTACCATTCCGGGATAAGTCGGAACATACCCCTTTCCCCCTCTGAACCCCGTCGCTAATACAACGTGTTTGGCATGAAATATACGCTCTGTACCATCGGTCTTCCTGACTTTCACGTCCCAGATTTTCGTTTTCGCGTCCTGCGTGGCGCTGAGTACGGTTGTCGAGGTCCACGTGTTGATCTCCATTGCGTCCGCGTAATATTCGAGCCAATTCGCTAACTATTGTCCTCGCGTAAGCATACAATATGGAGATATGGTCATAGACTACCTTTTTTGCAGGTGCGAACACCGGCCATGTGGCTGGGAACCTGGAGGAAATACGCTCAGCCTCTAGGACTAAAATAGAACAAGCACTCACGGAATGTAAGGCATGTGGTCGTACCCTGAAAATGGGCTGTCAGACCAACTTGAAGTTGGTCCGCGGATGCGACGTACAGACTGGATCATGCAGACATAGTGCCTCGTATCACGTCCTCCAATTATCACCAAGTTGGAAACACCCAGAGTGTTCCTTGTCGCGTACATTTCCTATTTTGGATGATTTTTATTTCCATAAATAGGAAAATCAGGGTCGAAAGGTCAAAAAAATGCCTTGTTCGAAACTTACTCACTTTCTTTTTTATACATACCAGCAGAGGTTCTCCCCCCCCGAAGGGCAGAAGAACTTGCAGCCGTATCTACAGGAATAAGAAAACTTGAACTTACGGCAAACCAGTCTTTACGTTGGACGTCGTTTGGGAGTCCCAGGTGCTACGCACAAGCAAGCCGGTAGTGAACAACGTGACGACCTTCCTGGCGGACCAAATGGTAGCATTTTTCCAAAGGCGAAATGCGTAGTGTCGAAATGTGAAAGAGCCAGCGGGCATGAGAAATTCCGTAGGGTTGGCTGGACGAGATCCCAGCATTTCCCCATGGTGTCGGGTGACTTGAAAATATATCAATACTGTATACGTCTCTTTCAGAGAAAATGAAGCAGGTGAGCATACCTTCGTGACATCAAACCATTCCTCTCGTTGCCTAAACACCTGGGCAGAATTTCCCGGAAGGTTCTAGCAATATCTGAAAGTCAAAATACATGAGAAGGATGGTAAACTAAAAAGAGAAGGAAACATACCGTGGAAAATCAGGTCAATTCGAACAGGACCAGGTTGGCTTAATGCGATGGCGCAGCAGCATTTCCCGGAAGCCAAAATGTGGCGTTGGATGCTTGAAACAATACCGCAAAGGCAAGGGCCAGCTTTTTAACCGTTAGAATTTTCCTTTGATAGCAGATCAACACCCTAACCTAAACACGAGTGCAGTTTCCTGGAAGTCCAAATATCGTGTCGGATTGATGTTGATGCTCGAAATAAAGGGTTGGAATGTGGGCAATCGTTTGTGAACCTCCGAGGCAGATATTATCTTTTCAACCGTTAGAAATGTTCCTTTCGAAGAAGAATGGACCAGATAACCGTACCTGCAACAGGCTAAACTGATTTCCACATTTTGAAGAAGACAATGAGGACTCTGGGGTAAAACTGTTAGCAAGATTATAAATAAAGTATGAAAGATAAATGCACTCTAAATGCTCGTCGACGCGCTTTCGCGCGTCTCCTCGCTCCCAACAACGATATCTTCCAGTAAAGGTGGGTGCCGCTCGCCGCGGGGCCGAAATATCGTGAAAAAAGGCGATAGAAACATGTAATAAGCGCTAGCATCAAAGAAGGATCCATCAGATGAGAGCGTCAATGCCGCTACAGAATTAAGAGCTCACCATTGCGTGAAAATGGGGGTATTTGGACCAGATGTTGTGCCATCGACGACTACGAAGAACATTATTAATGAGTATGATATGTGAGTAGGGGCCACATACCGACATGGAATAATTAAATGGCATAGTTTCCCCAGCAGCATGAGCAGGAGCGAGAAGGGAGCCGACATGACGACGGGTAGGAATATCTCACCGCAAAGTGTGCTTCTTATATACCCAAAATCCAGATTCCCCTCTTCCGATCCCATCACTCTTTTTAGGTTCAACGGGAATTCCCCGTCAGCTTGGACCGGCCTCCCCTCAAAAATTTTGTGTCTGGGCAGGAGGAATCCCTGATATTCGGGTGAGTCGTTGTCCATTACCTATTCTTTTAGTCTATAATTGCC
The DNA here is from genome assembly GCA_000827355.1 of Hebeloma cylindrosporum. Classification (NCBI taxonomy): domain Eukaryota; kingdom Fungi; phylum Basidiomycota; class Agaricomycetes; order Agaricales; family Hymenogastraceae; genus Hebeloma; species Hebeloma cylindrosporum. The sequence goes on along the minus strand of KN831786.1, from coordinate 429,596 downwards.
TCTTCTCAGAGGCATCTTCCGAGTAGCCAAGAACTACTAGGGAGATGTCCCTGAGGAAAGACATTTATAGATTCCCTGGGCAGGGTAATCATTTCTCACATACTTGATTTACTGACCTTTTTTCAAATTATCCTGGTCTCGATTGAAGAAATCAGTCCAAAAAGTTCAGGGAAGCACGCAAGAACCCTTTTTTTGTGTCAGAACGCGTTTCAGATCATTAAGCTCACCGATTCGCAGCCAAGTTCGTCCGAAGTCCGAAATCCTCGTTCGCCATTCTTCCTTTCCCCCACACAGCGCTTGCTCTGATATCCCTCCTGCAAGTTGCTGAATGCTCCTTGTAAGTCTTCCCATTTATCTCATGGCTCACGATATTCTCCATTACTTTCCATTGTTCTCGGGCACCTTCATACGTCTCTCCATTGCGCCCTCGTTCCATGGAAGCGTCCACAATTATTTCAGCGCAAGTAAGACGGCGATTCTTCCTTCTTACCTTTGTTTTGCTGCAGATACACTTTCTCCCATGCATTCAAATCCGAGATCGATGGAAGTTCAGAGGTAAGCATGATTTACACGTCGCATGCTTCGTGGCCGCTAATTTCCGCTGTCAGATCGGCGGTCGTCATCATGACTCGTCGATGAACCCGAATTTCCAACAGCGGCTTCATAATCTCCTCCCAACGTCATGTCCCGTCACCCTGTCCCAGCCGTATGTGCCTTCAATGCCATTCCAGCAGTCCTCGTTGAATCGTTTCGTTCCGTTCTTCCTGTTTTGGTTCCTCGGATATCTTCGGAATCACTTAATCTCCCTCGACGCCTTATTAAATTAGGCCGCCTCGAAAAACCCTCATACGCTTCTCACTTGGTCCTCTGTAGATTCCCCATGAATAATCTATATGCACGATTAGGTCATACTTACGGTAAGGGATGTTCTTTCTACGACGCTCGCAAAGCATCTGACTAAATTGCGCCTAGTGCGATGACAGATAAATGCGTAGCAGAAAGAGCTCTAACGGTTCATCTATTGTTCGTAAGTAACGTCTCTACATTCTGATGCCAACGCACCTATCGCTTCTTACCCCGCCTTAACGAACTAGGTGGCGAAATATCATTTAAGCGCCCAACTATGAGATGATCGAGGTTCTGGATGTCGTAAGTCGGGGCTTGCTATACCGACTCCTTTGTAAATTCCCATTCGTTTATTAGTTCTGTCGGTGTCTCTCGTTTTCCAGAAGAGTCTGCAATTGGATGCTGGGCTGAAGATCCATCGACGGCATGCAGGACGCGGTGGGATAATAAGACGCCAGGATCGATGATCGGTGGGCGCGACGATTCATCATTCGGATTCCCGGAAACTCTATTTTAAGGTAGAGGACGTCGTCATAATTGAACTGAATGAAAGCAAATAGCCGAGTTGAGATGAATCGAGGAAGAGTCGCATTTGAGTTCAGCGCGAGTATATTTGTCGAATCCGCTTGTTCCGTTCACGATTGCTATACCAGTTGAATACAATAATACGTTTGGATGAGACTACGATAAAGGGATTAAACCCTCTGAAGAAGTTCGTGCACCCCGAAATTGAACACGGCTCCGAAAATCTCAAACCATTCCCAGTCCCCCGTCTCTTCAAAACGAACATAAAAACCCACGTAAAGGGTCCTGTCAAGACTATTTTAATAGCCGAATTGCGGGACGAAAGGCCAGAACGAAAGGGACGCTTCATGTAGACGAACGAAGACCATCTCCCCCATCCTCATCTCCTCGAAAAGAACTAAACCCGTTGCTGCTTCTAATTCATCAAGGGTCCTTTTAAGGCACGCGGGTATTACCGAACTTAACATCTTGACAACGGTCTAGCGAAATTCCAGGCTTTGGATGCGTGAATTTGTGTGTCCGCCGAACTTGTGTATACCGATTCGTTTATCACATTCCACTTTATAATAGGTTCAATTGAATTTTATTATACTAGCTTATTGTCAGGTAAACTATTTCTAGTAGGTAATCCAAGTGAAGAAAGAGTGCTAGGAGGAATACCACACGTCAAGAACATTGGGAGCTCTTCTCTCTTCGAAACACACTCGAAAACGCCGTCGCTTCTAGACCATCAAAGGTCCTTTAGGCACGCAAATAGGACCGAAGGTAACATCTTGACAATCCACTAACGAAAATCCAGGCGTTTGGATCGTCGAATTGTGTGTCCGCCGCCTCCCACCGAACTTGTAAAGTTGTACACACACTCATGGATTACTTTCCAGTTCGTTTGAATATAGATTTTACAGGGAATATATTTTGTGGAGGGCTATGTGTTCTAGTAGAGCGAACCAGCAACCAGGCGAAGGGACGGGACTCGATGAAATGCACGCTGTCTTCTTCTCCTCAATCCTCTTTGCTGTGGAAAAAACTTTCAAGTACATCAAGGGTTTCGTAAGGTACAGATCTATTCCATAAGGAGTAATATATTTGAAATGGGTGCCCGAAAATCCAGACGTTCGGATGTTGGAATTGTGTGTCCGTCTTTTCTTTGCCTTGATGTCATGATCATTGAATAGTTCGTTTTCTCCTACCATATGACGAAACTGACACATATTGTATCGTATACCATGTATTCATGTCAGTGTAGATCGAGTTTGAAGACGAGATACAATTCTATTCCTCTACGCAATAAGTATCCCAACACCCTCTCCTCCTTCCCCCACTCCTTGCAAATCGCCCCAAAAATCGGACGTTCCAGGCCATCAAGGGTCTTCTCAGGGACAGGGTCCTCACGTAAATCCGCTAGCACCGGTGATCCCCAGCGCGAAATTCTTGCATACGAATGTTGGATTTGTGGTATCCGGTTTTCCGAACATAACGCGATCCGCGCTTTTTCATGCGAGTTCGCCGTTTCGCTCGTTTGCGATCCTCGGGTCCGGTGCGTTGGGTTGTTACGTTGTGGAGGTTGCGTGGTTGCGAGTTTTCGTTGGAAGAATTGAGTGGGGAGTTTGGAATCTTGCGTTTTCATGGGTTGGGAGCTTTCATGTACTACGAGCTTTGATTGAGTTTTTTCCTTCTTGAAATTGATTGTATTCAATAAGATAATAGACATGGAAAGGCGCTGTACGAGTTTACGAATGGAAAGGGAACCGAATGGAGAGGAGAGGATCAAGACCGAATGCGCTGACAAGTTGTCACCGCAGGGTCTTGTTGATCCACCGTCCCTGATCCCATGTCGTATAAATACAGTGCTCACATTCTCGTTTGGAACCCATCCCCCAGTTCCCACTGGGATTTCGCCTTCTCTTCTTCCCTCCTGCACAACGGCGCCGCCGACGGTGAGCTTGATTTGTCGTTATCGAGTTTTGTGATGCTGACGTTCGCTCCTAGATGCTCTCGTTGACAACGGCGGCGATGGTGAGTTGCCTGAACTTTGCCTCCCTCCTCTGCCCTCCTCCACAGCGGCGCCAACGGTGAGCTTGTCGGTGCTGATCTTCGTCCTAGATGTGTACGTCGACAACGGCAGTGATGGTGAGTTTCACCGCCGTTGTCTGGAACTTTGCCTTCCCTCCTCCACAACGGCGTCAACGGTGAGCTTGTCTCGCTGTCATTCTCGAAAGGTGCTGATCTTCGTCATAGATGTGGACGTCGCCAACGGTGAGTTTCCGTTCTCGATTTCGTTGGACAACGGTGTTGATCTTCGATCTAGATGTGTACGTCGACACCGCCGTTGTCTGGAACTTTGCCTTCCCTCCTCCACAACGGCGCCAACGGTGAGCTTGTCTCACTGTCATTCTGGAACGGTGCTGATCTTCTTGATAGATGTGGACGTCGCCAACGGTGAGTTTCTCGCTTCGTCGTTCTCGGATGCGTTGCTGACCTTTTCGTCCTGGTGCTTGTGTCCTACCACGAAGGAAAGAAATCGGTAAGTAATCGCGCCTCCTGGCGTTGACAGTTACTGACCTTGTGTCTCTCCGCCATTCAGCTTCTCGTCGTGCTTCTCCCTTCGGGAACGTGTGGCTGGCCGAGCGCCATCCTACGATGATGACAGTGTGGTGTGAGTAGGTATCCCGGCTGTCGACGTTGACAGTCGCTTACCGTCCCTCTTCAGTCGGGTTCCTCTCTACAACGAAGGAAAGAAATCGGTAAGTAATCCCGCCTCTGACATTGATAGTTGCTTACCTTTTGTCCGTCGGCTGCTCGTCGTGCTTCTCTCTTCACGAACGTGTGGCTACCCTAGCGGATGCATCCTACGATGGTGACAGTGTGTTGTGAGTAGGTATCGTGGCCCTCGACGTTGACAGTCGCTTACCGTCCCTCTTCAGTCGGGTTCCTCTCGTCGTTAGCGAACGTGTCGTCCCGGGTGCTACCTTGGAGTATTTGGCAAGTGGATTCATCCTCCTAACGTTATCAACAACTTACTTTGTTCCATTCACCGTTCGCCAGGTTCCTAAACCACCCCTGGCGTGAGTCGGCAAGGTCCTCAAGGTATTGATGTTGAATTCTACGAAGTGTTCTGGATGTTGCGGGTGAATGGGAATCGTCGTTCGTGATCATTCGTGAATGGCATGTCGTATAAATACTGTGCTCAAATTCTCGTTTGGAACCCATCCCCCAGTTCCCACTGGGATTTCGCCTTGCCTTCTTCCCTCCTCCACAACGGCGCCGCCGACGGTGAGCTTTGATTTGTTGTTCGTTCTAGATGCCCTCGTCGACAGCGGCGGCGATGGTGACCTTCTCGCGTTGGCTGGAACTTTGCCTTCCCTCCTCTGCCCTCCTCCACAACGGCGGCAACGGTGAGCTTGTCTCGCTGTCATTCTTGAACGGTGCTGATCGTCGTGATAGATGTGGACTTCGCCAACGGTCAGTTTCGTCGTTCTCGACTTCGTTGCCGACCTTTTCGTCCTGGTGCTTGTGTCCTACAACGAAGGAAAGAAATCGGTAAGTAATCGCGCCTCCTGACGTTGACAGTTACTGACCTCGTGTCTCTGCGCCATTCAGCTTCTCGACGTGCTTCTCCCTTCGGGAACGTGTGGCTTGCCTAGCGCCATCCTACGATGATGACTGTGGTGTGAGTAGGTATCCCGCCTCTCGACGTTGACAGTCCCTTACCGTCCCTCTGTCAGTCGGGTTCCTCTCGTCGTTAGCGAACGTGTCGTCCCGGGTGCTACCTTGGAGTATTTGGCAAGTGGATTCATCCTCTTAACGTTAACAACAACTTACTTTGTTCCATTCACCGTTCGCCAGGTTCCTAAACCACCCCTGGCGTGAGTCGGCAATGTCCTCAAGGTATTGATGTTGAATTCTGATTATTGTCCTAGTCGTTCGTTTCGTTGATGTTGCACATGACGAAATGCTCCGGGCCAATGAGGGGTGTCGCGGGTGAATGGGAATCGTCGTTCGTGATCATTCGCGAATGGCGCACTCTTCGACGTAGTCGTTACGGGTCGCGTCGTCGCCGTGGATGTGAAGGAAAGAGGGGATAATTGACGACGGCCCCACTGCCAGCCAGCTTTGCTAACCAAGTCCCAACAGCGCCGATGGGTCTTTCCCGTGTCATTAGTTGTTCGCCTCGACGGCACATCGCTTGGAGACTCATTCTAGACTTGGGCTCTGCATTTTCTCCTGCCGCTCGACGATGGATGCTCGCGTTGGGCTAGAGCGTCGATAGTGGTAAGAAGCTCTTTTCGTCCGGGACTCATAGCCTTGGATGCAATAGACGTGGAGGGTCGTCCAAGTACGGCTGTGCTAACGGTGGTGTGTCGTCGATTCGCGCGCAAGGATGAAGGTGGGACAGAGCGGATGGGCCAAGTGGAGGGAGCAGGATGACTTGGAAACCGTGAGCGAGCTTGCCGCAGTTCGAACTGGCCGCTGCTATTCATAGATTCGTCCCAAAGAGTCGTGGTATCGGAAGGGATACTTAAGGATATGCGTGGTTAGCTGTCAGATGGGATAAGGACGACGAAGAGGGATGTTGAAGAGTGAATCGTAGTTATCACCGGCCCCGCCTGATCCGCTTCTTGCCGTGTTCGTGAGTCGGGATCACCATGTCGAGCAGTCTTCTCCAACATCTCCGTCGTTCACGACAACTTAAATGCACGCGAAACTTACACCAGCACTGGCGTTTATTTTCTAGAACGCATGGTGAAATACCAAGACATGACACGGTCGAACTCTCGTATTCGTCGATTATTCCAGAGAACGGTAACGCGACGGAGAAGCCTCTGGTGATTCTTCATGGACTCTTGTAAGTTCTTGCAATCTTGAAAGAGTTAATTCTTACCGAAATGTTTTCTGATAGTGGCTCAAAGCGAAACTGGGGCTCAATATGCAAGGCTTTGCATCGCGACATGCCAGACCGGCCGTTATACGCGCTCGACATGCGGAACCACGGTGCGTCCCCACATGCGTCTCCGATGACTTACGAAGCTATGGCAGCGGACGTGAGGAAATTTATTATGGACAAAGGGTTGAAGGATGTTGCCCTGCTCGGGCATTCGATGTGCGTGAATTTCTATCCTTTTTTCGACTTCTAATCTGAATTACTCGTAGGGGTGGAAAGGCGGCCATGGCTTATGCTCTTTCTCTCAAAGCTAATGGCGAGACTAGCATACCCCTCTCCCAGCTTATAGTTTTGGATGTCGCTCCGTCGATAGGGAGCCTCTCATCCGACTTCATCCAATACATCCACGTCATGCAGAAAATTGAAGGTCTCTCACCCGGTGTCATAAAGACCCGCACAGATGCAGATAATATTTTAAAACCCTACGAATCAGTGCGTTTCCCTCCTTCATGACGATTGACTAGTAGCTTACAGTCTCATCACTTCATTCCAGGACATTTCTATCCGCCAATTCCTCCTGACCAACCTCAAACTTCCCAGTCATTCCAAAACGACGCAACGTCATGGCGCAGAAGAAAAAGCCAAATTTATTGTTCCTCTTGGGATTTTATCCCACTCGATGGAGGCTCTAGGGTCATTCCCATACCGATACAATCCAGACGATCAGAGCGTCCCAACCACTTGGGATGGGCCAACGCTCGTGGTAAAGGGGACGAAGAGCGCGTAAGCGGTTCATCCCATTTTTTTGACGGCTGAATATACTGATAGTGTTGGCAGGTATATCAATCATAAGAATACCCCTGCATTCCGTGCGTTCTTCCCGAATATGCAACTAGAAGGGTTGGACACGGGCCATTGGGGTGAGCACGCTCGTAAATAACATGATCTTTTTTCTGGTTTTCTGACGACGACGATTACAGTGCACGCGGAGAAGCCAACCGAGTTCCGAAAACTAGTCGTTGACTTTTTGAATGAGAGTTAGGTCGTAATCTAACTTGGGTTAATTCCACCCCTTCTGGATCAAGAAGCTGAGCGGTATCTCTCCCCGAATAACCCTTCTTCTATCGCTTTGATTTCTATCACGTATTTTCAGTCTCTCGTCTTCCACTTCGTTCTCGGGAACCACTTACGAAGAGCAACATGCTTAGAAAAGAAGCGACACATCGCGAGGTTGCCTACACAAGGCCAATGAGTTGTCAGCTCGCAATTAGGGATTATGAAACTATACCCACCCATCATTTGGTATAATCCTTCGATGCCTGAATCGGCCCAGACACCGTTGATTTCACCTTCTTCGTCTACTCCCCAAGCCGGTTTGATTTTCTCGGCTACTTCATCACCAAAGATGGTGCGAACGGTGTGGCGCGGGTCACTCAAGCTAGGTAATCGAAGGGTTAATCTGATAGCACGGGATCGCGCTACGCAAAGAGGCTCACCCGGTGCAAAATAAAACGACATCAGCTGCGAGTTGGGTGCCGTCCTCGAAGATCAACCCTCCCTCAGCGATTTCTTTAATTTCGGTTCCGCCCTTGAGCTTTATCTTTCCGTCGATGATGTACTGGCTTCCGCCGACATCTAATCCCGACTCTCAGCATGTACAATCAATCGGGGATGAGTGTACGAACCCATATAATACCCTCCGGCTTTCGCCAGGACGGAGGGGATGAGGCCACATTCCTTGTACCCCATGTTCGTCTTGAAGCCTCGTGCATTAAGACCGTCGAGAATCTCTCTATACATGTTGAGAATTAGTTCACGAAGCGCCAGCGATTATCATAAGCTCACTTGTCGAGTTCCGCGATCGTCTTCGTTGCGCGATAGGAGATTCCAGCTAAAACAAGGTTCGGCATGGAAGCGCTTAATTTATCTGCTATCTCGACTGGAGGAGCGACCTCTGAGTAACGTCCTGAGCGAATGGTTATTGTTATTAGTGCAGCATGAGGTCGTGTATATTAAATAGATTGAATTACCTTCCATAAGAGTCGGAATCCCGTGCTTGGTACTCATAACGTAGGTGGAACTCCTTTGGAACATAGTAACATCTTGCGCAACACGTTAGCGACAAATTCCAGGTACAAAATAAAAAGTATCACCAATTCCGTGATCAGCATAGTCAACGGAGATATCATGGGCTGTAACATGTTCAAGTTAATATCTAAAATTCATAGGATAAATACGTACCAGAAGTACATGCCCCAATGACGACAACTTTCTTTCCGGTGTGATCCGTCGCTTTGTTGTGTTCAAGGGAATGCAATATCCGTCCCTTGAAGCTTTCCTGATCACAAATCCGATCAGTAATGCAAAATGCCCTTCCCGATTTGGAAACCCTCCTACCATTCCTGGATAAGTCGGAACATAGCCCTTTCCCCCTCTGAACCCCGTCGCTAATACGACGTGTTTGGCATGAAATACACGCTCTGTACCATCGGTTTTCCTGACTTTCACGTCCCAGATTTTCGTTTTCGCGTCCTGCGTGGCGCTGAGTACGGTTGTCGAGGTCCACGTGTTGATCTCCATTGCGTCCGCGTAATATTCGAGCCAATTCGCTAACTATCATCCTCACGTAAGCGTACAATATGGAGATATGGTCATAGACGACTACCTTCTTTGCAGGTGCGAACACCGGCCATGTGGCTGGGAACCTGGAGGAATGACGCTCAGCCTCTAGGACGAAAATAGAACAAACACTCACGGAATGTAAGGCATGTGGTCGTACCCTGAAAATGGGCTGTCAGATAGCTGCCAGAACCAACTTGAAGTTAGTCCGCGGATGCGACTTACAGACTGGATCATGCAGACACAATGCCTCATATCGTGTCCTCCAATTATCACCGATCTTCGGATTCATCTCGATCACCAAGTTGGAAACACCCAGAGTGTTCAGACGAGCAGCTACATCCAGTCCACTTTGTCCGCCGCCGATGATAAGAACACTCGGTTCCCTCCCTTCGAAACTGACTTCTTTCTTTCGGGCAGCTTCCCATTTCCCATGGTTCGGCTCTTGGTTGCGCAGGGCTCCTATCTTTTCGGGATGGCCTTTCAAATCATCCAGATTCGTGAACACCGAATGCGCTTTCCATTGTAGCTCCTGGTCGGGGAGGGCGATGGGAACAAGTCTGACGACACCAGAACAAAGACCGATAGCGGTTTCGAAGGTGAAGAGAAATTGGATCCAAGCAATGTCAGGGTAAGGCCTTTGAAGCTCAGGATCGACGACGCCTGTTTGAAGTTTGAAATTGGACAGCTGCGCAGAGGAAAGTCGGCTGGCCAGGAAGTCCTTAATTTTGGTGATCCCCTCGAACGTTCGGAAGTCCCAGGTCAGTGCAAGAAGATCTCTCCAGTAAACGGGGATGGAGGATGGGTTGGAAGGGGCATCGTTCCCTTCAGGTTTGAAGAGGTTTGAGGCGAAGGAAGAGTTAACCAAGGTGCTGAGGACTCCTTCTAGGTCACCCCCGCTTGCGTATGTAGCGAAAGATGCGAGCCATTCGGATACAATCGCGTTGACATCGACGTTGTCTGGTATGATGGGGTTCCCGAGTTTTGAAAGAGTGGGCAAGGCTGCTTCTGGGATTGACGACGTTTGCATTTTGTGCTGTTAAGCTCTGGACAACCAAGGAGCGGTCCATCGCATACTTTGGATCCCCTTGCCTTCGGGCCGATTTTCATTAAAGTGGCTTTATGTAAGTCGGCTGCTGTGGGTCATGACACTTAAAACTTGTGCACTTATTTTATGGTTCCGGACGCCGAAGAGCGGTATCGATATTTTTGTGGCTTGCGGCAGGCGTATAACCTACTTCATCATGTCTCTGTTCTTACCAATGTTAATTCCAACATCCGCGCCATAAGCTCGAAACTCGGTCGTTAATTGTAATAAGGATATCGTTAATAGGTAATACAACAATGTGTGGATGCGAGGAGGATGGATGGTATATCGTATAGTGCTAATTAAGAAGTCTGTTATGTGCCCTCGACAAAATGACCCAAGGAAAAAATCGTGAAAAAGCCTTCAACTGCATCACATCATTCACCATATATTCCACAACCGCTCCCGTCTGTGGATATTCAACCGGCGGCTGCGCTTGCTCATCTCCATAAACGCGAAGCTCCGAGTGCCGCCTCTCTTGTAGACGTCGCTCATGTCACGTTTATACGAATTCGAATAATCGGAGTCGGTGTTGGCGTTGGAGGTGGATGTACATGCGTGGTCAGGGGTGGAGGTGTTGAAGGTAGTAGGGATGGGATTCTTGGCGGAAACGTCGGCAAGGATGGGCATAGCGGCGTTAGGCGCGGGATTGGGGATGGAGAGGTATGAGTCGATGAAGATGTCATCTTGAGCCCCGTCGAGGAAGTTGTAGCGGTCGTTGTAGACCGGTGGAGAGAATGTGCCTTCGAACATCTGTATTCGAGGTGACAATGAGCCTTATTAGTTCGATCTAGTAGAATGGGATGCTCACGTTGTTCCGCTCGTTATTGAACCAGTAGAATGGGGTTTTGGCGCCGTAGGTGCAGTTGGCGGGAGCGGTTTGGGTTTTCCCGTTTTCAGGATCGGAACCACAGCGGCGGGCGACTTTGGACTTGGCTACGGCAAAGTTCGACGTCGAACCTGTGACGTTGCACTTGAACCCGTTCATGTAATCTGGAAATGACAACGTAAGACAAAGGAATATGATAATAATAATTCAATACGCACTTTCTTCACCGCCACTCTTGGGCTATGGATTGAAATGAGGGTCAAGTCCTTGCGAAACACAAACAAAAGACTTACGGAGTGGATCCAGAAGAAGGAACAGATACAACCGCCCTCAGGACAAGGTGGCATCCTCGCCGGAACCTGAAAGTCCGTGAACCGCGTCCAAACGCAAGTCTGGTTAACACTGAAAACCGTAAAATCCTCCGGCTGAACCGCCCTAACATCGTTCTTGTACGCAATGGCCAAAGCACATCCTTCGAGATCGTCCAGTCCCTTCGTATGGTACGCCTCGGAGCTCGAATTAGGACAAACATTATTCGGGTTGTTCTTATCACGAATATCACCCCCTTCCGAAGAGGCAAAGTAGGAAGTGGCCCCTTTATTGCAGGCAATTTCGGCAGTGGCTGGTTTGCCGGCTGGAAGCTCGAAGATGTCTCCTGCGTTGGGTGGGAAATCGAGGTGGTTGTGGAACCACCATTGGGAGAAGGGCATGTTTTTGATAGGTGCGACTGGTCGGTTATCGTAGGGGAAGGTTTTGTCTGTTACGTTGAACCCAAACATGCTTGGATGCCAGAAAGCTAGAGTTGGTTAGGAGTGTTGCTTTTTGGTTTGGAAAAAGAGGAGGCGTACCAGAGTGTCCAGACACCCGAGGCAACACAGAAAAGAGAGCAAGAGAAAGAATAATTGCTGACATCTTGTTAGATATGGTCGGTCTAGTTTGTTTGCGAAGGAAAAAAATCGTGAAATTGGAACCCCAGGAGCCAAGAGAAAAAAAAAAGGGAAGCTAGTCCACCAGTGGAAGGTAACGTGGGTGAGACGCCCCCTCATGTGGGAACTAGATTTTATATGGCCGGGGGACAATAGGATTTAAATTCGGAGAACAAAAGGCAGTGGCGGCATAGAAACTCGACATACATTGTCTTACGTAAACAAACTGTCGGTTCAGCGGCCCGGGCTGCTTAAATCTTAACGACACGTGACACAGGTATTATCCCCTAACTTTAGATTTTCTCACTCTCCTAAGCTTACAACGGCAAGCATCCTCAAACCATCCCTTCTAACCTTTCTTCACACTTCTGACTGATATTTTTTCTCCAGAAAGATTCAGCAGATAATCGATGAATATGAATCCTGGACAATCCGAGGTCAAGGACATCGACAAGTCTTGCTCTGAAAACAAGACCCCACGGCGGCGGCTACATCCCCCGCATCGAACACCGACACCTAAATTCATTATTGCACTTTACATTATCTTTCTCTCCTCTGCTACATATCTCGTGCTACAGAGATATGCATACCACGGCAGTTTTTTTACTTGGCGCCCATTACTACCCTCCCCCTCGGGGACAAATACCATCGACACTGGCTACGCACAATATCGAGGGGCCCACTCTTATCGAAATGCTGTATCCTACCTTGGTATCCCATACGCAGAGCCTCCAGTTGGAGATCGAAGGTTCCGAGCACCACTTGCTTTGAATACAACACGTGTATCTCTGGAGGCCAAAGGAGTCGTGGTGGATGCGACCGAATATCCAGACTTCTGTATTCAAGGGGTGACTGGAGGTAATATTTAGTGATTCTTACTGGATTTGGTTAATTGACTTTTGACTGACAAGGTGCACCTGGAGGAGCGGGGAGTGAAGATTGTCTGAAGGTGAACATCTATACACCGCCTGGATCGAAGAAAGGAAGCAATCGTAAGTGTGTTTCGTGAAGGGATGACGATGATCTGATTCCTTCTGATAGTCCCTGTCCTTGTCTACTTCCACGGCGGAGGTATGTCGAATTTGTGTACCGCTCTCCCTGATTCATCCCCAAAATTCGCTCTAGGTTACATCAATGGCAACCCCAGGAATTGGCCCTTCGACCACTGGATCGATCAAAGCCCCAACATCATTATCGTCTCAGTATATTACCGACTCTCCTCGTTCGGCTTCCTCGCAACACCTGCATTCAGAGACACAGCCAACGGTGACTTTAATGCAGGCTTCCTCGACCAAATTCAGGCTCTCAAATGGGTCAAAGAACATATTTATAGTTTCGGGGGGGATGGCGGGAAGGTTACCATCAATGGAGAGAGTGCGGGTGGAAGCTCTGTCGAGCTGCATCTCGTTGCTGCAAATGGGGGCGAGCGGTTATTCAGTCAAGCGATCGCACAGAGTGTGTATCGTACCCCGTTGCCGACGCCTGAACAGCAAGAGGTAGGTACGATATTATTTGGTATTTTTATCAAGTCTTTATTGTTTTGGACAGCCTCTGTTCAATTTCTATGCAAAACGCGCCGGATGTGGGTCTGGGTCCATAGCCGCACAACTTGCATGTCTGCGGAAAGCGAGTGTAAGCGCACTAGCTCGAGCTCAAGATGCCGCTGTGACGTCTGCGTTGTAAGTTGTCTTCTTTTGAGTACACGCTCTTCGACTGACACATTTCAAAGCACCGCTTCAGGGTACAAGCTATTCCACCCAGTTGTAGATGGCAAGGTGATCACTGATTTCCCAACTAAATCTGTTTTGGAGGGTAAATTCGCTGCGGTACCTCTGATCGTTGGGTAAAGAACTAAGGTTTTAAATATCGTTGACCACCTAATTTTTGGACAGAGCGACAACGAATGAGACTGCACCTAGGGCGACCCTTGAATCGTTCTTCCCTTCCATGTCGAGATCGGATGTTTCTGCTCTCCTCAAGGTATGTACATCCAGTTTATGTATCGCAAGCGCTCATCCTTTTTATCTTCGCTAGCAATACCCCCTTTCTGCTTTTGCTGATTTACCCGAGCTGAGGTTGCAGACTGCAATGGGTGATTCGCAATTTAGATGTGCTGTGTGTGACATTTATAGCTGCCAATTTGTTTTTGACTTTCCCCCCTTTCCTAGCGCTCAATTTTGGGAACTGCGTTTGCCTCCACAAGTAAAGCGTGGACGTACCGCTACAATCAGAGGACTCCAGGTGCGAGCGGTGTCGATCACGCCGCTGAAAATTGGATGATGTTCAAAGGGACGACCACTGGGTGAGTACAATACATTTTTTTCGCACCAGTCTCATCCCACTTCAAGCTTTAACGGAACCACCACATTCTCCAAGCTGTCGCCCACTGCGACAGCTTTCGCGGAAGAGCTCATCGCGTATTGGGTATCGTTCGTGCGCTCAGGAGATCCGAACGCGTTTAAGCTTGCGCGTTCGCCTGTGTGGACGCCATTTACGGCTGACGAGAAGTCGAGGATTGTGTTACAGGAAGGTCCGGGGGAGTCGACAGATGTCAGTGGGAGCTTTTTGGAGCTGGAGAGTGCGGACGAGGGTGCGAGGTGTCGGTTTGTGGCGAGTATGGTCGAGGTGCAGCAGAATTGAGCACGCTGTTGGAGGTATGGTTGACTTCTTTGCTTTTCTTGCAGAAAGCAGAATATGCACTGCGCACCCCAAACCAAAGGAATGGGGTCAGAGAGATTCTTTCTTGGAGAAACATGTGATAAGAACGTATGGGTTAATTTACTCGAGTTCTTTGGGGGAGGCGAGCAAGGCTGAGGGTACTCGAGTATGAAGGAATAAATTACTACTTGACCTTTTTCCTGAGCTTTAACGTCTATAGAATCCAAATAGAACGCCAAGAAAAGCAACCTACTTTTTTTCGCTCCTTGGACCTTCCTGAGGACACTGCCGCCAAGCGGAAGATCACGTTGTTTGCGAATGTGTACGCGCTTCGGGAGTTGTGACGACACGATTCCCTTTCATTGCTTTCAGGCCTACTTGCCAGCGACACCCTTTCTCCCTTTCTCTCTACTTCAAACTACCTTGTTTCAAAGGGAAAATAACACCAGAAAATGGTTGAGCTCACGATTTCGGCAGCGCCAAAGTACGCCGCGCGTGGCCTGCCGTTGACGATCGACGTTACCCCCGAGGCAACTTTGGGCGATGTGAAAGCCGCGGTGGCTGAAAAGTTCTCCAAGGTACGTGCATGTCCATTGGAGCGAGAGTCAGAGATGGTGGTATGACCTTTGATGCCAACGAAAGAGGGGGGGGAGCTTTTCACCGCCGTGTATCTGTTCGAAACCAGTTTACTGAACCCTTTTTCTTTTCCTTTTTTGTGCGTAGTTGAAACCATCACGACAACGTCTTACGGTTAAAGGAGAGCGGAAAGCTCTAGTGGATGAGAAGAGGCTCAGCGACGTTCTTGGGCCAGATGCTGGAGGTTGGGAGTTGCAGGTGAAGGACTTGGGTCCCCAGGTTAGCTGGAAAACGGTGTTTATCGTGGAATATGTGAGTGTTGTTATTCTCCTTTCAGTATCCTAGGTGGAAGAAGAGGAGGAGTCTGATGCGTTTGGTCTTCGTCGAAGATTGGACCGATGATTATACATCCGCTGCTTTATCACTTCCCGCGGTTCTGGTACGGCCAAGATGTTCAACATAGTGCACTGCAAAAGTAGGCATGTAAAATTTCCCCTTTTTGCTTATATTAACGGACTCCATCCTAGATATGTTTACATCTTCGTCATGCTGCATTTCGCAAAGAGGGAGCTGGAAACGCTGTTGTCAGTGATTTTTCATACATCCCTACTCCTCTCCGTTATTCATGGACGTACAGTGTCCATCGTTTCTCGCATGGAACGATGCCTTGGGTAAATATCTTCCGGAAGTACGTCTGTTTGATTCCATCTTTGTCTCAATTTCCTCATTGAATTAATTCAGTTCGGCCCATTACCATATTCTCGGAGGTAGGAGCACTAGGTCGTCAGTTTTGAACCTGGTTGACAATTTCGATATCGTCAGGCCTCCTGCTCGCAGGTGACGTTTACCGACCCAAATTTTCCGCCACCTCGCCATACATCGTTGACACTATCCGGAATAACGAACGGTTCCTGTGGATCTGTACTGGAATTTGGGCGGTACGTTTGGATAGAGGTCCTTACGTGAATATCCTTACTTAAAATCTTGGCATTCTAGTTCGCCGAAATTTCCAACCTCCATACTCACTTGACCGTGCGCGCTTTGCGGCCACCTGGGACGCGTACGCGCGGTATCCCTCAAGGATACGGGTTTAACCTCGTTTCGTTCCCCAATTACTTCTTTGAGACGGTCGGTTGGGTTGTTATCTCTGTGATGACCGGAAGCGTTGGAGGTTTGTCCTTTCTTACGTCAACTATCTGCTTGATTGTAAACCCTCTTTTATTTGTAGCGTGGATTTTTACCCTCGTCGCTGGTGTCACGATGGCCATGTGGTCGATTAAGAAGCATAAAAATTATAAGAAGGAATTCGGCAAGGAATATCCGAGGAATCGGAGGGCTATGATTCCGTTCGTTTTGTAAATGGTTGGAGCCTGAGGTTTTTCCTGGTAAATTGCACGAATGAACTTTGTGATTGTTTGCGATGATTTACATTGTTCTGCGTATAGCTATATGGTAATGTTCCAGCAGGTGTTGTTGATTGAAAGAATGTAATGGGTTGGTTTCTAGGTGTTGGCAATTGCGCACATCTCTACGTATGTTGTCTTTATTTAGGCTCTTGGTTTTCTTTGTCCCCTATTAAGTATCTTCACATCTCTCTCAACGCCCTCTTCTGGTATGTTGCCATGTCGAGGACCTCGTACACAATGCTTCACTTAATCGTCCTCTTTCGAAATCACGGTATGAGGTCCAATTTGATGTAAGGTCACGGTCGCGAGCGTGGAGTTTTTTCAAACGTCTTGACCTGACACATAATGGATATGGATATCCACCCACCCATATCGCCTAGCAAACGGTATATGATATGTTATCTCGTCTTTCCGGAGTCGGCAGCCGGTGGATCGGAAGTCCTAGGCTTTCGCAAAAATACATAACATTGGCACTACTACTCTACTTACCTCACCCCGTGCATCATTATCATAACAGCAAACAACTCGTGAACGCAGGGACCTCCATGATGCATCTTGACATCGGACATTGGGCCCGGCATCCTTTCCTCCGTGCTCCAAGGTGACGCATACTACCAAAAGCATATGTACACGCGCCCGGATAATTCCTGTCGAACCTCCTGGAATACTTAATACGTACATAAAGATGGAGATTTGACAAGTATCTCCTGAAGTTGACATCTTATAAGCATCGATATCTCACTTATCGACGTACGAATCGTTCTCACCCACCGGTCATGGTTTTCAAACTGGCACTGAGTCTGATCTCTGTTTCGATATCTTCTGTGCTCACCTTGGCCACGCCTGCGACGAATTTACAAGAGCTGGCCGCCCGTCAGACAGCCGATAATATCGTCTATATCACGGCGGCCAATGTCTTCTGGTAGGTACTCACTGTTCCAAGAACAAAATTCTTCATGATCATTCTCTTTCAATTCAACGCAGTATGATAATGCCTCGGTTCGCAGGCTTTTCCCGTATGTATATTTGCCAACTTTCTGACAGGATCGAGAAATCTGTAGAGATCCCCATACCAACATTGGAGACAGCGAGCACCCGGGAGGGATGAAGACATATTGTTCACCAGCTGGACAATACTCCCCAGAGCAAGGGCAGCTGTCTGCCGACTTCTGGAGCAATGTCGCCTTCGTCAGTGGGACAACGGCTAGTGGGGCTCGTTTCGCACAATGTACGCATATGCTATCGCCGATAGCGGCGTAATACTCATCATCTGAATGGACCAGTGACTGGCTGTATTCGTCCGGAGACGCTGGACCGCTTAAACGCTAATGACGCTGGAGGACAGTACGACTCGAGTGGAGGAGCAGGGGGAAATGGTAATCCTCAAGGAAGTAAATGCTTGGGGTGAGTCAAAATTATTTTTCGATTTCCCTCATGTTTCTTGATGCTTTGGTAGTTACAACCATTACGTTGAGCTCGTTGAACCGGCGGGTAACCGAGCCTGCATCAAGTGTTGTGATAATTTCAATGACTGCCCAGTAAATCTCGGTAAGAAGGTCATTGATTTTCGATGTAATATGGTGGTGACATTTATTCCTAGACACCTCCGGATGCCCTGCCGTCATTCAAGGAAATTACTTCAACTGTGGCTAGCTCAGTCGCCATCATATTCAAGTTGAGATTTTAAATTTTTGACGCTTCGCAGCTTATTGTGGACATTTTCGAACATTGGTTTATGACTTCTGTTAGGGCGGTGAACCATTTATGCACACGGACATATCATAGTGGTCGTTTCGATAGACCCAATGTACTTACTTACCTTCGTAGTATATATTCACTTACGTCAATGCGTCGGGAAAAGAATTCCTGCTT
This sequence comes from Hebeloma cylindrosporum, assembly GCA_000827355.1. Classification (NCBI taxonomy): domain Eukaryota; kingdom Fungi; phylum Basidiomycota; class Agaricomycetes; order Agaricales; family Hymenogastraceae; genus Hebeloma; species Hebeloma cylindrosporum. The sequence continues at coordinate 411,370 of KN831786.1, read as the reverse complement.
TGTGGCTCGTCCATCTTCTGAAGTCTCTCCTGTCCACGATACTGGGTTGGCCGAGTGTTTATCTGATGAATGGAGTTTGAATTGTAGGTCCAATACCGATCGCCTCCATAGGGAACAAAGCACAAAGCAAATTTCCGAGGAACGCCGGTCGTTCCTCGTTTTCTTTGGAATAATGTTACAAAGGAATGACGGCTTTGGCAGTCGGGGTAAAAGAGGGGCAGTTGAGAATGGATACATAGGAGTGGGTTCGAGATGGAATAGATATGATTATACTTTTATTGGTACTGGACGCTTGGCACGCAGGCGATGTTGGTAAGAAGTAGATCTAGGGTGTTGAGCATCATGTGGGGAATTCAGGATGGCTTGGTAGGATTCGTGGATGTCGAGGACGACGCGGCAGGCGAGGATGGCGTGGATCATACGGGACAGCCTGCGACCTGTGAATGAGGAATTGTTTATATATCAATGTGCCATGATGATACCCACAGTGAAATGACCAAAATAAGGTCGGGCTTCAGGATAGATATAAGAATCGAAGAGGCCCCAAATCCAAAGGAGGACTCACAGGGAATGTGAGCGCTGAGATGATGTTAACCAGAGATATGGCTTCGGTAGCGTCAGGAGAGAAGGCGCAATGCTCGGATGCCTACAAACATACCATATATATAGAGGTAGTACAGAACTCCTATCTCCGAGTGATAAGATAAAGAAAAGAACAAAACATAGTGGACTGACCGTCGCGGTATACAACATGCAGGAAATTCGGAGTATCTCGCGAGCGATCTAGATCCTGTGTTAACAATCGTGAATAAACTCAACATTAGTAGAGGCTCACAGGCCTTGAACGCTGGGATGGCCATCATTATGAACATCACTGGCGTAGAAATTTCAGCAAATGTGGGCAAGCTTAAACGATAGATCACAAATGCACCCGTATCATAGAGGAGGAGAAGAACCCAAGGGATGAATATCATGGGATCCGCGTATGTTGCACGGCATCCGACATATGGAGTGCGTGGATTGGGAGCAACTGAAAAGCATGGGGGTAAGAGATAGGCGTGGGAGAAGGAATAAATACCGACATTCTAAGGTTTGTAGGACGTTCCCCATGAGGATGAAGCTGCCAGCCCAAATAAAGATGTAAAATATTGGAAGTGCATATGTAAGGAAGCGGTTTTTGTTCCATACGGTCCACGTTCGTGTCGTCATTATAACTTGGGAAGAAGAAGTGTGAAGAGGACAAATATCTGAAAAGTCCACGGTTACTCACTTTCGCCAACACCAAGTCCGAAAACGAAAAGCCCTGATCGTCAAATTACAATGAATGATCAGCTCCGCTATGATCAAGGATGATGCATAAGTACGCACATGCATTGACTTTAAACGACAGTGAACATTCAGCGTACCATTCTCCCGGAATTGATATGTCTTCTCATGTTAGATTGGCAAATGAACGCAATGAAAGTTCGAACGTAACGTACGATAAATTATGATCCCTCCTTCTAGGAAAGCCGAGTATTTCGTCAAGACATACATCAAGTTCATGTAGCTCCATCCCGTGGACCAGATGGCTCTGACTTCTTGTTCGAATGTCAGGAATGAATCAAAGACCTAGGGTACTAAGTCAGCATCAAGAATTTACTGCACGCATAGCCTAGGAATAGTTGCGTACCAGAATGGCGATGCTGCCCACTAACGTTCCCTCTCATTAGGACCTATTGGACTGAAAGAGCTAAGTACGCACCGTTCACGTACTGCGCATTCAGTCAGCGGTTATTATGGAAATGGATCGAAAGGCAGAATCACAACTTACAGAGACTATCCTCGTGTATACAACAGAAGTGGCGAGACTCTTTGGATCCATCGCAGGTGCGGCGCGGATTCGAGAATAGGATGCAAAGAAGAGTTTTTCAGCTTCGGTTTCCGGTTTTGTACCCTCGTTCCGATCTGCGTGGGCCGCATGGCTCCAGAGGGGATCAGGATTATACAGGTTTGTTTGACGGGATCCACTTCGGCCTTCTGTTGTTGGCAAAGTAGAACCCCTGGGCTCGGAGGTACTTGCAAATGGCATGCCGCAAGAGCTGAGTTCATTTGAGATTAGGACGTCAAACACATCGGCGTCCGTGACATGAGCGCCGATTGATCTGTCAGTCCACCCTACATTGAGTGTTGATTGGGCGTCCCAGTGAGCGAGAATATGCACAAGAAGCGTCTGGGGTTGCAGATAAACTTGGCTACTTTTGCCAGTCATAGTTGCAAGCCGGGGAACATCCATATAAGATATCGAGAGGCAGATTTTGTGATTTCGTACGACTGTGAAGGCCAACCCGTTCTTGACCCGTCTGTCCGGCGGCAGCACTATGCAGATTGATATCGTTGCCAAATTTATCAAGGAGGAATTACTGCCAAGGCTGCGTCGAAGGGCTTCAAGGAGTACTTCGGACCAGAGTATCCGGGAGTGAATAACTTTGGAGGGAATATAGTGCAGCGGTTACAGGTTCAGTGATTATTTCACTTGAGCTTGTCCCAGGCGGCCACCCAGGCAGGCTTGCATATTTACTTGAGGGATGGATCCTCTGATTGTCGAGCCTTAGGGACCGGTATTCCAAGTCTCGTCAGCCAACGATTTTCTTGCCTTGGTTGATTCCGCTTTAAAGTCGCAAAAATACGAACATCGGACATCGGGGGCCGGAAAGGCTGGTCGAAAGTCCAACATCTTTCATAAGGCACCAAGGCAGGGACTTGTTCAATTGAATTGAGAAGAGTCAGGCAATGATAAATGAAATGAATTTTGGATGATGATGTACATACCAGACCTCCCCCATGGACAGCAATTTGAAAAACATTGCTGAGTCGAAGCGTCCGGCACCGATTCCCCATCTCTCCAATCTCAGCCTTCACTGCGGAATAAATGCGAGAGCCGCATGGAGCCTAGCCAATCGCGCATATCTATACCGGTCATAACTGGAGTTCTTTTTTGTAGGGGGGTATGCGGAATTGTCAAATAATGAAAGCGAAACCGTGCTCAATGCAGATGGCTGGCGGCCGGTACACAGCAAAGCCTGACCGCTCAACGACATGGACGGGCATCTCGGACAGCCAAGAATAGAATGAGAAAACCGACATCAGTGTCTTCCTTCATGAGAAATACATCAGAGAACAACGACCAGGGGACGAATCGCGTGAGGAATAGCGTTCTTGGCAACAGATCGGCAAATCGAAACACTGAATGTGAACGAGTGGCTGATTAACAATTACAGAGCAAAAAAATTGGAGACGACAGTTTGTTTAAGCAAGCGGCACAGCAAAAATAGCACAGAACCAGCGATGGCAGTCCATAGACACAAGGGAATCAAGTTGAAGCAGCAGGAAAATCGGAGAAGGCCCAGGCAGAAAGCTATGCGTTCAGAAAATCGGTGTTCCTCATCCCAGAACGTTTCCACTCTCTTGGATGAGCCTCTTCCTAGCAGAAATTAGAACTCGGTCCCTGTCTCCGAGAACCGAATTATGTTTGTCGACGTTAGCGCTGAGGTTAGCATAAAGCTTGAGTTTGACGCTGGGAGGGAAATCAGTTGGGAGACGACCCGATGTAGAAGTATAAAAAAATACTCCATGTATGACTTGACCTATTAAAAGGATAAGAAAGAGCGGTTCGCCAACCGTAAACAAAATGACTCACAAAGTCAAGCATTTTGTGATACTTAGATGCGATTTCTAAAACCAGAGGGAACGAATCAGCCAACACGACATTCAAACCCCAAGGAAGGGGCAAACCGTCAGCACCCGCAATCCACGCATCCATAGAGCAATCGGACCATTTGTCGACCATTCGATCATAATCACCCAAATTTTCTTTCACATATCGGTCCGAATCTCTCCCCAAAAGTTTCTCCAGGGCGCTCTCCTCGACACAGGGTTGGCTGGCCTGTTCGCTCTTAAATGGAGGGTAAGGCTGCTCCGTGACACGAGGGTTAGACGGAGAGCTTGTCTGATGAGGATGTGATTGGCGGCGAGCAGGGGGAGTTCCACGGGGTTCAGACCCAAGGCTACGACGAGAGCCCATGGAGTGCGATACGCCAGAACTCGACCTTCCGTTTTGGGGAGAAAAGTGGTTCTCGTGTTTGATCTACACTACAATGATGAAGGCGAATCAAAAGATAAGAAGCTGGATGAGCACCTGTTCTTGGCCTCCATGGTCCTGATAGCCCTTGAAACGCTTAGGTTGATTTCCATGCGAAAAGCTAAGGTCTTCTTCGTCAACTTCGCTCCTGGGTCTCTTGTTGCTTTGTCGCAGCGAAAAAAATCTTCCCTCTTCGTTGATCTCATGGCCGGGGATGGACGTAGACATTTGGCTTTTTCCATAGCCATCGTAGGTTTGTTCAAGCGATATGCGCCGAGGTCCGACTTGATTTAGAATCGTGCCGGTGTTCATTTCTGGCGCGTTTTTACCTATCTAGGATCAGCAGGATACGCAGACAGCCGAGTACCGTGAAATCCACATACCAGATACTTCCAGGAATGAGGGACTCGTTCCAATGGTGGATATATGCGCTTTATCTTCTGCAAAAATACCTGACGCCGTGGAAGATTCTGATAAAACAGGGACTTTGAACGTATTCAAGGATGAACCAAGCGAATCAGATGCAGGATTGCGAGAAAGTAACGACGAATGAGGGCGAATCGGAGTAGGCGCCATAACACAGGAAGCTGAGCAGCTTGATGGTTCGCGGAACGACCTGGGTGATTCCTGGAATGAGGATCCGAGGTACCTGGTCGGATAGGTGGGTTTGTCACTGTGGGTCCATTCGCTGGTGGACCTTTGTCTGCTGCCAGAGATTTCTTCTTGAGTAGCCCCCCGAGTCCCGAAGTAGCGGGCCTTCCTGACGTCGCTGATACAGCACTGTTGTTTCCCGACGAATAAGAACACGAAAAAAATGGAAAATGAGGTCACATTCTTCGAATTTTCTCTTTGAGCCGTATTATTCGCGTTTCCGTGTAAAGGGTTCTCTTGGTCTGGTACAAATGTAGGCCTAGGATCTGGTTTCTGTGTTCTCTGAGGAAAAAATGGCTGTCGAGCACTCATTTCGATGCGAGTAGGTGAAAGTCAACAAGGAAGAAACGTTTATTCAAATTATTTTAATATTTCAAGTACGATACACACGTGACTTATCAACCTTAAATTCCTCGACCGCGATGTCGGTCGCGACTAGGCCTCTCCTTGTAATTGTAAAATACACAAGATCGTGAGGAGTTTCAATGGTAGAGGTTAACTCAAGCAATTGTTGGATGAGTACCGCTGCTCGGAAGTTATGAGGAGGCACCTCGTTAACCCTTCTGAAATTCTGATCACGATGAAGCAAGTTAAGTACCCCGTGTCGGCTGACGGGATTAATGGAGCACTGAGCTCCGAGTTAGCCCCTTGTAAGGTCCATCGCTTCTCAGGCCATGGTATCTCGGGGCGCCCATGGAAAAGCCTGGTCTTCATAACCGATCTTCATCCCATTTCCATTTCCGAACTCCACGCTAGTGACCTGTGCATTCTCTCCCCTTTTTATCCTGGCAACCGTATACAGTTCGTTGAATGGACTGATATTGGTGATGGTTACGAGGCGCGGAACAGCATCGGCAAGGCTCCTCGCGGGAGCTCCAAAGTCGCGCTCGGCTTCGCTCACTGGCACTGCATTGTATCCCTGGAAGTATAGGTGCTTCAAATGGGTGAAGCTATTCAAATGACTGGCGATTGACATCTAAGCGACAGAATGAGATCAGTCACTTCGGAGAAGGTCTGATGCTCTGCACGTACAAATTCGGCGAGCAGATAGCAGGAACCGTGGAATCCTATTTCCTCTAAGTTCGGAGCGCCCCGAATAACAGAATGCATAAATCCATCTAAAACACTCGTGGACCACCTGACCTTGCCACATACAAAGACCCCGTCTGCAGTTTCATACCAAAGACTACTCTCGGTTTTTTTATTTTTGCGGGTCGAATGACGGGTCTGACCGATGCCCAAGCTCTTCAGTTTTGGCAGCCCGTTCGGACAAACAGATCGAAGAAGATAAGGTATCTGTGCATTGATACTTCTGTGAATAGAAAGACTCAGCAACTGGCCGAGAATGGGTGTAAGGACCAGCGCGTCCTTCAACTGGACCTGCAGAAAATGCATTAGAATTTTCTATATTTGGGTATCTGAGAAACGACATACCCTGAGGTGCAGAAGTCTTGGAAGAAATTTATTGGGAAGTATAGACCCACCAAACCAATGCTTGTCTCCCTGCCGCAGTAAATTCGAGGCAAGGTTGAGATATTCGATGGAGGGATGTCGTTCCCAGAAGGCCATCGCTTGCAACGTATCCACCTCAGAGAATTCTGCCAAAGACAGCGATCGCAAGCAAGGGAAATTGAGTTCGAAAATAGATGAGGGAGATGTGAATCGTGCGAAACACAACTGCAAGTGTAAGGTGTGAAGTGTGGGAGCGAGAGAGGAGATGTATTTCTGGATAGCCAAAGGCTGTAATATATATCCCTATCCAGTGAGACGTATCGAAAAATTGGTGAGGCCCCGCAGCCTAGATCAAAAAATTGGTTGCATTCAGAAGTGTAACACATACGGGAACGTGGAGGAGACCCGACTCATTGATCCATGGCTCTCCCGGATCATCCTGAAAGCCATCGAGAATGAGCGCTTTGAGTCTAGGGCACTTGTCCTTGATCTGTGCCCACAACCCCTTCCCAGGTCGACCAAATCCTTTGACTGCATTTTGATTGTCATAATACCACCCGCCGCCTAGGTGGAGACCTAGAGTATGAATGAATGGAAGAGAACCTTTCAATATGACATCGGAAACTCGTCTGATGACATTGGAAGGTTGATTTCGATCGTTGTCTCTCGTGATATCAGATGGGACGAAATGCGAAGTTCGCGTACGATGGACCCGAGTAGAGGATCGGTCGCAAGTTTCTGTAGAACCAGTAGAGCATCTTCCTCATTTTTCAAAATTAGCCGGGAATGAATGAGAGGAAGAACAATTTCTGAGATATGGTGGTTAGTTAACCCGAGAGCAAGCAGGGTCGACAGAGTCGCATGGAGCGGGAGATGACTGGCAATGATACGATAAATCACTGGGAAGAGATTGTTGAGCGGTCCTTGTTCAATGGCCATGATAGAAGAGGAAGCATACAGGTATCTGACTTCACTGGCAACCTAAGCCGCTGGAGTTGTGACTGTTTGATCAGAGATCGGATATTGATCAGGAAACGCCACGGACACACACATATAAGTACATACACGAACTTGTCCTGCCGCCAACAACACGGGACCCTTGTACAGTAAGACCGATGCTTGATCGATATTGGGCCGCCATTCCTATTGAACTGTTATCCCATCTCGTCAGGCTGGCTGAGGGAGACTACGGAATTACAAGGGAAAAGTGGGCACGGGGCGACATCAAGCCATACAGTTCAGACGAGAACAAGAATGAGAATCTACAAATCCACGATCTCTTCAACTTCCCAAAACGTTTGGTAATGTGTTTGAGTGTTTGACGATGGCGTACGTCTGCTCCGACCGCCGTTTCCCAATAGCGACGCTATCAAGGACCCACTCGGGTTTCACAACATAAACTTTGCTTTTCTTCGTCAAGATTTTTTGAGTCTTCGATCCAGCTAATCCCCGGGATGTAACAATGTGGGTACACCGAGAGGGAGAAAGACTGCCACAACAAAGGAATTTAGGAGATATTCAATGCATCAAATGAAACGAACTTGCACAATTTCCCCGCCTGCCTCCACAATGATCCTCTTCTTCTCGATATCAGTAGTGGATTCGAGATACCCGTTGATATATATCCTCGTGTTCCTCAATATCCCCGCGCCCGATGCAACACTTTCACGCTGTTGGTCGCGTAACTTGCTTCTTCGAGTGGCCATGATTGAACCCTGCTTCCTGGGGCCATCTGAGACTTGATGGCCAGTGGCAAATGGGACGATATAGTCTGGAGCGATATTTTAGCCAAAGAAACTTCAACAACATTGGAGAATACACACCCGAGCGTTCGGCGATATTGGAGTGGGTAATTGGGTTGTGTGGATCGGAAAGGGTAGTTAATAAACCGTTCGTTATTGAAGACGAGGAAAGGGTGGATTTGGTGAGATTAATTCCAGGTAATCCATGGCTAGATGGTTCTTGCTTTGCACGCTGTCCTGCAGTTGAGGGTTTCTTGGCGACGACGGGAAAATAACGTTCCATGATACACGTGCAATGTGCACAGATAGATGAATGCAACTGATACCTATTCAATAAATGTTTAATTGATTTCGGGGTAGGGATCGAAGAGGACTTACTTAAAGTTACAGGATATCAAAACATAATGCCTTCAAGTTTGCGTTAAGAAATTGAAGATTCAATGAAGAAGGAATGAGTCAGTTTTAAACATCATGATCAACATCCCGTGACCGCGTTTCTTCATTTATATCTGAGGGTAGAGCCAAACAACAAAATTTAGGAGCACCCCACAGGTCCAGTAATTACACCAAAACCACCATATTCAAGAACGAAATGGAGGCCACAGTACGTTAAATGCTTCTTTTTATTGATAGGTTCATTGATGGAGCCCAGTTAGGGTTCCAACACGCTCAATCGATCAATGCAAGGCTTATGGTCTACCCACAGACGAAATAAATTGAACCTCAATGCTCCAGGTTCTCCAGGCGTAGTAACGCCAGCAACACCATCTGCCGACGAGCCAGTGACACCGGGACCTCCAGGACCCTCGAATCCACTGGAAACACCTTCCAAGATAGAGCCTGAACCGGTTCTCGTTAATGGAAAACGGAAACTCCGACCTTCTCGTGTGGGAGAGAGTAGTAGCAAGCGGTCAAAGACTGCGCCGAGTGGATCTGGTGGACCGACATCGAAGGAACATGCACCACCGACGGCTAGGCTATCTGATCTAGGAGGGGTTGAGCCATGTATCGAAAAATTGCTCGAACTTGTGGCGATGCCACTTTGTCATCCGGAAGTCTACCTGCATACAGGTGTTCAGCCTCCTCGTGGTGTTCTGTTACACGGTCCTCCTGGTTGCGGAAAAACTTTGCTTGCGCATGCGATGGCCGGGGTACGTCGCCTAGATTTTCAAACTTCTCCAAAGTTTTAATTCCCGCCTCAGGAATTGGGTATTCCGTTCATTAGCATATCCGCCCCTTCTATTGTATCTGGAATGTCTGGAGAATCTGAAAAAACGCTGCGAGATACCTTTGAGGAAGCCAAGGTAAGCTTGCAGGTCAAAATCTACGAACGTCTTTTTTTAACCCTGTCTCAGCGCGTTGCACCCTGCCTGCTGTTTATCGACGAGATCGATGCCATCACCCCCAAACGAGAAAGCGCCCAAAGAGAAATGGAAAGGCGAATCGTTGCGCAATTTTTGACTTGCATGGACGGTAAATTTTTTGGACGCCTGCGTTAGCTCGAATCTGAATTGCCCCAGATCTATCATGGGAAAAGACCGACAACAAACCGATCATTGTGATAGGCGCAACCAATCGCCCAGACTCGCTCGACGCTGCCTTGCGGAGAGCAGGAAGATTTGATCATGAAATTAGTATGGGCGTACCAGACGACGATGCCCGAGCAAAGTCAGCTTTTTTAAACAATATTTCCGTTCATGATCTAACGATATTTTAGGATCTTGAAAGTTCTTTGCGCCAAGCTGCGTCTTGAAGGCGACTTTGACTTCATTGCGCTGGCAAAGGCGACACCTGGTTATGTTGGAGCCGATCTTGCCGCCCTCACAGGAGCGGCTGGTATCATCGCTGTTAAGCGGATATTCAAGCAACTTTCAGACGGCACATTGGTCCTTCCAGACCCTGAACCCCAAGTTTCCATTCCCGACGGTGAACAGGACATCACGATGGAACTCGATCCACCTTCAGCGATTCCTGATTCTCCTACCACAAAATCGACCCTATTCTCTGGTCTATCTTCTCAAGTATCATCTGGATCAATAGCTCATTTCCTCATCGCCCATCCTGACCCACTCACAGAAGCCCAACTCGCTCCAATATGCATCACCTCCCCAGACTTCACTCTCGCACTGAAGCAGGTTCAACCTTCGTCTAAACGGGAAGGCTTTGCGACGGTTCCAGACGTAACGTGGGCGGATATTGGGGCACTTCATTCTACTAGAGAAGAGCTGCACATGGCCATTGTTCAACCTATTCGACGCCCTGAATTGTTTAGCGCAGTCGGAATCGAAGCACCCTGTGGAGTACTTCTATGGGGTCCTCCTGGATGTGGAAAGACCCTTTTGGCAAAGGCTGTCGCGAATGAATCACGGGCGAACTTTATCAGCGTCAAGGGTCCCGAACTCCTTAACAAGTACGTCGGCGAGAGCGAACGCGCTGTGAGACAAGTTTTTTCACGCGCTCGTGCGTCGGCGCCATGTGTTATATTCTTCGACGAACTGGATGCCCTCGTTCCTCGGCGGGACGATAACATGGTTCGTGAATTATATCTCGCTTAAATGATTTCGGACTAAACTAAATTTTAGTCCGAGTCTTCCGCTCGAGTTGTCAACACCCTTCTAACAGAGCTCGATGGCCTCGACGCTCGTAAAAGCGTCTATGTCATCGCTGCGACTAACCGACCCGACATGATTGACCCAGCTATGGTCCGGCCCGGGCGCCTCGACAAGCTTCTCTACGTCGACCTCCCAATGCCATCCGAGATATCTGAAATACTGCGAACCCTAATGCGCAAGGTACCTTTGGGTGCTAGCGACGGGCGAGACCTGTCAACAGAGCAAATTCGGGAAGAAATTGGACGCGTGATCACGGAACGGTGCGATGGCTACAGCGGGGCAGATCTTGCCGCGTTGGTTAGGGAGGCAGGTGTCATCGCTCTGAAGCGGACGCTGGGGGCTCTTGATGAGATGGAGGACGTCGCGGGCGGAGGTATCGTTGGCGAGACTCCGAAGGTCACGGTTGGGTTGCCTGATTTCATCAAGGCATTGGACAAGGTGTCTCCCAGCGTTAGCGTGGTCCAAAGGCGCAAGTATCAAAATTTGCGATCCAAGTTTGCGGGACTCCCTGTTAGGGTGGGGAAGGATGAAGATAATAAGCGGGTGGACATGGACACCGGAAATGTGGCTGATGGCTGAGCGCTGATGGGTTCTGGTTTTTACATAGGTTTCGAATTTTTTAGATGGTTCACTCATTCTTATCCATTCTTATCTATATTCAGGCCATAACACCGAGGTCATGACCCAGCTCCTATCCCTCACTTGAACACGCGACCAGTCGCCTAACTACCTTCATCCCAGATTCCCCCGACTGTTCTTGTCGGCCGCGGTCGTTCCGCGAAGTCATGGCGATAATTCAGGTTTTTAAATTACCGCTTTCGGGATATGATCCCCCCAAATTCTGGGCACTCCATGAATCCTGCTATCACATGTTATTTTCACGCACTCGCTCCTGCACTGCCCAACAACCATCCAGCAGGATTAGACGACCGCAAGCAACCTTGAACCTGCTGGTACCTGTGACGCTGGGGTAAAACTTATTCCCCCATAAGATAGTTTGTTCACGCGTCCAGTAACCCTGCACAAGATCTTTTATAATGCGCTATTGAAAATTGGAATCTGGAAAGTCTTTCTCTGCATATACTTTTTCGTTCCCTGGCTCCGCCCGCCATGGATGCAGACAGTCTCGCCGTTTCCATTGTGCAAACGAGGATCGTCGCAGTGAGTTTCCTCTCTGTCCGCATATGCTAGGTCGCTCACGGCTTATTGAACGGGCAGTATGTCAATGGTCCGTGGTCCTTTCAGTCAGGTAACTCAACGTCCTAACAAAAGAACATCAGCGGGCAGCATCGCTATTCTGGTGCGCAACGATTTATGGGATAGTGTGGCTACTGACTTGCCCAATTTATAATGACCCTAGGTTTTCGATTCCTTCCTTACATTTGAACAAGAACTTAGAGCCATCTGGTCCACATCATGGAACTGCACGAAAATCATGTACGTCTTGACGAGATATTCGGCCTTCGTGGAAGCGGGGATGATAATTTACCGTACGGAACTTTCAATGGTTGCGTCGTGTTTATTTCTCATTCCGATGAATTGATATGCGCAGAGATAACGATTCCTGGAGATTGGTATGAAGAATGTTCTCTTGCGTTTAAAATCAATGCATGTGCGTACATCATCGTTTTGGCATCGCAGGGTTGATCATCCGTTGCAATTCGGCACTCAGGGCTTTTCGTTTTCGGGCTGGGTGCTGGGGAAGGTGATTGTTCGTGAAAGTCTGGGGATGACCGTTCTTCTCAATTTTTTTTTCGTTTTCTAAAGTTATAATGACGACACGAACATGGGCCGTATGGAACCGAAACCGCTTCCTCACATATGTGCTTCCAATATTTTACATCGTTATTTGGGCTGGGGGCTTTGCAATCAACGGCGTCTTTGTACAAAGTTTAAAATGTCAGGATTCCATTATGCCTCCCTAAACCTTCCCCGTATGTCTTATCTTCTTTTTTTCAGTCGATCCCAATCCTCGCACTCCATACGTAGGATGCTACGCGACACAGGGTGATCCCATCATATTCATCTCTTGGATTCTCCTCCTCTTTTATGATACAGGTGCGATTATGATTTATCTTCATCCACGTCTAGTTCCGATGAAAGTTTGGGCGTTAGTGATGTTGGTATTGATGGCCATCCCAGCCGCAAGATCCTGTGAGCTTTTTCCCAGTGCAGATCGGAGTGCACAAGTTCTCAAACATGACGATGATTAGATCGGACGCGGGGTCGTTCCCGTCTTTTGAACGTTGTATACCGAGATGGTCGGTCTGATTTACCCCAGTTCTTTTTCAATCGCTAAAAGGTCATATAGGAGTGATGTATTACCTCTATCTATTTGGTAAGCCCATGAGAATCGAGCGTCCGGGTTTTATGTTGACACTGGCACCCAAGTTGTGTCTCTGGCAAACATCATTGTAACGTTAATTTTCCCTGTGGGTCCACCTCTTTAGACGCCTATCTTAGATTTTTCTAACTATCATGAAATGTTATCTTACAGCCCGACCTCATTTTGGTTATCTCGTTGTAAGTCATGCTACCTGCAACTTGCGGTCAACGACTGATTCAGGAGCCACAGTTTGTCCCGCATGATCCACGCCCTCCTCGCTTGCCGTGTCGTCCTCCACATCGATAAATACGCGCGACCACCCCTTGACGACTCATATTGATCAACTCGCACCTTTCTTTTCAACGATACCCACAGCACATACCAGATCTAAACTCATGAAAATACTCACGATATATTAACCTTACGATTCTTCCAATAATAACTTGATACATGCAGCACAGGGAGGGAACTGGTCCGAATGGTCAGCATAAGTACCGGGAGCCGAGCTTGCCTGATACGGCGGGTTATCTGCAGGACGCAAGCCACGGCTTGCGCTGATAACGCCGTATTATAATTGTGGTCATGACCAGCTCCTATCTCACTCACCGGAACACGCGTCCAGTGCCTAACTACGCCATCAGCGTCCCCACCGTCGGACAATCCATCATTGTCATTCTATCTACTGTTATTCCGCAAAAGTCTTGGTGATAATTACTTTTTACTCAGATTTTTTTCCAGGACCTGCCGACACTCCTCATCGAAGTGGAGTATGCACGACCACAAGCAACCTTCCGTAAGAAGACAGGAGGTCCATGGAGCACCCCTAGAGTCATGGATATATCTAGTTGGACGCCCCCTTTGCAAGAGAAAGCCGGGGCTTAATACCTTCGTTCAGGCACGAACAGGTACTTTATAATGCCCAAATGAAAATTGGAAAGCCTGCTTTGTATATATTTCTTCGTTCAGGTTGTTTTTCTGCCTCTCCGCCCGCGAGATGGATCATGATGCAAGCAGTCTAGCCGTTGCCATTGCGCAAATGAGGATTGTCGCTGTGAGTCGGTCTCTGTCTATCTACGTCTATGTCGCTCACGCATGATATGGGGAGTACGTCAATGGTCCGTGGCTCTTTCATTCAGTAATATAATCTTACATCCTAACGAAGGAACGTCAGCGGGCAGCATCGCCATTTTGGTGCGCAACGATTGCTGGGATATAATTGTTAAATCTGACCTCCAAATTTAACGCTAGCTATTTGACACTTTACTTACATTCGAAGATGAGGTTCGAGCCATCTGGTTGACAACATGGAATTACACGAAAGTTATGTATATCTTGACGAGGTATTCGGCTTTTGTGGAAGCGGGGATGATAATTTACCGTAAGTTCCTTTCAACGTCACATCATGTTCATTCCTCATTCCGATAAATTGGCATGTGAAGAGGTATCGATTCCTGGGGATTGGTATGACAAATGTTCGCTCGCGTTTAAAGTCAGCGCATGTACGTACTCCGTCTTGTCTTTTTCACGGAGGTAGAGGAGCTAATCATTCCTTGAAATTCAACGATCAGGGCTCTTCATTTTTGGACTGGGTTTTGGCGAAAGTGAGGGCCATGGAACTTTGCTTAACTTTTGCGGAAATTTGATCCCTTCAATCTTGAAACCTCTTTCACCAAAGTCATAATGACGACACGAACGTGGGCTGTATGGAATAGAAACCGCTTCCTGGCATATGCGCTTCCAATATTTTACATCGTTGTTTGGGCTGTTGCCTTTGCACTCAACGCCATCTTCGTACAAGGTTCAAAATGTCGGTATTCTTGTCTTGTAACCTTCCCCCGCATTTCTTATACTATTTTTTTCAGTTGATCCCAATCCTCGCACCCCATATGTCGGATGTTATGCGACACGTACGGATCCCATCCTATTCATCTCTTGGGTCCTCCTTCTTTTTTACGATACAGGTGCGATATCTATCATGCGACTGGCAGGGTTTTCTCAACATTTGCACATTAGTGATGTTCATATTAATGGCCATCCCAGCGTTAAGAGCCTGTGAGCCTTCCCAAGGCCAGTTCAAGTTCACCATTTCTCATACATTATTAGATCGGTCGCAAGGTAGTTCGCGTCTTGTGAAAATGGTATACCGAGACGGTCTGTCCGATTTACTCAGTTTCTTTTCACTCCGCTAAAGTGCAGTGTGTTATAGGAGTTGTGTATTATCTCTATCTATTTGGTAAGCCCATACGCATCGAAACTCCGCTTTTTATGGTAACACCACCCAAGTTATGTCTCTTGCAAACATCATCGTAACGCTGACGTTCCCTGTGGGTCCACCTTTTCGGACTCTGAGTCTCTGACTTTTTAATTTTTCTATCTCTTCTGAAATGTTGTCTCATAGCCCGACCTCATTTTGATCGTCACGTAGTAAGTCATCCCATGCGACGTGCAGTCAACACCCTCATTCACGAGTCACAGTTTGTCTCGTATGATTCACGCCCTCCTCGCCTGCCGCGTCGTCCTCCACATCAATAAATACTCACAACCACCCCTGGACGACTACTCATTTTGATCAGCTTCCAACAACACCCACACCAACGTGCTGGCCCACGTTCACATTCATTGAAACTCATCATTGTATCCAAGAATGAAATGCTGACCGAAGTTGGCTCGATAGGTTGTTTGATTCGTTGCCCCAACAGAACCTTTGACCAGTAAGTTCAATGTAGATAAAGACGGCAATTTTTCTTACCCTCGGCTAACGTAAAACTCACTGCGCCGCAGCTATAACCCACTGGCGATACAAATCATTAAGCTTCATTGAGATATATGTCGAGAACTCACTAGTTGAAGTCCTAAGTTTAAGGTTGACAGTTCGGCTGGCCAGATGGTGTGGCCTCGTTCATCATCGGAAGACCTTCGTAGCTTCAGTTCAAGATGCAGGGAGTATGCTAGAACAGGCGCTAACGTAGTCCCAGGCGTCGCCGCAGATAGTACATCAACATTGCATGAACGTTCAATGAATGTTAGCGCCTTCTTGGATCGATATATAAACATTCCGTCCGGAATGGTTCTACCATATGATACCCTAACGCAGTACACACTCACACATTACAAATCTCCCACTTTCTTTATGCCAGCTGGCAAAATCCTTTCATTCCGCCTCCAAAACTCGACCAATATTTCCGCAAGTCGCGTGGGCTCATCCTGGGAATTCGTTCAGTATTTGTCGCTGAAGGACGGGAGAAAGCCATTCCGCACCTCATGCAGCATGTGTCCAACGCCAGGAATGACGTCCATTTGGAATTTGCCCTGCATCTGCCCAATCATGAGCTCTTTATCGAGGCGGTCAGTACCCGCCAGAACTAAAAGGCGGGCGGAGCGCGCTGCAAGGAAGGATTTAGAGAGACCTTGAAACCAACCTGTTTATTCATAGAATCGTTAGCTTATCAATTTGGTAGGTAGGTTCGGACAGAACGCACTCAGCCAATATGGCGCGGTCGAACGCAGCGGAGTGCGCCACTGGTACGGAAGGATTGCACCCTCTTCGTGTTTAATTGTGGATGGGATAGACACCCGTGCCGAATTGGCGTTGATTATGGTATTTGTACTAACGCTGGAAAAAAGGTATATAAAAAAAGGGAGAAGAAACAATTTGTGAGACGTACTGCCATTCAATTGCTTCTTCCATACTATCAAATCCGTCCGGGCGGGCGTTGAGAAGGCTATTCATGTGAGGAAGGGCGTCGACCGCAGATCCTGAGAGATAGATCAGACCTGGTCCGAGAGGGAGGCATCAAGAAGCCTCACACCTTCGACAACATCCAGAACTGCAACTCCCGCAATGCGATATTTCTTTTCTAACAATTTCGGACAACTCCTCACGATGGCGGATCCTCCCATACTGTGGCCCACCAGCTGTAAATAAGATATGAGGATAAAAATAAAGGGCGTTATGATGTTCATACCAGAAAGGTTGGAGCAGCGGCTGGATCAGGGAAGATCGTTTCAAGGACGGCGCAGAAATCCTCGACAAGGATATCGATTGAAAGATCACCATCGTCACCGTCGGTAGAACTTGTCCTGCCTTGTAAAGATTAGAAATACATTTCGAATTGTCCTTATTGCTGCGTACCATGTCGCCTCGCGTCCAGGGAAAGGACTCCACATTCTCCTTTGGTCAGTTCTGTCACCTCCTTCGCAAAGCAGGCGAAGCTCAATCCCGAATACCCTGCCCCATGGTGGCAGATCATAACCGTCCCATTTTTGAATTTTGGCGCAGTATAATAAACACGACAGTCTAGATTCCGTGCTGGTATCGCGATCTGCAACGCCTGCTCAAAGAACCCAGACGCTGAAATCGGGGAGAAGTTGGGATTCGGAGGGCGCTTGTGTCTTGATCGTGCACTTTTCATAGGCCTTGGAAACTTGTTACATCAACTGACCTATCAAAGTTCGATAAGCTCACTTGCATCGCTGGAGGACCCATGCCACTGCCTGGCAAGTCACCGATTGTGTCAATCTCCTCATTTTCTTCTTCATCGCCCTCGTCTACAGACGTTGGAGGTAGGAGCGGCAGCTTGGAAATGCGGGCGCTTATTGTGGAACGAAGCAGGTCAGACATGATTATGGAAGGGCAAAGTCAGGTTCAAGAGCGAAGGGTTTGAATTCCAAATGTTGGAGTGACGCCGATCATTATCTTATCTTATCTACGCTTCTTCAACTCCAGATCATCGTAAGTTGGTCCAAAAACGTCCATTATCATAAGTATCATTATGTATAACCAGGAGCCGGAGTTGATGATGGCCTAGTTGCAGTTGAAGTAGTTTCCTTTAATGACCGCTGGGCATCCAGAGGTGTCTAGAAGGAAGTCAGCATGATTGACAACAAATTGACTACATCGGACCTGTTAACGGCCTTACCTAGATGTAAAGGACAATCATCAAAGTTATCGCAGCATTTGATACAAGCGCGTTTATCAGCAGGCTCAACGAGCTCAACATAATGCTTGTAGCTGTTACATATATTAGCAAAATTGACATCATGAGAAACACATGATTGTTGACTTACCCCAAACATTTACTTCCTTGAGGATTGCCTTTCCCTCCAGCTCCTCCGCTAGAGTCGTACTGGCCTCCACCATCATTGACGTTCAAGCGGCTGAGTTTTTCCGGACGGATGCAGCCAGTCACTAATTCAGATGATCAATATCAGCGAACCCCAGGGAATGACGGGCACATACGTTGCGCGAAACGGGCCCCACGAGCACTCGTCCCACTCTTGAATTCGACATTGCTCCAGAAATCAGGTGGGAGCTGGCCTTGATCCGGCGAATATCGTCCAGCTGGAGAGCAATAGGTTTTCATCCCTCCTGGGACCTCGCTGTCTCCGATGTTGGTATGAGGGTTTCTGTTTGTCTTATTAGAATGAAGACAGATAAAATCCGGGACAGGTTGATGCTGACCGTGGCATTATCATACTGCGAAATCGACGATATACTTGAGAACTTCATGATTATCGGAATTCAACATTGCACACACCAAAAGAGGTTTGAATCCGTAACATATACGATATTATCCACCGCCTGGCGGGCTTCCAGTTCTTGCACATCCACGGCTGGGGTGGCCAATGTAAATCCCGAAAGCAACGAAACAGAGATCAGACCGATTGTGAGTTTCAAAGCCATGGATGAGGGGGAATGGTGGATGCTACACGGGTGGAATGATTTAAATGGAAGGGATTGAAATACTCCCTGCCATGTCTTAGCGAAATGGCTTGATGACGGCGGGAACCGAAGGCCGTGCGGCGTGCGAGACCCTGCGAGACCCTTGTGGTTAGTCTTACCACTCATGCAACTCCGATGGGTATCACCCTCATGACGAATGGCCAATCATTAATCAGAGGCCATGGACGAAGGCGGGGAAAGAAGACATGACCATCATCAAGAGTAAGGACCGAAATTTAAATTACCGCCTTCCCGAGCCTAGCTAGTCGTCCACATGACTAGGGCAGTTGGAGAGTATCCTCCAGGAATTAGATTCCTACTCCTGGATCAATTCCAGATATTAATCGATTATATCCTAGATAACAGCACTACTTAAAGTCCAGAGGTTCTACCCTTCTGATGCACGAAGGCTGTGGATCAACCCATACCTCATGGGGTTCACTTGGCGCCGGCGTCTCATCAGTTTTGAAAGTCAGAGTTTCCTGAACCCATGTCATAAACCTCGAAAGAGGCTTAGTGGATCCCTGCAGGCCAGGAAGCGGAGGGCGTGGACCACCTCGGTTATGCGAAAAGAATGGCCAAGTGGGTAAATAGCACATTTCCTGTAAAAAAGATAAATATCAGAGACCGGTGATCAAAGGGGGGACAGAAGCGCGCCGGTACGCATACCTCGTAGCTGCACGCAGGATGACATGTCCTCCAATAACTCCAATCCAGCCACGCCATGAGGTCCTCTACCCTCAATTTCCACGTCTTCAACAATTCTTGGATAGGAGAAGACTCCGTGTCAACTAAATCGAATGCTATTGCATCGGTCTCCATGCCCTCTGCCCATGTGGTGACCAAAACCCGACAGATTTCCTTCGAAACACCTTGTATAGCTTGGAGAATAAGCTTCTCCGAGTATGTCAATGTAGTCGAAATAGTCTCTATATGGCTGGTGTGGGTCGTGGCACAGTGTTCGAAGATCGGAGCAGCCCATGAATGAGACGTCGAACCATCCATAGGGGGGACAGCAGCGTGGAGTATGTACGGGGCCAGCATGCTAGTCAAATGGCGGTGCGCTTGCTTCAAGGCACCTTCTGCATCCGTCTCCGACGTAGAATTCAGTATGTAGTGGAGAAGTTCCAAGCTTTCTGCATAGCGTTGCATGATCTGCTTAATCAGACTAGCCCATTCGATACCACTGGCAATAACGCCCGAGTCATTTGTGAGGAGCTCATTAAGGTGGAGTTGGAGTTGGAGTACATCGCTCGGCGCGATTCCCTCCAGTGAATGATTCAAGCGCCCTTTTCCGGCCCGTGCAACCTGGAGACTGGGAAACATATCGGTGTCGTAGAAGGAAATCATTCGGGAATAGTCAAGCTGCATACGAGTATCTCCAGGATAGTGGTTATGCCAACTGCCAGATTCAACAACTCTGAACATCGGGGCAATACGCCGCTGGGAACCGGGGGACGATGGTCGTAGGTGTAGAGTGGTGTTCGACGTTGGGGACGGGGGAGGTGGCTGTCTTGGGCCAGGCGGTATTGGAGGAAGGTCCATGTTCACAGTTGCGAGGTTATGGAAGGAAACGGGCTTCACCCCTGCAGTAAAGTCGCAGAGAATTATTTCGCTGCGATAATTTTGAATTAAATCGGACCAGCCACAATATGAATTCGAAGAGACTCACAAATCCATTTCCATCCTATCATTATGGATGAACTGATCACAAACCAGAAATACCAGAACAATAAAACTTACCGAACAAAACCATCAAGATCATACCGTTTCCCCCACTCACAAAGTTTGTCAGCCCTTTCCCTCTCCTTCATAACATATTCTGGTCGAACCCTTCCCCAAATAACGAGATCTTGACTGTCCATCGGCCCTCCCCTCATCTTCGCGGCGCTACTCCCATCGAAATATATAACTTTGAGAGGACGGGTTGTTACGAGCGTCAACTGCCAGCACCCATTGGCAGAATTTCCTGGACGACCCGAGTCACTGCGGCAGAACAAATACGCATGTTCTGGGTCCGTCGCGGTCCATTCAGGTTCTTCGGGTATTTGATCCCTGTAGGTGCCATGATACAGAAGCGTACCGATCGGCACAACTCCTGGTACGATATTATGTCCTCAAACAAAAACGATATCAGCCGTAAACATATTGGGTAGTAAACAGATTAATTCACCGTTTCTATACCGGGTGTTCGGCCAATGTTGGAGGAAGGAGCCTACAGTGTCGAAAACCAGGTTGTGTGTCGAGTTTTTCGTCGGCCCTTTGGCAAAATCCCAATCGTCTTTTGGCTCTGGGACCTTGGTGAGAACCGCTTGTTCAACTTCTTGAGCGTCGACGAGGCAGCGGAGAAAAGTGAGGATCCCAAGACCTCCCCACGACACAAACCGGCGCATTTTTCGCTGGGGGACCAAGAGGTAGACAGAAAGGACACGGAGAAGGACCAAGGTGCATCATGATAACACCACGATAACACCTTAGTCCCATATGTATACGCAGGGCTTGGTTACCGTTTGATGCGTTACTATATATACGTTTATCTCGCCTGCGCCGCAGCGCGATACATGGCTTCCGAGCATAGTGTTGCCGCCAAGTCGAGGCAAGTCGAGGCGAGGTGGATAACTCGAACCAACTCGAAATGTCGAGTTACGTCGAGTTGTAACTCGTCCAGCTCGTCGAGTCCGGTGATTTCCGTGATATCTTGCACGTCCAATGAAGCTTAATGAAGTGGCAGGGATCACGGAGCGATATCCAAATTTGGTCGTGCACATCACCAGAGATTAAGCGTGGGAGAACATACTTAGGCAGCGACATCGTAGTAATTCGACCACAGAGCGGTGAAGAGCCGATGAACCTTAAATATAACATAGAAAAGTAGTGTCATTTATTCAATGCATCGATTACAAAGGAATACATCGCACATCGAAAGAGGAAATGAATCTCTATAATATGATTCTGAGAAAACCACAAGAGTCATCGCCGTGACGAGCTAATGCAGTCTATGTAGGAGTCGAAGAAAGATTTATATGCGGATAGAGTCTAGCTCCGTCCTGGAAGCATGATCAACAAATATAGTCGGACAGTAAAATTGGGAACCTCTTACACATTCGTAAGATATCGTTCAATAGAAGCAGAAAACGGCACCCTCTTCCTGAGGGGAAATATCGGAGGTATGGGAACCTCTCGGTTTGCGAGTTTCTCCCAGTCACTGAAAAATATAGCATCAGCGGTAGGCCTTCAATTATTTAACACAGAGTATCACTTGCATGCCTGCAAAGACCGGGTGTGCTTTCATCTGTACCACAGAGGGCCGATAATAAGGATTTCTATCGGTCATCTAGAAAAGTAACAAAGTTCTGGAAATTGGGAGGAAAAAAAAGGAAAAAAGTACGACATACCCACTCCATGAAGCGTAAATCGGCCATCGAAAGAGGTTGAGGATGGACGTCCTTGCGGCTCAAGTCGAAGTAATATTCGGGTTCGGTACTCCCAGGTCTCGTGGCTCCTTTGCCGAAGGCGGCCTATAGGTAATCGTAGCCGCTTCAGTTAGAACCAAGAATAACAAAAAAGACATGGACGTACGTATCCAGTAACCATCTCATGATAAAGCATCGCCATCGAATAGAAGTCCACTCCATAGCTGTAGGGATGACCTTCGACCACTTCAGGCGCAGCGTAGAATAATGTTCCTGCTACGCCTGTAATTGTATGAGGGTTATCGACGCTCGGGGTAAGCAACGGGAAATGATCGCCACCCATATTCCGTTTCTCTGCCCAGAGAGGAAATTCGTCCTCCATGAATGGGTCTTCTTCTTCTTCGGGAGGAAAGACATGCGCGACACCGAAGTCAGCGACGATTAGATGACCGTCCCCTGAAATGAGCAAGTTGTCTGGCTTGAGGTCCCGATGGATGATGCCCATTTTATGAATGTATTGGATCGCAAGAAACTATCGTGCAGTGAGGTAAGTACTAGCAATTAAACAAGTCCCCTAGCTCACCAGTTCCGCGAGGTAAAATTGAGCAAGCGTTCGAGGCAAACATCCCCCACACTGGGGAAGGTACATGATCCTGTAAAGATCACCACGTTCATAAAATGGCTAAACATAGATCAGATAACAGAACGGCCGACGAATACTCGCTACGTACCATGAGGATGTAAAAACTTGTCCCATCCATAAACGTGCTCAAGACCTTCGGGTACCAATGCGAACGCTGCACCCTCAACAGCGCCCTGACTTCCAAATGAACGTCGTCGCAGGAATTCTCTTCCATTATCAACCTCTTCAACGCCATCATCTTCCCCGTAATTCGGTGCTCGACCTGGATGATGTTGCCGAAGGATCCCGATCCGATCTTGCGTACATGATTAAACGCCCAAGGATCGTACATATGTCGCATCGGCGTTGTTGGCGTTGACTCATAGACCTGCTCTTTCGGAAGTTCTTCCGGTAGTAAGAGTGCATATATGTCGTGGTTTACACCACGCTGGAAAAGAGGCGTCGTCGAGTGTTGAGGAGACGGGCGCTTGCGAGTCACAGGTTGCCTGAGTTGCTTTCTGGTGATGCTTTCGCGGTTCCGCCTTTCCCACTGCCGGAGCTCCCACTCGAGGCGCAATCGCCGGAAAACAGAGATTACTTGTTTGATAAATTCGGCAGTGGTCATTAAGAAGGATTGAAAAGTCGCAAGAGTCCAACCAATGGTAAGCCAAAGTGTCGGTAGAGCCCACTTAAGAAAGCGCAGGGTCGCGGAGTTCGCGGCGCAAAGGAATCCATGCCAGATATCGGCAACAGCAACCAAAAACAGCCAAAAATCTTCCAAAGAAACAAGGATATAAAGACCGCAGAACGCCGCCAAGAGGAAGGAACAAAACCATAATCCTAGACCGAAGTAAATGTCGATGGGTGGGGAACAATCAAGAGATTTGCTCGGAATGAGACCTCGCCGACCATTCGATTTCAAAGGTAAAAGCGTCCTTGATCCACGCGGCCTTAATATGATACGCTCGAGAGTCCCATTGGCGTGATGTACGAACTTCACCCCATCCCCAAGTTCCTCCCCAGACTCGGCCCATACCCTGACGAAGGTTCTGTTATAAAAGACTTCTGGTGGAAGGTGAGAGCGATGAGTATGAGCTAGCTCAAAGTTTTGCCCCAAAGAAGCCGTGCCTGCGGTTAGGCGAGCGCCATGGGCTGGCGAATTTACAGATGCCCCACTGTGAAGGATGAAACCAACGCCTGCTATTACGATGTAACACCTCTTCGGGTTCAGCATCATGCCACTTGACCTGAAGAGAAGATAGAACGACGAAGAGGAAGGAAGGTGGCGCGTACGATAGAATATGGCATTCGGAGGTCCGATAGAAACCAGCAGGATAGGAAACAAACATCCGCAAAGTTTGAAAGCACATGATGGGACTAATATCGTGGATGCATACAAGGGCAGTAACGGGCGATGGCTGTAATGCAAATTTATACACGACAGCTTGAGGCGAAAGGTAGCATGAGTAACGCGGCAGTGAGGGTCCGTAGAATAACATGTGTTGGTATTGTAAAAAGAAGACAACCAAAAGAGCATCGATTGGAGGCGTGAAAATTCACGAGAAACCCACGAGGGGCGTCAAGAAAAAGCAAGAATCGGAGAGGATCATTTGCCTTCAGTAGAGTCATCCCCACCCAGCATTTCGACCACAAGCATGTCCAGTTTGCGAATTTTCAAGATTTCCGATAGTCTTTCCACCAGCTCTTGCCTCGTTCCAGACGGTACGATGAAGGGGTTACATGCCGCATGTGCCTCAAGATTGCGCCTGAGCGCGGAATCGGATAACTTGCCGCATATATGCGGGTTCACAACAAGAGGCGGCAAAGGGTTAAAGAGATATTTGGTGTGGATCTCTAGAAACCAATGAGAATGGCCAAAATAGATGGAAATAGGTCCAAGTCACTGACTGTCGACATATTCTTGACAAGCATAAGGTATTTCAATGTCGACCATTTGGTCCGTTTTATGTATGAAGTCAGCCAGCCGACGAAGACCGACCATGTCGATGGCAGTGTCCAGAATAGAGAGAAAAGACAGGTTCGAAAGCAAAAGGAGGGCAGGGACAGCTTCGTTATCGATATCAGGGTTTGACGCAATGGATAACCTTGTGAGAGTCCGTTTGAGCGATACCAAGAGGAAGACTCTGTGAGATGAAAAATATCGGAAGTTGATCATTAGTCGCGAACCAACGAATATACCCTTCATTTCCGATGCCAGTCTCGTCGAGAAGGAGGGTGGATAAACTTGGAAGGTGATGAATGTGGCAAATGTCCGAATCTTGAATACGGATTCCAGAGAACGAGAGCTCAGAAAGGAGGCGATAGCTATCAGGCTTGCTGAATACTGCGGCCCCATTAAGAAGAATCATTTGAAGGAACTAAATCCCTTTACCAGAATATATATCCCTTCCGGTGAGATTAAGCCCATTTCCGTCTTCCATCAGCGTAGTGAACGAGATGCGCTCCACGTTAGTTTCCCGAAGAATGTGCAAAGTCCGTTGGTTGATGTGCGCTAAAAGGCATCGGTATAAAATTGGGTCACAAAGCAGTGCGAATTACCATGCATGCATAGAAAATCCATAAGAGATTGAGGATTGATAGCGCCCAGTCGCCAGAGTCTTTCCTTGAGCCTTATACCAGAAAGCTCAGAGTCCAAGTCATCGATGAGTCTGTCGAGATCAGTCGTAGCAGGCTTTCTGTCTCTCAAAGCGTTCGCAGCATCTGCGGGAGATGGTTTGATCCCTGTAAACTGAAGTTTCTCCGGCCAGACCTCGAGATCGAAAGAGCTTTCGTGCAACGAAAGCAGAGACCGAGCGTACTTCGGAGGGGCAGCAAAATCACTGAAACCATTCTTCCTCTTCAGATCGTGGAAAATGCGTTTGGCCCCAGGTGAGGGCATCTCAAAGATTTGCGGAACCTTTGATTGGGGTCGAACCGGTACCGTCGGAGAGTACGGAGGCAAATCCTCAGGTCCAGGAGACTGACTCGAGAACCAGCCTTGACCAGAAGTGAAGTAATCTCCGAGAACCCAGTCAGACCCAACACTATCATCGTTATTGGGGCCTTCGCGAGAAGACTGTTCCAGGCTATGGCCAAAAGAATGAGAGAGTTTTTGACCGCTGAGATTTTTCGCTTTGGCTGTTTTCTGGGTCCTGAATCGAAGCTCTTTCAGATAGTCGGCGGCTGGGATCGCAGGACAGTATAGAGGATTCTTTTCGTCGACGAGAGGGCTGGTGTAGTTGAGCATATTGCTAGAAAAATAGTATCCAAGAAGTTAAGAGACAAGAGTTGGTTGACGCACGACTTGTGAGTTTCAAAATCACACGGCGCTGATTGCCGCAACCGGCCATAGCCGGACCTCGCGTTTGTGGAATCAGTGCAAGTACCCAGCCAGTATCTTTAGTTTCTGAGAATTCTTTCTAGCTAACTATTTTCCATGGTACAGACCGATGCGTCAGAAAGCGGTTGCGAAGGCACAAAAAAAGAATGAGCTTTCAAGGAAATAAGTAAGAAAGAAAGGGAGTCATTCAAGCGGTGGTTAATAGCTCATCGTAATTGCGGTGAATGACGGATCCAACCATTACACTATCATTGATACAATCATCCATCCGTATACCTAGGTGGGAACGAGGCCGATAAACTTCTAACCTTGGCAAGGATTTGTCGTGCCTAAGTAAATCAGGTCGGGTCAACTCGTGAACACTCGAAAGGGTATGATGCAATTTATTCCGCTCCGTTTAATTTACCTCCTCAAAAGCAAAATGGTGTCGTTGCTAATATTCCAAAGTACTGTGGATATCGAACATTGAGCCTTCAGAATTGCTTGTGGGATAAAAATTGACAAACTCTCATGTGAGCAAGGTTGACGCCCTGAGATGGAATGGAGGCTGAGCAAGTTAGATCTTCTCCCTCAGAATTGCATTTCGCTGTCGTTTCCTCAGAGGGCGGATGCGTATATTGCCAGTATTCAACTCCTGTAATTTTTAAACATTGATATATCCACAAGAGGGACAGGTGCTGACCGTGGTGGTGATACCCGAATTGTGTCGGAATCATGGTAGGCACCCTAAATGCAGGGAGTTCGGCCATTCAAAGCCAGCGGACAGGATGATAATAGACTAACCCATCGTTACCATGGACCACTTGAGTAAATGAGATTATCGGCAAGTGCTTTAAAAGAGATACTGTTTGACCGACCTCGATGTGCCTTGTCGCCGAATGTTGCGTTCACATAGTCTGCAAATATTTTATTCTACACAACGACCGGTTCAGCGACCAGGTAGAAACGAGAAAAGGTGTTTATTCTCACCCCAACTCGTGGCGCACCATAAGAGTACGTTCTGATTGACCTGTGGGTATGTTCGTGAGATAAGCTCAGTTGACGAACGAAGAACGAAATGGACTCACGTTGTCTCGAAGTTTTGTTGCAAAGTGACAGCCCCAAGGATGGCAAGGGACCCTCCGAGGGAGTGGCCAGTCGTAACAACCGAATGGTTAGGATAGCGCGCAAGTTCCCTTCCAA
Source organism: Hebeloma cylindrosporum (assembly GCA_000827355.1). Classification (NCBI taxonomy): domain Eukaryota; kingdom Fungi; phylum Basidiomycota; class Agaricomycetes; order Agaricales; family Hymenogastraceae; genus Hebeloma; species Hebeloma cylindrosporum. The sequence goes on along the minus strand of KN831786.1, from coordinate 384,188 downwards.
CGATAGTGACAATTTGCATCGCAACGGAGTCCCATCTGTGGAAGATACGATCGATTGTGGTCGAAAGCGCCCCAGCAAACAATTGGTCTCACGAGAGGAGAAACCCGCTGTGCACTCGAGCTCCCGCTACGAAAAAATACAAGATCTATGAGATTCCATCTCAGTTAATGCGAATGTCTCATACATGGAAGCTTGACTCCGGGTGAGATAAAAGGAACCAGCGCGATTTGCGCGTCCATTACGATGTCGGTTACTGAGGCACTATCGAACCGAGAGTACAGATTAAACAAACAGTCAATAACTAGAAAATAATGAGCTGACCTTCCCCTTATAGCGACAACGACCTCTTTTCTATGATCATCTCGTGCGACGAAGCATTGTATATCTGTTAAGGGGTTGGAAATCTAACTTGCACAATCTTCTAGATCCGATCCTGCCACATTAGAGAAAGAGACCAGCCTCAATGACAAGGTGGTTTCCGTTAGGCCGAAGACACGGCATAGTATATGCAGATGAAGCGTATTTAAAATAATACACCAGGTCGTTGTACAAATCTGAGTAGGTGCGTTGCGTATGGGTCAACGTTATTTCAACATTCAACTGGATCTATTCACCGTTGGAAATTGACATTGGAGCCAAGGTTTTACCGTCGCAATTCGACATGTCCGGTTGAATGTTAGTTGCAGCTTTGTATCCCGCTCACTCTGGTCGAAATGCAGGAAAGAGGAATGGCAGAGAAGGTTCAAAGAGGAATGCAGAAGTCTCCGGTCCGGATTTAATCGGCGATTCAAAATTAGCTCACCAACCGTGACCAGCGTGACCGTGACGAGGTCACTTCCCTCCTCACAAACACTCGTACTTGCTCTGCCGAAGCCAGCCATATATCGGCTTTCCCAAGAACAGAATCTAGAGAAATAATTCATGGTTGTTGTGATAGAACTGGACTCGCTCAAACATGTGACTACAGCGGTTCAGGACGGGATCCCATGTCCCCTCATTCAATTCTGTCTACCATCTGCATCTTCATGTGAAAGGGCTTCTGTACCTGTCAACCCCTCGCGCCCCCAGGAACTCAGCCAGTTCTGGGAGTAGTGACTGCTCGAAACTCTTCCAGGCTGGGCGTACAAAAAGACCTAGCTACTGGTCTTCTTCTTCGTGACCATATCTGTGCTCGTTGCGCTAATGGTACATGATCCTTGTAATTTTTTTCCTCCGGTGAACGCTCCGTGCCTTGCGGTAATATGGTACGTGAATAATGAGGTATTCCTTCCAAGTCGAAAATACTCAGCGCCATTTTTGGAATCTGGATAAAGCTACATAACAGAGATATCATTACATAACAGAGATATCATCGATCAAGGGGAGCCAGTGTACTTATTCACCACTTCTCTGTCGACCTTCCGACCAACTTGCACATGACAAGTCCATAGAAACATTTACCGTATCTCTCTCTCCTTCACACCGGCCAAAAATACCGTTTTATGTTAGAACAGGGCGTTCTCTCTCTCTTGGTTATCCGGAATTGTCTTCCGGACTCTTCTCATGCCCGCTTTCCTCAATTCACCACAAACGACTCACCGATTTTGGGCTCCTTGGATGTTTGGACTCACATCGGTTCGATCTTTCACCCCTACTTCGGCAGTGCATCGGTTTGGAAACCGATTTATTGCGGCAATAATAAGGTACTGTCCCGATCAAAGCTTTCCTTGTTCGATTGTACCATCGATTTTATTCAAACTAGGTTTCTCCGTAATTGTTATCACCGTGCTTCTCGTCAAATACCGCTGTTCGCGCCATCCGTCACTGGACCTGTCCCCACACAAAGCCATGCTATATTTATGCCATTTTAGCTTTGCAGAGGATCAAGCCTCCGTCTGCGCGTGGATTCCTCTGGGCGTTTTGAGGACCATGTTTCCTCATTCAAGACTGAGCACAGGGAATCTTCCTTCGACTGTAGGTCATTGGTTTCGCAATCCGCGTCATTACTATGCCTAATTCTCGATTGTGGAATCCTCGTGCCTCCCTAGGCGCTTGGTGTGATTGAACCTTGACATCCTGCTAGTAGGATTATGCTGACATCACCGGGCCAGATATGAACTAGAAGCCATTTCTTCGCGGCAGTTCACTATGTTAGAAAACATAGGAAATACAACCCTCAAATTCCTGGAGATATTCAACTCGGGTAAGCAGTACATATTTTGTTCAAAAGAGTGAGACACGATGCTGATTGCTGCGGCAGAAATATTCGAGGATATCAGCTTGAGCAATGCACGTAGGATGCCCTCGTAACGTTTCCGATGTCTTTTAACGGCTTCTACAGTGGTTAGCATTGACACCGCCGGAACTGGTCGAAGCTCATCTCTGTTTTGATGATGCAACCATTGCACATCTAACGAAGACAAAGCAAACGGTTATCGGTCCTGCATGAAATATTCTGTTTTTCTCGAAAAGCTCAAACCGTTGTCACTACCATGCATGAATTGTCGTTCGTTACCGAATCCGAAAATTTCACAATTCTACACGATAGAACGACGGATTCATTACCTTCTGCAAGTCAAGATTTTGAACGCGATACAAGGAGCCTTCCCATCGACGTGCTGGTATCCGTTTCTATGGTACTATAAAAAATGACTAAGTCCCAGATTTCTCGACGGGGTCCAGGTTTCGTCATTAATACTGTCGGCTAGACAGAAAGAACGTTGCCTCGGGAGATTTCCATTGACTGCAATGGTTGAAACGCGTAGGAAACATCCCGCCGAGGCCCGGGATCAAAAAATAGTCCGTCACAGCCCCGTTGTCAGGGCCTCAGCTTGCCCAGGGGGCCCAGGCTTTTTTGCTCAATTTCTTGCCTCTGGCATTTGGGACGTTCACGCGCATTTGACCATTACGCTTGGAATGAGGTTGATTCTATCTCATACATTACAGTAATCATGAGCTAACTACGGATCAGACGATAGCCATGGCTGTCATTCTGAGAGATGCATCACATGGAGGTGGGAGGATTTTCAATGCCCCATATGAATTCTAAAGTTTTGATGTGATCACTGATCAAACTCTTCAGGAATGCGGGGTCAAGCTTATGAAGAGATGCTCAGAAAATATCAAGGCGCCATCGCCGGCCCCCTCTTCCTTACGCTCCACCACCTCTACTGCATGTTCCCACTGAAGAGGCTGACGCTTGCAGGATGAGCTCGCGAAATGTCACGATCGATGACTTGAATAACTCGACGCTGATCTCCTATCATCCTGCTCTGTGTAATGGTTCAGCATGGAGTGTGAACGACCAACGGGGTTATTCTGGCACATACAGATATTGCACAAGCAGTGATGCGCTGTCTGCAAATATATCGTTCACAGGTGCGTACACCCCATAATCATCGGCGATTAACTCATCGTATAGCTCGTCTTGTAGGTGTCGCTGTTTATTACGTCTCGCCAAACTTTGAAGGCAGTAGTATCCGATTTAGACTCGACGGAGTCCTGTCGGAAAATATCAACCTTTCAACACCTCCCGGTGACGCCGTCAATAGATCGAGAACCAGGATTATCTGGAGCCAGACGGAGTTGGAGAATAAGCTGCACTCTTTGGAGTTACATCCGGGGACGAATGTTACAACATTGAACGTGGATGCCTTTATGTAAGTTTTCGTTGCGATTCCTCCAATTTGCAGAAGACTGGAGCCTAGAATTTTTCAGTATAACCCAGGCAGATACTATGAACACAAATTCCACCTCGCCAATAGCCACAGCAGCGGCAGCCGCTGGAGTCCCGGCTCAGTCCCCTGGTACGACTCGGTTAGGAATTGCTTTCGGCGTCACCTTTGGATCGATAGCCTTTCTAATATTCATGGGCATCGCCGTCTTCCTCGCCAAACGAACTCGAGCTTTGAATAGAAGATATAGCTGGACAAAGCCCGTGCCCCAGCTTTCAGCGAACGATCAGTACTTGAACAACACAGACACACGGGCCTTCACGCAAGACTCTCATGACCCATCAAGGAGGAGTCTGACGATGGGCGAGCCGGAGTTTGTTATGCGTCCCCTGCCAGTGCCAGCCCACGGATCGTTTACAACGCGTGGAGACTTCGAACATGAAGACGATTCCCCGAGATGGACCTCGAAGTCGCCAGCTCCTTCACACGCACCGTCAAATTCCCATCTGCTCTACGGTCCCTCTTCCTCACACGGCCACGGCGACGTTGTTTCTGTCTCCCGCGGTGCGACCTTCACTTCGTCAAGGCTTGAGCCTGTACGCAAGGGGACGAATCCTGGGTACTAGGCGACAGGCACATTTGCGGCTGAAATGCGCCAATATCATTTTCGTTGATCCTGTGGGTGCCTTCCAAGGCGATCTCGGACGGCGGAAATCACCTGGGCGGTTGGCTTCTCCTTTTCCTTGTGTTTTGCTTGGTGGACGGACTTTCTAGGCACTCTATTATCTATAACTGCGCTAAACCGCACTCTCTCCGCGATTCTAGCAAGATTATCTGTACAGTAGTAAGAAGTATTCATATTTAAATACCCCCATTTTGCCCTCAAGGCATTGCTCGCAGCTTTTCATAATCCGGGTTCAGGGATTGGTTATAAAATGTGCCACCGTGCATGGGGACATTTCCGGAGCATGTCTTGTGGGGATGTGAGAGAACCTGGGGGTTTGGGGCGCAAGGAATCTTTTATGAGAAAAACCCCGAGATGGTTAGAAGTTTACAGCTATATTTATATTTACTGTGCGTATCATATATATATGTAACTGACGCAATGTTCTGACCAGTTTGACACCATTGTCACAAAAATGAAAATGGGTGAGGCCTCAACGAGTGAAGGAACCAGAAAAAATAATATGAAAAGGTTTCAATAGTAGGTCAAATTTATTTGTTAATTGAATATTTAAATATGCAGAGCGTGCATCGATCCAAAGGTCCCGATTCATGCGGAGACCCACGCGCTAATTAAGAGAGGGGGGGCTGGAATGGGCCTCATCATTGTTTCTAGGATTATTTCGTGCCGTTGATACGGGTGCAAAGGTTAGCTCTGCGTATTCTGTAATGCGCAACAAACGGAGCCCTCCGGAGGATTTAAGATACGAACACCGTTGCGTCGCCGCAAATCAGAGTCAAGAGCTTCTGTCAAGGATTTCAAGAAACTACTTTTCGCAAGGAAATGACACGTGATCCGTCGCGTTCTTGCCTGCCCTAACCTTTCCCACGACCGTGCTTGACAATTTCTGACATGGATTGTTACAATTTGAATCAATGCGTAGGCGAGGAAACAAATCCAGCAAGGTGTGTTGCGAATCTCATTTTATACTTATTTTATACTAATATTCACGCTGTTCTAGGTACCAAATGTCAAGCTTCGACCGGCGGAAAAAGGCTCGTACTCGAGACCAATCGTAGAAAGTTGCTGGGCGCAGGAAACCCAACCAGGAAGCGACGATACCGCTGATTTTGACCTATGTCCAAGGCCACTAAAGGGGGTTGCGATATGTGCCACTGGAGTGCCGGACAAGGTAAGCTTTTCACCGTTGACGCGACCAGCTTCTGACCGTTTGCAGCCAACATTGTTCAAACAAGCGGTAGAGCTGGGTGCTACGTGTTCCCCAGCATTTACGGATCGTGTGACCCATCTGGTGGCTGTTGATCATGGAGGAGCGAAATATATGGTATGTCATCTCCGTTTATTTTCAACTGTGTCTCAGTGTACTGCAGTGTGCGCTAGAACGCAAGATACCGATTGTTAGGCCCTCATGGATAACGGAGAACTACCAGATATGGCTGAGAGGCGACGACGTTGATGTTTTAAAGGTGTGTTTGACACGAATATGTTTCTTTATCATATCTGACACGCTTGGAACACGTAGAGCGTGGAAAAACACCGGCTACCTATTTTCTCTTCAGTCATCGTTTGCCCTTCAGGGATTACCGACATCACGCGAAGAACCCAAATCAGCAAATTTGTCACCGCTCACGATGGCCAATACCTGAAAAATCTCGAGCGACCAGTCAAGGTTACTCATCTACTCTGTTCGGGTGACGAGGAGACGGACAAGATGCGGTATGCGGAGAAATTCAACAGCAGGGGGGAAGCAAAGATACACCTGGTATGGGAGGAGTGGTTTTGGGATTCTCTCGACTTTGGAGGGAGGTTCGATGAGGCTACTTATCAGGTTCGAAGACCACGTCCCGAGCGGAAAACCCCGCCAGAAGGTGTGCAGAAGGTCCCTGGATTATTTGAACTATCTAATCGTATCTGAGCAGCGGCTAACAGCCCTCCTCCACCGTCCTCCGATATTCCATCTGAACATGATGAAATTCCCTCGTCCTCCGTTGCCAAACCTCGTCGACCACAGACAAACGATGACGACCCAGAGGAAGAACCAGCATTCGTCAATGTTCTTCCAAAGGTGACTCTGCAATTGTGGTCCAGCCTCCTCGATAGACGCGGCTACCAGGTCGCCGATGGAGAAGTGATTCTGAGTCCTTCGAAAGCCGACGCGGCCAAGAATCCAGAACCCGAAGAGGTCCCTACCTCACCGACGGGGATGAAGTTTGGAGCGGCTAGGAGTGTTTTGTCTTCGTTTAGACGTGCCAACTCCTTTGCGCCGGCCGTAGAACCCAAGAATGTGTCTGAACCCTCAAAACAACTCCCTTTTCGACGCGCGTCTACTTCGATGGCGGCTTTCGGCAATAACACTGGCAAGGCTGGTCCTTCAAAGGTGGCCGGGGACCCTTCCCGTGATACGTCTCCAGGAGACGAGCTTTCGGGTAGCTCCAAATCTTCTCCTGCCGTTCGAATATTTCTGGGCATGAAGCTCCGCGTTCTGGGCGAGATGAAGAACCCAAATGTCCGGAACGCGATTTTACAGCTCGGCGGCACGATATCTGCAGACGAGGACGAGGATGTTGATTTCATTGTCGTCAGGCTGGTCAGGTGTGTCTCGAAATTCTGCCATGTCGTCGTTATCTGAACCTTTTCAAAGCGGAAGCAAATTTTACCGTGACGAAGAAGACCCAGCTGTGCGCGCCAAGTATCGCACCGAATGTTGGCTGGAACAATGCATGTTCGACGAACGAGTTTGCTCCCCTGACGAACAGGTGACATTTTTGCCACTGGTTATCCAGACCCCTGTCCCTGGTAAGTCTCCCTATTCAATCGTTCAAGAAAAGCCGTTAATGTCGGTGAAGGCGCAGAAAGTGTCATTTTAGCCATATCCGGTTTCAGCCAGTCGGAAAAGTATGGCCTGCAGCGACTGTTCCGTGCTCTTGGTAAAATACCCCGCGTTTTATTCACAATAGATAGCATCTGACTGCGGTTTTTCTAGGCATTACCCTTGCCCCCGTTTTCACGCGGCGATCGACATACCTTCTCTGTCCTTCAGGCACCGGTCAGAAGTTCGACAAAGCCCATGAATGGGACATTCCTGTCGTCGGTCTCCAGTGGCTTTCTGCCATTACGACCTCGGGATTAATTCCTCCTGCGGATGACTTCGTCGTTTCTGGGCCTATTGCAAGCCCAGTTTTGGGCGACAAAAATGTCCGTAAGGATTCGAAGGGCAAGGGGAAGGCGGTGGACAATGGGAAAGATCGTGCGGCTTCATTCGACATGGACGTCGATCCGGACAACAGGATGAACGATATCACCAATAACAGTGCGTTCCCCTTTCATGACCTACCTAATATGCATGGCCTGTAATGAAGTGAAACTTGAATCTAGATAATCCTCTGAATTGCCAACTACCGCCTAATCTTCTACCGAAGGTATCTCCTGCAAAAAAAGTGAAGTCTGTAGAGCGTCAAGCTACGACTATTATACCAAATCTCGGAGATCCGGAAACAATTGCCTTCGGGAAACCCAACCATACCCTTGGCGGCAGCTCCTTTGCCATTCATCCATCGTCTATTCCCTCCCCGACCAGGTCTCTGATATCACCCGCTACGCCTATAGCTGAACGGTCGCTCCGAGATTCATTTTCGAGTCGTTCGTCCACCAAGAACAGTTTCGTAATCGACAACAACAATGCAGGCCCAAGTTCAAGTTCCCATCGTCAGCAACCACAACAACGGCAACCTAGCATCCCTCACCTTGAAGGGAGTGAGCCACAAGCACAAGGCCGTGCGCTGGGCCGCGTTCCCTCTTCCACATCTCCTTCGCCTATGAAGGTCCCACCACGGACGGGAAGCAGACTCTCATTGTCACCTATAAAGATCGACCACGAGGCGACCAAAGCGTTACAGGAGAGCATTACGTCGTTGCTGGGGAAACGGCCGTCCCCAGATGCGGACGCAGATGAGCCCGGGGCTGCTCGAACTCGTGGCACAACTGGCGCTGTGGATGTGGCGGGGGCGGACATGCCACAGAGGAAGAAGGGGAAGAGGGCAAGGCCACAGCGAACTAAGGTTGATCACTCCCTGTCTCGATTAAAATTAGCGGGACTGATGTTATCCTATTTCTTTCAATATAGCCTCAGTCTCGACAGCCCTCCGACGCGAAAATCGCCGAATCCGAAACCCTATCCAGGTCCACGTCTAAGCAACGCATAGCCAATGCGCGATCTGCTGGTGCAGCTGGTTTCGGGGGCGCCTCTGATGCCGTGAACCCTTTCGAGTCCTACGCGGACGATATTCATGCAGGCAAATCACAACAGGAGGAGAGCATGCGCGTCATGTATGAGGATCCAGGCCAGCAGGAAGAGAAGAAGCGATTGATGAGGCTGTTAAAGGGCCAAAATGGGGACGAGGAGTCGATGGGCACTAGCATAACTCTCAGTGGGTCGGAGAGGAGAACGAGGAGGAGTACCAGGATCGCTGGATTTTAAGTGGGGGTTTGTTTTATTTCTGGATCTTTTTTTCCTTTCATAAATCTTGGACGAGGATTTTTTTTTGCGACACTGTAAAGTATTCTATCTTCCTGCATTTATTTAATCTATGTATGATCCTGTACACCTTTCGACTTGATCCCCCCTGTCATGCTAGGATTGGATTGTCCGATCGAGCTGGCGGTACTATCATGATCAAATTGCTCTGCTGCGATTCATGAATAGATCTTGAATCAGCACGAGAAAGATGTACATATCTAAGTATAGTTCGTGGGTGGGCAATTCCGGTCCGATCAGTTGTTTGTAGCAGTTTGGGAGAGTGGGCGCGCGCCCTTCATTCTTCGCCGTAATATCGGTAAACCACTGACATACGCCGAATCTCTCCGTTCTCCGCAAATGAAGGCACAATTTGCTCGTGCTTCCTTCAACACATTGGGAATCCATATAATTATTAGCGGATTAGGGATCGAGTTTCGGCGGAAAAAAGATCAGAAATAGATTGCCGCGGATTCTTTGGGAAATCAGGATGAATCTCGAGGTGTAGTATGACGGAAGCGGCATCGGCATCGGAATTGGTAGTGGCTGCCTTGAATTGTTGATGAATCGGATGTTGGAAGATGGCCTTGCATGCTGGCGTAAGGACACGCTTGAAGGCCTCGTAACCTCGGTCAATGTACATCTCCTCCTCCGTCAGGCTATTGGTCGAAGGTCGGTAGTGTAGCTCCAGAAAGAAATCCAAAGAATTGCCCGACTTGATTCGGTTAAGCTCTGAGGCGAGGCGCGCCCACGCTAACTTGTGGAACTCGTGTGGATCAACAGCATTGTTCTGGCCTATGAACATTTTGATCCGAAGCCTCCGCAATTGATTCGGTTTGGGTAGAGTCGACAGAACATCGGAAATTGCATCCACGGGGTCTTCCTTTGCATAATCAAAGCCCTGGAAGCTCAATTCCACATCTAAGCTGCGAAGACTCGTCGAATTTTCAAGGTGGGCAAAGTTTCTGAATACCCAGGGATGAAGGAGCTTTCTGATCATCGCTGATTTATGTGTCAATCACAATGTTTTTGGATATCGTCAATCCACGTACTTTTGGTCCGGTACTGTCCATCCAGTGTAAATTCCTCCAAAGAGCCGGACGCAATCTTTATCACTTCTCCCGCTAAGAGCAATTCCTCCTGACTTGCGGGGTTGACTGAGAAAACTCGGATCGTGGAAAAATCAATGTGGGACGGCGTCTGGCGTCGATATCTTCCTAACAACAGCTTCATTGCATTGCTAGAGTTGAAGAATTTTAATTTTTGGAGAGCTGGCCTGACTTGCCTGCTTGTCCCCGCGCGACAAGGCTTCGAATCAATTTCCACGCAATTCAAGGAGAGGTCTGTCAATTGAACGCAACCTTCAATCATCGCCAATGGGATATTCTGCATAAATCCGAGGTGGAGGGAAGAAATGGTATTCGTGATGCGAAAGAGGTTATCCGGTTTACGAGTCTCGAGGATGCAGTCGTGAAGTCCGAGAATCGAGAGCTTCTTCAATGAGTTGCCTGGGCGCTCTAGGAGAGCCAATATTCGGCGAAGGTAAGGGTCTTCAGTAATCCAGGCGGTGTCGTACGGCACCGCTTTGAGAGTGAGTTCCCGAACGTACGCAACGATCTGTGGGTTGCACTTCATGATCATATACAGTTCTTTGACCCTTTGAAGGCATTTCGGAACGGTCTCCTCTGCCCAGAAAAAACTTCCAAAACCTATTGTCGAAAACATGTGCGACCGGGAGCGGTGAAGGAAGGCGCTGCACACGAGTGAGCAAGAAGATAAGGATCGAATGCGCTCGTTACGGCGTTCCTCCTCTCTAACGATCCAGGGATCGATCATCGCGATAGAGTCAATAATCTCGTCGACTACCTCTTGTGACAATCGCAAAATTGGCGAAGATATCCGGCCTATGGAATTTTGTTGAGTGGATGCTGGCGAGGACGAAGGCATCGGCGATGTAGAAAGCAGTCTAGTCGATCTGGAAGCCACGGTCCAACACGTCAAAATGGTTGGCCATCTCGGTTTAGGCATTGAGAAGAGTACAGGGTGAATATCTTGATGAGTACAAAGGCTAGAGTTATGTTTCTTTGGGGGTGGGTCGAGGAGAAATGACGGATTGGCGGTGTCGAACAGTTCACACATAAAGAAGGGGGAGGTGGCAAATGAAAATCCAAAATATCATGCTGGTAGGCGATACGTATATCAGCAACATGGTGAGGTAGGTTGTTTCCGGAGTCCGAAGGCGTGGCCTTGAGTCGAGCGAGGATTTCCAGAATCTAAGCCAATAACAAGCCTCCTAGATAACCCTAGAAGGTTCGGGGTAACATGGCGGAGCGGACGCATATGAAGGGTTTCACAATCTCTGCGAGCGAGGGGACGCTTCGGGTGATAAGGGTTTACCGAGAGGTCCCAAAGTGGTAAATGGCATGTTGGCATTCATTATCACACATTTTTGCACTCGACTCGGATCCTAGTCCCGATCAATTCTATGACATATGGAAAATATTTTCTCAAATCCAAATGCGCGGACTGCGATATCCCTCAATATCCAGGGACTAGACGCTACGCTCTAGCATGCAGAGTCGTGTATACTTGCTAAAAACTACCTGTTCAAGGTTAATCCCCATTTCGAACAACGCAAACGTTGCATGCTGGCTTCATCTACAATACCCACATCGCCAAAGTAGAGCCACGAGGAGTCTATTTTTATTGGACCAAAGTTCCTTGAAGTTCGGGGGAAAGTGCTCACAGGGCGAAAAGCGCTGACTTGTGACAAGGAGACGGTCCCACACTCATAGCTATCACGGGGCAAGGCCATCGACCTTGAAGCTCGATTGACTCCCCTTTCCCGAGGCCTACGTCCATACTTTCTACGTTAGAAGCTCCTGCATCTCAACTTCCTCAAGGGCTACTTGACAAAATCTCGCGGGACTGGCGACAGTATTCATGAGGAGGATATTAAATTATTGCGATTTCGCAAAGAGCGTTGATAAAAATGATATACCGGAAGCGTCCGCTATGTTCTTTAGTACTCTTACCATCGTCTGGATATTTGCCTGAATTACTGACTCCCAAATCCTCAAATCCAAAACAGTAATCGAACGTCTGTAAGGCACAAATATTATTTAGCTAGATGAACCTTGGCAAACTGAGTGTGTTATAACGACCTATCACGAGGAAAAAAACAAGAGTTTTGGTCATTGTAAGGTCATCAAAGTCATAACAAATGAAAATCGAGGGGTAATAGTTATCAGTGGGTAAATTTGAACTGCCCGACAACATACTTAGAGCCGAAACCTCTCATGCGGGGCCTATGACCGTTTGCTTTGTTTTCGGTAAGTGCGCGATGGTAGCGTCATCGAATCCATGCGCTTTGACGAGCTCTGGCGGTGACAATGCCAACCACTGCAGAAGAATTTAGAAAGACATCGGAAAGTGGTCGTCCTACACACATTACTCAAACTGATATCCTCGACTATCTCTGCCACGGGAATAAAGATCGAGTTTAGCTCTGTTGGGTAGGCCACGCACCCGATTTGAATATCTCCAGGAATTTGAGAGTTGTATTCCCGATGTTTTCTACATAGTGACCTGGGACTGTCTTCAGTGAACGAATAAGATATACAGATATTGACATACCCATGCTTGCGGGGACATAGCCTATTCGCGAAGTCAATTACTCATTGGGGCAGGTTGCATGAATGTTTAGTCCATACCGATGTCGCCAGCCTTTGCGAGCAAATGTGTCTCAGAACGAAAGCATACGACAAGCGGATGAAATTGAATGAGCCGTTCACCTGGTAATCAAAGGTCCTCGCATTTGATTGGGCCGCAAAGATCGTTACACGTCCCTTTCCCTCACTACGTATTGGCGCGGTCAAGGGCATGCCAAAGCGGTACAAGTCCCTAGACTCACATAAAGAAACTCCATTCGTCTTGGGTAGGATGCCACTACAAGAGATGGGTATTGAGTCGTGCAAACAACATCACTGGGTATTCTTACATGGAGTTCCCTGAAGGACGAGTAATTTAATACCGGCTCGAAATACAAAATAAGACTCATGCTAACTCACCGAATCGCACCAGGCTCAACAGTAACCTCTGCTGCGGCAACTTCCTTCGAGACCTTAAAAGTGCGAGAATCTACGATTTTGACGGAACCTCCATTGAGCTTGGTGGGCGCCACCTTTGAGAAGGCGAATGAGAAAGGGTTATCAACCAACCCTTGAGGGCTCTTGGGAAGTGAGGAGTCATCGGTTGGCGGGACTACCAGAAGATAAAGTCACCATTATTTGAAAGCAAGTAGTTTACATACCGCCAGGAAAGATGTAAAGTTCTTTATCAGGGATATGTGCGAAGGCAGAAATGTTTCTATCAGCGAGAGTCAATGTTTGTTTCTTGGTGGTCTGAAGTCGGGATACCTACGTCTGGAAGTTCTTTGCGAGGACTGGAGGCGCAAACTCGGAGTGGTGAGGCCTTCAACCAGGCAGAAACACTCATGGGCTCACCTTCCGCTGGCACATGGGAAATCCAATCTGTCATCTACGCAGCGATTTTGATTAGTACGCCATTGGTCCGTGGGGTAGCAAAGCATACCGAGAACGTAGAATCTTCGCTGAAAGCGCCATTCGCCAAAACCTTCATATGCGAAATGACACCATTGAATCCAGAGTTCAAACCAGCGAAAAGGGAAAGGCAGACCAGAATAAATTCAGAACCCGCTGGATCGTCAGCTGTTGCTTGAAGCGAGTGGGGAATGCCCGCTGGGAAGTACCAGAGGTCACCAGGGGACTGAGGAAAGTGATGAGGAATTAAATCTTTGTGGGGAGTAACTTATTTTTTTACCAATGTCGAAATGAAATTCTTGCCGTTGGTATCAACCGAGGTGACTTGGGTCCTCCCCTGATTCCTATCATCAGTGGTGAAACTTATACTGTCCAGGCGTGCTGTGCTTACAGAGAGAACATATGCCCACTTCGAGCAAGAAGTTTCCAATCAGCAGCGTCCTGGAGTAATGCGTTGAGTAAGTACCTCTGCGGTTGTGTGCCAATGCAATTCACTAATTGGTAACCTGAGCCCTATGCTTACCGAGCAGCATGGTAGACTTACCGAATCGCCCCTGCTTTCAGTCTCATGTTGACGCCAGCCATTTCTGTGAAAGCAGCTTAGACATGCAAACTCAACAAGTATGAAATCTTCTTCACCAGTTGCGATGGGCAGCGTGTTGACTGTTAAAATGGATTAGACGAGTAGTGGTAAACGCAGTGGGTACGGTTACTGTTTTCTTGACGTGCCCATCCTCCAGTTTGGAGGCGGTTGTGGCTCATGCTGAACGGCCATTTTGCGTTCGCACTATCCAGAAAATATCACCTATAAATTCGTCCAGAAGATGTGATCTGAACATACACGCTACCGTGGTCGGTCGAAGGAGGAGCAAGGAAATCAGGATTTTCCTTAACGATGGCGTCGTCGGTGGGGCCGAGAAGCGTTGCCCCAAGAGAACCACGAATGGGTTGAGGACTACCCTGGAAGGTTGAATCCCAAAGTGGTCCATTGGGCTCGAGACTGATGAAAGGTACGGTAGCAGTGGATTGGGCAGCGGAATTGGTAGGGGTGGGATCTGAACCTGACGTAGCGCCTACATCTCTCACAGGAGCAGAATTAACCAACCCGGGGAGACACAGAGCAATGATGCAGGAGGAGATAATCATCTTGGCTGGTCGCTTGCTGACAACTGAAGCAAATGGAAACCCTTTTTATAGTTGGGAATGGGCCATGAAATGGCTTCTAATTCGTGCAAGTTCCACATCTGAGGTGTGATGTCAGCTCAAAAATACCAAGCCGCGCCGTTGATCAAGGATTCCGAAAGGGTTCCACAACCGGGGTAATGGCGCGCATTTCAGTCGAAGGAAATTGCCTATTGTCAAGTTCTAATTAATTCCTCAAACCGCCTAGAGGAATACACGCACGGACGAAGACTTGATAGACAGAGCCGATGGAAGGTCATCTGGATAAGGTCAAAAGATAAATAGACATTCGTGACGATCCGAAATTCGACCTTCGCGAACGAGGCTAAGCGCCACATGATGCATGATGATGCTTGGGGGTCGACATCATTGACTAAATATAGACCTATAGCATGGAGTTGAGGGGAGGAGTCGGGTAGGTCACGAATATCTCAGTCAGCCATGGGAGGCGAGAAGTACGGCGATGACAATCACCGGGAGACCTGGAGAAAAATTGACGTTACAGTCCACTATAGTGCAACAGGAAACCTTTGACCAATAATTTATTGCTATCAGGATCGTTTTTCAAATTGATACGCTTCCAAAGCAGGCGTGAAATATCATAAATCCTACTGAATTGGCGTGAGTCCAGAATTTCCAGAGATCAAATATTTCATACATAGCATATGAAGATGGTTATGAGGTCCTCCTCACTCCTGGATCCAACTTTGAATTGGAGGCTGATCTATGGCGAACGGGGGGAAGGTACCGGGATCGCAGCAAATTGCGCGCCGAAGGTGAAAGCCCGCATTAGAAACAGCGCCTTCGGCTGTCTGTGGAAAAAAGTGAGTGGAAAAAAGAACTGGATGGCGCCACTGGTCCGACATGAAGGCGTTGCGAGAGGGCTGGTGTTCGAAGTGGGAAGGGGTTGATGTAAGTAACATTTGTCAACGGGGCGGTTCACGGGGTGCAAGTTATTTATGAAACTTGGGTCATCCGAAGCCAGGAATGATCGAGGATGGTCGATCGGAAAGCCTCCATTGATTTGTGTCAAGTAAATTGAAGGAAGGAAGAACACTAATGCATTCGATTGAGCTTGTCGTCCGGTTGCTGAAATAAAACGTCGACAGCGTAGTTCGCCTTCAACAGCACTTTGAAATGGTGTCGTGTATTACGAGGCCGCGGAATCCATAAATATGAACCTGTCAATGAAGTGAGTGTTCCGATCGGAGCAAATTATCGAGGGCCAATGCTATGGGACCTTGACGAGCTGCAAAGGTTCCTTCATTTACTCGTCGTGCGGGAGGGTCGGAAAAAAAGGTCGGCGGAGAGAAGATGAGTCAAAAACGCGCAGGTGCTCATGTTTAAAGAGGTGTTTTTGGCGTAACTAAACAACACCAGATTATCGAAAAATCTATATTGCCACAGGGAGTCAGTATCTTGACTAGAAAGAAAACTTGCCATCGCCTACCACAAACTAACTCAGAAGCCATTTGTATGACGATAACGCCTGCAACAGGCATAATCATGAGGACGAAAGCGAAGCATCCATTTCCCTGCCCTTGTTAGCAAGGCAATACGCCCACACGCCTTCCCCGCTGTAGGATTTCAACGGTCTGCTGTACATCGACGAACCAGCTGAGGCCTTTCGAGTAGCCACCGTTCCCTGGACTGACGGGGTACTGGCGGGCACGAGAGTTTGATAGATACGGAAGCCCTTGAACATGAAGATGCAAATGATATACGGAATTAAACGGAGGTATGTGGAATCCCATCCTGGACTAATTAGTCAGAGATTGAAAAGGGAGTCGTGAGTTGGATCTCACTTTTGCATCGAGAGCGGGATGCCGAAGTTGCTCAGTAAGGTGTGCCCAACGCTTTCCATTTTCTGGACTATTGATATAATTAGCCCTGTGAAGCAGTGCAAACGCAGGAACTCCATACCAAGTTCGACATCCGGTCGCTCCAAAGACCGCACACTTTCTGGGGAAATTGTTAATAATAGACTAAAGGAAATAAAAGCCAGGAGCCTACCGATGTGACGTTTTGGAATTACGAGAAAATGATAGAGACTCGCAGGCTTTCGATCTTCGAACGCCATGAGGGACTCATCCTAAACATCACAGAATCAGACTGGTTTGAATCAAATTGCTAATTCTCGCACCTCGTAAATGATGTTGAAACCGTTTTCAATAGAGGCATTGCAGAATGTACAGGAAGGAAGGAAAGGTTGTTCAATACCTTCGGCGTTATAGTTCTGTACTTTTGGTTTAAAAGATGCAATTAAGCAAGATAAAAAGACGACCATGAGCGTAATGCGCAAGAAAATCGCGCTAGACATGCAGATGATCAGAATTTTCGAACACTGACGTATATGGCCTCGGTTGGGGCGTACCTATGCGACCTTCCTCCCGGATTTCGATTTTCCAGGGTCTAAATAAATAAACGCGGAGATCTTCTGGCTGCCAGGCAGTTATAGCTGGTGGGCGGCACTGGTATAATCGGGACGAGGACAAGGACACAGGTTTGACACAGGACACGGCGTGACAGAATTCCATGACGTGACCTCATTAACGTGACCTCCCCGAATGGATTATCCTGGACCAGGACACCACCAGCCAGGATACCACGATCCCTGGTGTTGCTTGTGAAGAACGCGTACGAAGTTTGAGGCGGTATATTCTACGACTCTGCAGGCCTTCGTGACTTATTTCGCTTTTTATCTCTCTCTGTCTGCGCAATTTCGAGTCCTTGCCATGGTCCTTGGGAGTTCAGCGTGTCCTCATATCTCAGCGGCCCTGCAAGACACGAGCATTGGTTTCGAATTGGCGAGGAAGTACACGTCTGTTGTAGCATGGAATGTGCATCGCACCCAGAATGGTCGGGCTGCGAAGCGACGAAAGGTACGTCGTTTGCACAATCGAAATGGAGCAGCTACTTATACTCAACAGATTGCTGCACCTACATGTGGAACCTGCGATTCAGCTCTTTCCAGACCAATTGCCTGTCTTCAGTGCTGGTATACAGGTTGTTGGCACGATGGTCACGCCACCCGACATTTGAAGGAAGCGGGACATGGTTTCTGTGCGCTGAATACTCTTCTCGAGTATTGCTGGTTGAATTTATACTTGAATAGGCACGGATGCCAAAACTGGATACCTGTTCTGCTCAATGTGTGATGATTTCATCTACGATGGCAAAGTAGATGAGATGCATCTTGCCGCTGTGGTTTCGGCAGAGGAAAAGCAAACCAAATTCCAGGGTGCGCTTGTTTATATCCCTGCCTTTTTCGCAACTTATCACCCAGTCCAGTGTCTAAAAAACCGAGGGAAACTTACAAGCCCTGGATCCCAGATGCAAACGAGACCAGTGCTCTTGCGGCTGCCGAGGTCATTCCCTGTCAAGGTGACAATCAATTTTGGTTGACACATTTTGCACTTTCTCACCCCACTTACTTATCGTATAGGTCGCCGAGGACTACTGAATCTTGGCCAGACCTGCTTCCTAAATGTGGTACTTCAATGCTTTGTCCACAATCCTCTGCTTCGCAATTACTTCCTCAGCGACAAACACAACTGCAAGCAGTGCAAGGTGGAAAACTGCACGTGCTGCGAGATGGACAAGCTTTTCACTGAGGTATCTTTATTTTCATTTTTATTGCTTCAAAACTCTTTGCTAAAGCCTTGTAGGTTTATTCCGATGAGCCGCTGCCGTACGGCCCGATTACGTTCTTGGCTACCACTTGGAAAGCTTCGGCAGAGCTTTCTGGTTATGCCCAGCAGGATGCTCACGAGTTCTTCATATCGGCATTGAACCAAATTCACTTGACCTCTCGCGGCTTCACGAACGTCTCTTGTAACTGTATCATTCACTCAACGTTTGCTGGCCAACTGCAAAGTGATGTCACATGTGAACGCTGTGGTAATATCACCAGCACGGTCGATCCCATGCTCGACATCAGTCTCGAGCTCAAAGGCAAAGGCGGCGAAGTCTCTTCTGCCGAAAACACCCTCGGTGCCTGTTTGCGGAGGTTAGTGCCAACCAGTAATGATAGCTTCGCTTTCATCCTCATGACATCTAAATATAGATTTACTCAGCCAGAAAAACTCGGCCCAAAGGAATACAGCTGTAGCAAATGTGGTAAAGCTTCACATGTAAGGCACTCTCATCGAAATCAGACGTATCTTGAAACTGATCTGGGAAATATAGGAGGCGAGTAAGAGACTGAGCATTCGAAAACTCCCTCCTGTTCTCAGCTTTCAGTTCAAAGTAAGCCCATGGTACTTCAAATCTGCCAGGACTTGTCCAATTATCAAATAAAATCAGCGATTTGAGCACAAGACGAACGATAAATCCTCGGCACGCAAGATTGATGCTGCGATACGGTTTCCTGCTTCTATTAACATGGCGCCATATACATCTCTCGCCATGAAGAACGTCAGCGGTGCAGGGAAAGATACCACTGGATCTGCTCTCTCGTACGTCCGATAAGCGTCCCCGTATATGTACTTTGGCCTTCAAGCTGACAGAAAATCTCGATTAGATACCCAGGCCCCGAGAGCATGTATGAGTATGATTTGTTTGCTGTCATCAACCACGAAGGCCAGATCAATAACGGACATTATACCAATTTCGCCCGATTTCAGGATGAGGTGAGCATGACCTATTCCTGCAGAATGATTCTTACGACACCACCGGATTTAACCAACTTTTGTCCTTCAGTGGTATCGGTTTGATGACGACAAGTATGAATTTCGTCTTGACTATGGTGCAGCACTCTTTTTTTTTTCTGACTCTCCGTCCTTTAGAGTAACTTCATCGAGTCTCGGAGCATGTCTGAATTCAGCAGCGTACATGTGTTTCTACGTCAAGCGACACCTCGACTACAAGCCTAACATCACGCCATCATACGTGTTAACTAGGGAGAATGAAGCGATGAGAGAGAAAGAGCTGGAGAAGGAGAAGGAAGCCGCCCGGATGAAGGAGCTCGAGGATGATCTGCTGTCAACGCTATAAATTCTTCTAGTGCCTTTCTTGTAATAACGCTGTGCACTTTAGGCCTTAGGACGATCTTCGCCCATATATTTGTAACTATTAATTTTGCCAATTGAAGGTCGCACTCAAAACGAGCATAGACAGATACGTCTTCTTTATGTGGAAGGTGTTCTTCGGGCCAGTTTGGATCTGACCCAGACGAGATCACAGGATGAAGGAGAACCTGATAGAAAGGTTAGAATCCTAGAAGACAAGCATCGGTGTCCTCATCGGTTTCCTGCTTCAAATATAAAAAAAGAATATGTCTAGCTAAAAATGATACAACCAATACTCATACATGGAAACCAGCATAAGAAGGCAAGTGGGAGCATCATTCACCCAAAATAGCTGGGCGTGCATTCCAGAATTCGTCTTTGATGATGTCACAATGGACAAGCTCTATTTTTGTCTGTGGAAGTTTACCCTTCTTTTTGGCCTTCTTTGCTATTTTGGCCTCCTCGGCCTCTAACTTTTGCGAAACCTCGTTTATGGGCTCTTCACTTTCGAGGCCCTTTTCTGCAGTGGTCGAAAGGCTTTCTTTGGCATCATCAGAGGTTTGTGTTTCGGTGAAGCCTGGGGGACTGGGTTTCTCTAAGTCGGGTGTAATCTTTGTTTGAGCGAATCAACATCAGTCATTTGAGATTTATTGAGTCTGGCAGACTGACCTCCTCGCGAAACAGGACACTACCCTTCCTAAATCTCGCATCCAGCTGGTTATAGTTGATGCCGAAACGTGAAAATAAGATTTCATGTTTCTCTTTCGAGTACGTTCCCTATCCAGCGGTGCTTCAGGATCATGTTGTTATCTTGTATTGCCACAGCTATAGCTTACCCGTAGTGTAGCATGCGCTTCCGTGGTTGTCTGACCTCCCTGTTGAACCAGTGCCCAAAATGTTGTATTGTACAGGTTGTTGATATGTGCTTGGAGTAGAACGATTAGATCGCTAAAAGAAGGGATGAATTGGGCACATACTATCAGCCTGTCTCCATGCGAAGTAATCGCGTATATGCTTGTCGGATGGGTAGAGTACGATTCTACCGTCAAACGATGGTGGGTATTGGAGCGGGAGATCCGGGAAGTACTTTGCCCAATGAAACACATAGCAGGAAGTGAAGAGGGAGGTTAGGGTGGACACGATCTTGGATTCGCGACGGTTGTATAGTGTTGTAGACTTTCGGAGGAGAAAGCTGTTCTAGTTGGACGGTCAGCCTGAGGCATACCAAAAGGCGCTGCCAGGAACGCGAAAGAGAAGGAAAAGAGAAAGATGATAACAGAATGTTCCAACTATCCCTGGCCAGTCGCATCATCTTCTTGAGAATTACTCACCTGAATTCGTCTGATTCCCCGAACGCAAGCACAATATCCGGATACTCTGTCATGACATCTTTCGCAGCATGGTCCATCAGTTGCAGTGCACGAACATCATTCGGCTTTGTGAATCCATGCTTGTCCGAGAACCTGATCAAAGATTAGATTAGAAGAGACAACGAGCTTCCTGCGTCGCCCGCACCGGTGAAATGAGTGGCCATCAAGGCGGAAAAGCATGAACGTTCCGGGAAGCAATGGGTCTGGAAGTTCAAATTCTCGAACGTAAGCGTATTTTGAGTTGGCCATGTCGTGTCTTTAGCAAAAAAAAAAAAAGAAAAGTACGTGACGGTGGTGGAATTTGTGGGCTGAATATCGATCATCGAAATCAGCATAAAGCTCCAAAATTTCAGTGCACACCTACCAAGCAGAATGCCGTTGAAACTTATATTCTTCTCGACCAAATCGATTAAAAGTGGAGAAAGACAAGAGAAAGAGATCGGCTTGGCAGGAGATTAGATTGGTACGGCGGAGTTGAAGCGGGGTTTAAATGGTGCATCATGGAATCTTGATCTCGATTCTCGACTGCAAGAACGATGAAGCAACTTTTCCCGTTCTTTATTCTGTATTCTGCCGGACTTTACTCGAGTATCTGATCCTCCCCCCAGTTGTGGTGCCCTCAAGGACAGTGGAAACTTGTGTCGACTTCTGGTGAAAGCATTGTTATCATAGCTCTGGGTCTGTTCTTCGGGTTCGAAAAGTTCCTTGGTCTCAGCCGCTCGTGTCCCGCTTTCACGCCCAAAAATAATTATCCAGTAAACGACCACCACCATGCGCACAGTAGATGGACACGGCACAGGAGGTTTTCCTGTTCACGAAAGGCCATCCATACAGTGGTTGTGGGGATGACTGTGTCCATAATTCAGAGGGCGATATCTACGCGAATTCCACAAGATATAACCCTTGTTTCTTCCTATAAACAATCATCAGGAATTCCTCGATCATCGATGTTACCTCGACGCCTTTCTGAACCCCGAAGCTGAAATTTATCTCGTGGATTACTTCCAGACCGTCCCTACTGGCAACGTACTACTAGTAACATGATTTCGTGACGGTATGGTCAATCGCAGTCAGCACAGCGCACTCACGAATTTACGTGCAGAAGGATTAAAATGAAACAACTAATACTCCTACCGAAAGGTAGTGGAAATTTATATCATACTTTCGGCCACTTCGGATATCCGGCAGGGCTCTTCGACTTATTCCCGTCACTGCATATCCTTTCGATTCATCCACCCACCTATTTCAGCGATTTCAGAGTCCTGGTGAAGAACACTGGAACAGGGAGATGCTGCCATGTATCTCCAGCATTTGTATCTTCTACCATTCCTTCCAAAATTCCACAATTATGTACTTACATGCATCGAGATTCGAGAAACGCATTTTTTTTTCGGTTTCAAGAATTTTGAGCACCTAGCACACATTGTATATGACCGACGAAATTTATGCAGTAAATTTTCCCTCCGTTTTATTTCCAAGGCGACGTAGAGCCTTTCAGGATGAGAAGAGTCTGAACGAGTCAGCTTTGGTGCAGGGTCCTTCTATTTTGGACGAATTCTACCCCATAATTGTGACTCTTCACTTTATCACACCTGCCTCAAGTCGCCTTGCACTCAATTTGTGACTCCCAACGCATTTCAAGTTATAACCACAACTACGACCCTACATATTTCCGTCAAAGATCTCTACCATCCTATCACGATGAGCACAGCAGCCAACTCCTACTACTTCCGTCGCCGCACCATGGGCCGAGCAGCCTCTCCTCCGACCTGGGCCTGCTACGAGCAGATTCACAACGACGACGACTACAGCAACTCGGACTCGGATTCCTGCTCTGAGGATGATGAGGACTACAACGATGGGGACCGTGGTCGTCAGGAGATCAGCGACCCGGAGGATAGCGACCATCCTGCGCCTGCGGATGTGACACGGAGCGATGATAGCCACGATATCGACATGGATATGGACGAGGACAGACCCGATGGAAAGTCCAAGGACATGGAAGTCGATAAGCAGAAGGATGTCAAGGGCAAGCAGAGGGCCATTGAGCCTGAGCCGGAGACTCCGTCTCCCAGACGGCAGCGGAAGAAGCGAGAGCATGTCGTCACCCTTCGTCCTATCTTGACGATTCAGAGGAGCCAAGGCTTTGTCTGGAATCAGGTATGGTGCTATCCTTTCATGAAGTAGCCGGAAACTGACTTCATACACTCACTAGGACCTGTTCGTCCCTCCATACATCAAGGATAGATGTAAGTGTCAGTCCCTTTGTCCTGAGTCTCCCTGCTAAGTAGCGCGCTGCCTCTAGATATTGCTTCGACATCTCCTCCGAATGCACGAGGGTTCATTTCATCCTCGGTCTCGTCGACCAATTCTGCCATGACCGACTACGAGGTGGAAGTTGTAGAGATCCGCGTGAAACCCGGCGACTTGGATGATATCATTCCATAAATTTCCTAATTGCCCCGTTCCACTTATATTAATCCTTCGCTTTCTTCAGTTCGTTATTCCATCCTCGGATGCCTCCAAACTATATTCATACATTCCATTATACACGTCCTCGCCTTGATACAGCAGCAACCAACGCTACATCTTGATCTACGTGCTACTTTTCTCCCTCACTACACTGGTCTTGTTTCTTTATTGCTTTCCCAACATCCTTTTCCTTTATCACCTTGGTTGAAGTCTGTTTTGTGACCATCATAAAGTAGCGCAATATTTTCAAAATGTATATATCACGAGTTTGTCTATCAAAGAATTTGTATCATCCCCCCTCTCTAACTTTGTCCTCGAATATAAAGGATTCAAAATGGACCAGAAGGGAAATGTCGTGAACGTCATGCTAGTATCAGCTGGGAACAGTGGTCATAGGCATCCGTGGTGTGTGTGGGTTAACGATCCCACGTACCAGGAACATCATTCGAAAACCGTGTTCATCTTCGACTTTCGACGGCAGTTGACAACAAAGAGTGTACTGCGAATTATCTACCTCCTTTGTGTGGAAAACCAGATACAGCTGCGGAAAGCTTAAAGTGAAATTGGAGGGATAATTACCGATGTCTAAAGGGTTAGATTGTCCACTTCCCGGTCACTCGCCTCAACTAGGCAAGTACTATTCTGGGAACGGTGACAGGTTTGCTGACAGTGGGCGACGGGCTCAAAGTTTGAGTGTTCGAAGCTTAGAGTCCATTCTTTCCATTGGCCATGAGGTCCAAGAAAGCCGACGAATGAGCGGGGAGGCGTTGAAATTCAATCCACAAAGCACCAGAGCCCTTCACCGCAGATTAAAGAACAAAACATGCATACCATGACGACTGCATAGAAACAATGACGCGACCCACAACAGGTAGCATTTGTGGGCATCCCCACGTCCCTTCCCGAAGACCACATCAACCTGGATTCGGCAAGTGCGCGACAGAAGACTGGGTGCCACGTAGCCGGCTGGGAAGATAGAACAAAAACCCAATAATAATTTTTGTGTGGGCAACACACAAGGATTCCCGAGACGGCTCAAGAGGGCCTAGAGAAGGGGAAGATCGGCGACTGTGTGGACATGTGCTGTGTGCATCATTCATTGAAACCCCAATGAAAGATGTATAAGAGGGATAGTGGTCTGTGTGCTGTCGTAACCCTTTCGCTACTCCGCCCCCTTCCCTCAGAGCGCTCAGCGCTGCCCAAGGATCCGATGTCATCGCACATCGAAAGTGGGACTCGGCAACCATCTGTGGACCCTCTCAACCGGTAAGTCATATAAATATTTGACAGTTGTATACCCGGATATGAGCTCTGCGCGCAAGGATTTACAGGAGAAAGCAGGCAACTATGCGAAGGTGGTGGTACAATTGTCGGCAGTGGCAGTTGTGAGAAAGGGGTCCGATCACGTGCAGGTGGGGACAGTTTTCGATTACATAAAGCACCCATTTACATCTCCTCACCAGACCGCAATGATATCTTCGTTCGACAACCTTCACTCGAGAGCTCTCAAACGAATTTGGCTCAAGTCTATCTGGAAGCGCTGCTATGCGAACTACTAGGCAACTGGAACTCCATCGACCACGCAACCTCAGGGGGCGTGGGGACTCCCGCTTCCTCAATACCGACTGGTGGACCCACACACCGACGCATCGCCTGAACTGGATTCCCGCCTTCGCAGATCTTAGGATTAGGGAAACATGGTCCGTACCAATCGAACAACTAGATCACAAAAGGATTTCCTCTTGCGATCGGCCTTGAGGCATGTGGGCCTTTTACTACCTTGGGTAATTTACAAACCTTTGCCCACATATGGAAGGTTCCCACTCTGCGAGAATCACTGATGTATCCCGTGACCTGAGAAAAAGTGGGTCGGGCACAATCCCGAGGTTCAAGCACTTACAACCAATCCAACCAATCCACCTATAATTCCTGCCTTTGGGAAAAACGGTGTTACTGAAATTGTTATGTTGTCACGTCCACACAACGTTATAAAAGGCGGGCGTCCTTCGCTACATTTCCCTCAGCAAAAGCAGCTCTCTACAGTTGTTGGGCATCCCAGGAAGCCTTCTGCACACTGTCCTCCTTTTTTGTACAACTTAATCGCTCTCAAAACTCTTAACCGCTCTCCTACCTTGTTACTTGTCACCTGACCGCTCCAGTATGTCTCTCCCCATTGCTTAGTCAATGTGGGTCCAGCGCTAACTATTTCTTTTATATTTACTTTTTTTCGGCACTTCTTTCTCCGCTTGAACCCACGCCCTCCCACCCTCGTTGTACTTTTTTCTCTTCGTTGTAATGTCACTCTTTTTTCTTTCTTCGTGTCTCGATCACTCTCGCTATATCGTATACCTTTGACCCAACAGAGTTACCATGTTTCGAGAGGAATATTCGTCCATGCCATATTATAATCGCCCCCCAGTATTTACATATACCAACCCGCCCCGATTATTCCATCGCCAACCTCCATCACCGCCCGGTGGCTCGCCAGGGACTTCCTCAGGCGAGTTGGCCGCGTCCCCACCGCCCATGAAGAGAGACTACGACGAGGCAAGCGAATATGCCCTACTCCATCCTGAGGGGCAGTCTTCTGGATACTCGCACTCCATGCACGACATCTCTGGAATGGGCAGTGATATGGGTTTCGTTCACAACTCTTTGAACCTCTCTTTTCCAACCGTACGCGTTATTTCTCTCATCCCAAAGACTGCGACTAACAAAAAAAATCTTTGGAACAGGACATGCTCACCGGGCACCACCACCACCACCAGCAATATATGCCGCTACCGTCCCACCCATGCAGCACGCCTACCCTACCGGCGGGTTCCCGGTCATGGCTCATCTTGGTGATGCTTTGGACGAACATTACGAACGAGGAGGCGCATACTCGCCGTCCGATCATGGTGGCAGCGATTCTGGGTCTTCCAATGCTACCTACGCTATGCCCTCGGACTACGAGACGGAGAAATTCCTTCGCGAGCATCTGAGGATTGCGGAGCCAGCGCCGTTGAACCTGGATGCCATCGCAGACGACAGGGCGAAAATCAGTACCCTCATCATCCTTTCCATCTGGTCCAGTCCGGAGAAACGGCTTACTCTCAAAGGCATCTACGATGCTATCGAGGCGAGGTTTCCCCAGCGCAAGGCCGCCAACGACAAGCCGTGGCAGGTGTGTAGCGTCCTCTTCAAAGAAGTTCTCGTGTACTGACTGTTTCGTAACCAGCGATCCATCCGTCACAACCTCTCTCTCAAAGCAATGTTTGTCTATGAAGAGCGTCCTACTAGTCACCCTGGAAAGGGCCGTTACTGGAGGATCGATGTCTCGAAGGGTACTGGCAATAAACGAAACCGAAAGCGCAAGCTTGGGCCCAGCGGTGGTCGAAAGGAGGGTGATGATGGCGAGGAGGAGGAAGACGTGTATGACGACGAGGACGACGACGAGGCGGGTAGCAGGGTTCAAGGTCGTTCGAAACAATACGGTGGACGCTCTCCTCATCGACTCGAGAACAATGCTGGAACTCCTGTCTTCACCTACCCAGATGGGACATCTCTCGATCCATCTCGTGGTTTGACCCAATCACCTCCGATGTCCCTGACCGGAGGTCAGGACATGAACTACCTGATGCCTAATTTTCCATCGTCGGTCGACCAGTTCCATCCAAATTCAGCTCCCTACCGTGGTCCATTCCCCAACATGAACCCTACACAATTCGAGAATCGTTCAACGATGAAGAGCTTCCCATCCACCGGCACTGCATACACCCCCGTCCCCTCTCCCGGCCCACCACGGGCGATGAGCCTGCCTCCCCAGCGTCACGTTTATCACCCTGCACCCCACGTGGAGCTCCCCCGCCGACATACGACGGCTGCTTTTGGGAGGCATCAACAACAGCATGCGTACGGAGGCGGAGTTATGTCCCATCCTCCGATTCCTGACAGTGCCTTGATGCAGCAGGGTTCGAGCCAGAACCGCAGCCCGCTTCGCGGCCCATCGGACTCGTCTTCCCCGAACGCTGGGAACCAGGAGACCTCTCGAAAGCGTCGACTTCGCTGAGAGCCATGCATAACTCGGAGCGTCCGCCCAATCCTTCATATTTTCATGACTTCCTTTCGCTTTCGGAGGCTTCTCTCGTCTGCTCTGCTCATTTACGAACGAAAAACCGTGTGATAACACATTTGTATCCGATGCCCTTGCATTTCGCTATTAACGCCTTCAAACCATACCCCCGTCTATGCCATATATGACATATGTGATGACTTTCCTCTTCGTTTTGTATCGTACATCCACGCCACCACCACCTCTGTACCATCCTTTCATTCCACTCTCTCGTAGAAGTCGTGTATCTCGCTTAACCCCACAATTTGTACTTATACCACATAACTCAAATTCACACATTTCGCTTACGCCTTCATCTTATTACGGGGATTTGAAAATCAGCATTGCCAAGCCTCGCGGCTTCTCAATAAGTTACTACGT
Source organism: Hebeloma cylindrosporum (assembly GCA_000827355.1). Classification (NCBI taxonomy): domain Eukaryota; kingdom Fungi; phylum Basidiomycota; class Agaricomycetes; order Agaricales; family Hymenogastraceae; genus Hebeloma; species Hebeloma cylindrosporum. The sequence goes on along the minus strand of KN831786.1, from coordinate 356,268 downwards.
ACATCCTCCCTTGTTTTTCCTTTCTGCATTAGGTCATTGGGCCGATGTGGGCCGAATTTTTAACTGGGGCGCGATAATCTGCGCGAGTTGGTGGAATGTACACTACTTAGTACGAGTTTGGAAGCAGTTCCTCCCATGGACGCTTTCGCACTCGAGACGTTAATTTGAAATGGGCCTGGATCCTTTTCTCCACCGGAGGTATGGTTACTGCGAACTCCCAAGGATCCTCCAATCCAGTTGCCCACATATCGCCCACCTTGCATATCCAAATCGTCTTCGACTCATCCACCATCTGTCCGCTAAAATCAATGGTGGAAATAAACTCAGACCACGTTCATCATCATGAGTCCGGAAAAATATGCATGAGGGCACGTCTGGATATAATCCGATGGTTTTTATGGGAGTTCGATCCTTGTCTGAAACGCTGCGTTGGGTAAGGATATTCATGGTATTGGGGGTTGACATTACCAAGGTGGAAAAGTCTCATTTCGAGCGTTATTTCCCGGAAGGTAGACTCCCCGTCGCAAGCGGCCGAGCATCTGAGTTCAATGGAGGTGTGGCCATCCCATTCTCCGAGTTTCGCGTCGAGATTGTAAATCGGATAATCTTCACCTTTAGGTCTGAATATTATTGCCGAGTGGTAGTTCTGTGTATTGAGTGAAATATCCTCTGGCTCTTTAGCGGAGTGCGTCAAGTTGCTGAGGCAATCTTTCAATATCACATTAGGTTTGCTTGGGGGGACGGAACCACAAGGTTCGGAGAGGGTGAATTGCGTTTATGAGTGACACTGTAAAACTTGTCCTGCGGCTTAACTGGCATTCCGACGGTGGAAGAATGGAAGGAAGACGAATTCGAGATCGATACGTTACTTATGCAACTGTACTCATTAGTATCGCCATATTTTAATACTTAACCCACCTATCCGCAGCGACCTGCTTCGTAATAGTTCTTAGTATCTCATGGGACCCCTTCCATAAGTGGCAAGACGGGATAAAGAATCTGACGAAAATGGAATAAGGGTTCCAACTATTATTCCAAGAGATGGTGGGTCCTTCTGGGCCTTCACATCTTTGAAGGAAAAATATATAAAAAAGCCCATTATCTTTCGTTGCCATACTCGGAAATAAAGTGTCATCCAGATCTCCATGGTCCCATGATCACACTGTTTTGTTCCCTTCACTTTCTGTAACATATCCACCGTTGAAGGATGGCCAATTCGCTATCGATTCAGAGCAGGGGGATTGGGGTGAGGTACACTCGTTTCTCGGTATCAACTTGAGCCAGCGTCACCATTGTTACGTGAGTGCACCGAAACAAGGTAATGCCTTGTCTCGGCGCTTCTCGATGGCGCTTATTTTGGGATCCAGACAAAGCCTTGTACTTTGACTTACCGGCAGTGATCGAACCAAATGTCAAGCCATAATGGCAGTGATAGCTCCGAAAATCTTCAGTCTTCCCGTATCGTCCAGTCACATACCGCGAGCAACAAAAGCGATCAGGATGACTGGCAGGCAATGCAAATCACCGGTAAACAAAAATTCTTTGCGGCACATCATCACTTGGGTTACTTCTTTCCTTCGGCCCAACGATTCAATGTATTGTGATCCGTTTCATGTTCCTTGCATAAAAACTAGTCATTTTTTTAATTTTCTTTTTGGTGTTTTTGTTTTTGCTTTTGCTTTTTGTTTTTGCTTTTTTTCAAATTCTCTCGCTGTCAATCTCCTTTAATATAGTAACTATCCAGTTCGTTGTGCAGGCTCGTGACGAGCCTGAACATGAGAATCGATAGTTGGTTTACTCCGAATGGGTGTAAGGTGCACCACACCCACTCGGATTTGTCCGAGTCGTGAGAGAGTAGGTGATCTAGCCACACATAAGCAAATAACGCAGTCAAAAATTGAGTCCTTGACAAGACCTTGACAAAAACGCAATTCATAATGGCCTCATCGTAAGTTTGCTGCAGTTTTTTCAGCTCATATAACTCGAGAACATGTAGACTTCCAAAAACTTCCTGGGCAGACGACGTCGATGACCTTGGTATGCTATGCTTCAATTGGCGGATTAACGCCTGGATGAATGATCTGATATTGACTGTAGAGTTGCCGAAAAACGAGGAGTTCGTGGATGAAAATGGGATCAGGACGACCATTGAATATACTTTGAACGAGGATGGCAAGAAAGTCAAGGTACGCATTGTTTTGCTCGAGTTTGCGGCCAATCAATCAAGCTTGGCATATAGATCATTCGCCGAATCAAACGAACCCTTCAGAAATCCGTCGTAGACATTGCTGTCGCAGAGAGACAAAAGTGGGCGAAGTTTGGCCAAGAGAAGGGAAATAAGCCAGGGCCTGACAGGGCTACAACGACTGTCGGAGAGAATGTTACATTGAAGTTGACTGCAGGAAACAAGGTGTGTTATATTAGTTTCTTATATACACATCATTTCATGTTCGTCTTAGCAATCCGAGGCCGAACATGTACCGGAGGAGACGATGAAGAGCCGCGTAAAGGCTGCTGGTGCTGGGAAGGTTTCTTGTCGTCTTTGCAAGGGCGACCATTTCACCGCCAAATGTCCTTACAAAGATACCCTCGGCGGCCTCGAAAACCCTGGTGCGATTCTACCTTGCTTTATTTGATTCTTTCTCATCTTTCTCTCAGATACCGGAGCAGGACCTGACGACGATCTGGGAACGGGGCCAGAGACATCCGCACCTGCCGCCGCGACGGGAGGGAAATACGTCCCTCCTTCGATGCGTGGTGCTGCAGGTTCTCGTGGTGCAGGAGAGTCAATGCGCGGAGCTGGGAATCGTGACGACCTCCCGACACTGCGGGTTACAAATATTTCAGAAGAGACTCAAGAAAACGATCTCAGAGAGCTATTCGGTGTGTTTGGTAGGGTCGCGAGGGTTTATGTGGGAAGAGACAGGGAGACTGGTGCTGGGAAGGGCTTCGCTTTCGTCAGCTTTGAGGAGAAGGCAAATGCTCAGAAGGCGATCGACAAGGTACATGGTCGAGGTTATGATAACCTCATTCTCAGTGTTCAGTGGAGTCGTGAGTCGATTCTCTTTTTCACCTTTGCATCTCGGAGTCTTAACTGATCCAACTCTTAGAACCTCGGCCGGATGGCAGATGACCGCTTTTTGATTCGTATTTCTTCTGTAATTGGTGTAATGCAACAGCAACACGTTATTGCGCGTTTACCCATCAGCAAGTCCAGAGTTCCAACTTCATAATGCTTTTCAATGGGCGGCGATGAAAATTCTTGCTAGAAGAAACTTTCAGTGGAACAGGCTGGAAGTGGCCTCGCCAGTATTCCTGGAATCATCTTGAATGTTACGATCACACTTCTTCTTTGGATGGATCCAATACAATCCGGGGAGAGCTTAGAGAAGGCAGTGGGCTGAACGTCGCTCAACGCTAAGAGAGGTTGGGAATGTCCATTATCATGAATAATGCATGCATGAATGTTGAATATTGAATGCATGAATAATGACGTCCATGAACTCAAGCTAGCTCACTAGACTCATGATCATCAGGTCCCTGGAATAGTTATTGTCCAAGCAAGTTTGCCAGACATCGGTCTGGTAGGGAATCTGGTGGTGAACTTGTGTTACACAGGAAGGACCTGTCCAATTGCGAATGCAGTTTCCGGGCGCCAAAATTCGATCCACTCGAAAATCCCACACTTTGAGTCAGAGAAGATTCAGAGCATAGAAGTACACATCGAATTTACAAAATGGTATGTATACAGCGGGAAAGACGTACAGACGAGAAATATGTATGGTATTTATTGGTATGGTGTGTAAAGAGAAATAAATGCGTTGTTAAACTGGCGAGAAGCGAATCGTAATTCAGGACCGAGGGTAGGCGCTCACGGCACTGGAATTACAGGACAGAAGAAAAATCTTGTGGTTTGTTGTGAAGTGTAGGAGCAGAGAAATATGGGATGAAGAGGACTGAGACACGTAAGCACCCAAAACGGTCGTGATACTATCATTGAGTTTGAAATGCATTGGGGAAGCGCCAGCGGTTGAAAAAATAGGAGGATGGCCGGCCAGATACACCGGAGAGGAGAACGGAATAGATGCAGAACACGGTGACTCGGAAGTTATATATCATGCATTTGTTAGATGAACCTTACTTGAACTCGTTCCGTCGATGAGTGGTCCTCCATTAATGTTCGTAATATCCATCAAGGTACTCGTTCACTTCACCGCGGCCATGTGAAGAGAAAGAAGTTCTAATTGAGGCATCTTCAGTCCCGTCAGAGTAAACACTGGAGCTCGCCAAATATCCTGAGGAGGCAGAAACGCGTTGGGCGGGGTCAACAGCAGGGGACCTGAGCAGAGCGATATGAGGACAAAGTCCGGGTCAGGTTACGTTCGTACATACCTAAAGTTATTCTGCTGGTTCCTTGGACTGGTGTAGTGGGGATTGCCGGTGGGGTAAGCATTGCCAACCTGACCAGATGGACCTGGGACAGGGAACGCTCTAAATAAGCGCGCGATGCCAAGAGTTAGCCAGAGCACTGTATTCACTCAAGAGAAGATACAAACGAGGCAGCTGGGTAAGGGGTCGATCCAGTATTCTGAACAGATTGACTGAAGCCTGGGGGAGGGTACGCCCTAAATGAAAATCATTAATCACAATCCGCAATTACCAAGAAAATATACGAACGAATTCGAATTACTAGCTGGGTGAAGGTTATAGTTACTAGTTCCAAAGTGAGCATGTGGACTTGAATGGAACAATGTCAAGAATTAATCAGAGAATACAAACACAAGAGAAGACACGAACTTCGCTGGGTGATAGGCCGAGCCTTGTGGGGCATTTCGATACTGGGGAGATGGATTTGTGCCAAGGAACGCCCTGGGTAAGGTCCAGAGATCAGAGTGTATAATAATAATGATCAAGGAAGAGAAGATACGAACGGTGGAGCCAAATTGTTACTAGTTGATCCAGCTCCCCCAATGACAGGTGGATTCCAGACAAAATGCGGCGGCCTGAATAAAAAAATACGCCGCACGATTAGACCAGCATCACGATAAATATAAAAGGAAGACACAAACGTATAACCAATGCCTTGAGTTGAGGCGGGAGGTCCGTTGCTGGCTAAATCACTCACCTTTGGCGGGGACTGAGGCTATCGTAAGCTGGAGGCTGCTCACAGTTTAACATATTAAGCATCCTGGTGTTCTGATCAAAAAATTTAAGACTGACGAGCGATGATTGGGATGGTGGGTGCACACTTGATTACGTTCCACTGAGCGCACCGGTCCTGTGGACATTGAGACCAATCCAAAGTTCGGTACGATACTTGGAGCGGTAATGCTGGTTGAGGATTCCGGGTATCCTTAGGTGAGCTTCATCCCCCCCTTACGACCGGTAGGGCGTCTGATCTCACGCTGAGAGTCAAAGTTCCGGTCGCTACGAACACCCCTGAAGCGACAGGCTGAACTCCCTGTTGCGATAGAGAATGGGAAGAGGGCAATTAGCGGGCTTCGAGACCGAAAATAAAAGAACACATGCCCCATGCACCTGTGGCTGCAAGTTAGCCGTGGCGATTTGCCCATTGATCTTATTCTGCAATGCCTCTAAGTATTTGGTCTCGAGATCTTGCAGAGTCCTTGTACTGTCCGTCTAAGGAAGTGAAGTAGTTTTACCGTCAGTGACCGGGAGGGGTGATATGAAAGCATACGAAATATCTAGCTTGCACCATTACGAATTCATTGAAAGTCGAAATAAAATATTTCCGCGCCGAGAAATCCAGATGACCGCTAATGGAACTCTGAAGGTCCCTCTAAATTCTAGATTGCATATGTTAAGACAACGAGAGGGGAAAAGGTAAAGCTCCCCCACCGAACCAATAAAGCCTTGCAGTTGCTAAAATTCTGCGTTACATTGGCTTCCTCTGCGATGAGGTTTTTCAATGCCGCAATTCTGACTTGGAGATTTTCAGCGTCGATAGCGGCTTGAGTTCGGTCAAATTGACGTTTAAGTCGACAAGAAGTTGACGAAAAAAATTCGGGGCGACTGGCATGCTGGTTGAGGGGAGGAAACTGTGCTGATGTGCTGATGGTTGGTGTCAGACATGCTCGTTCATGGGCGAGTATTTATGCGCCTGAGCGCTGACCCGTGGGACACGTTCTGTGGGTGCCAAGAATTGGGAGATCTGGAAATCTGAATCATTAATTGAAGAAACCGACGATACAAAGGTCCTCGAGGCCAGGAGATTAGAAAATGTGAGTCAGTTGCTGGTCTTTTGTTGTTTGAGTTGAACGCTGAGCTTTGGTTGAGCTTGAACTGGCTCAGCACCTCGGTCCGGTGATGCGGCTTGAAGCTTGATGCGGTGACGAGGTCAGCCCTTTTAGCAGCAACGACATCCACAACAATTTCAAATCTTCCTGGATGGCCAGCCTCGAACCTCTTCCTTCTACCCACTGGGTGAATGACCCGAAATGGGAGGAGTTGCTTCCTTGTGAAGAATTCTGGGTTTCCATTCAGCCATTACTATTATCTCGGGGCTATGAGCTGAGGTCGCGGTATCATCCAGGATGGACGCCATCATGGTTGCAGCCGGGAGGAAAACCGCTCCATTTATGTGATGATTCTTTACAAATTGTAAGTTAATTTGTGGTTCCAGATCTGTTCTGTACTTATCGCCAACCAGGGTTACAAAATGATCGACGCGACTCGCACCAATGACAGCTTGAAAGTCGTTATCAGACAAGTTCCAACCCACACGGACGAGTTGCCGCTTCTCGCAATCTTGTCCTCGCCAGAGCTTCAAGCTGACCCTCGGAATTGTACGGTGCCTATTTTGGACGTCATTATTCTTCCAGGGAACGATGAGCTTGCGCTCATTATAATGCCTATGCTGAGGGATTTTGGCGACCTTCCTTTTCGTCGTGTCGGAGAGGTCGTTGAAATGTTCGAACAACTCGTTCACTTTCTTGCGTTTCTGCATGAGCAAAGTATAGCACATATGTAAGCTATCCCTTAACTCGTCTGATTCTGACATTCATGGTGACAATGGCATACTTATCCAGGGATTTTTGTTGGTTCAATATCATGATGGATGGGTCTCGAGTTGTTCCCAAGGGCTGGCATTTCCTCAGTCCATTTTCGCATGACGGTATTCCATCTGGTGACTTTGAGTGGTTCGATCGGTGGTCCGTTCGGCCAGTCAAATACTACATGATTGACTTTGAGCTATCGCAGCGCATGAACCCCCAAGGTAATCCTTGTCGGTTTGTCGGATCATGGGGACAAGATAGGTCTGTTCCGGAAATGTCGTTTACGACCCCCTCCGATCCATTCAAAGTTGATGTCTACCAGCTGGGGAACGTCATCAAGAAATTAATACGAGTGAGTGCATGAATTTTTTTGGCCATGACCTCAACTCGCTTCCAGAACTACGTAGGGTTGGATATTCTCAAGCCCCTGGTTGACGCAATGACGAACTCCGATCCTCTCAAACGTTTAACCGCCGAGGAATCTTCAAAGCAATTTTCCATCTTCCGGAAAAAGTGCACCGCGAGAGCGATGAAGCGACGAATCTGGAAAAATGAGCCCCCGATACCTCCCTTGACCTCTCTCGAGCGATTCCTCGTGAGATATCTCCAGTATAATCCAATCAATTAAAATTAGCTCTGATGCCTTCCTCAAAATCATATCCTACATCTTGAACGATCTCCAGCTTTGCAATTTCAATAATAATCTACAACAATTGCCATATAAAATAATAGGTAGTGAGTCATCAATCAGTTGGCTCGAGCATTTGAGGTGCGGCCCATAAGGGATCCATGGCTCAAGAAAGTCGAACAATTCGGTTATGCAACCCGGATTCTGGCATAATATTTCGATGGATTTACCGCTGCTGCTCCAGGAAAGATTATCGTCGAGAATATTGTACAAGTTGAGAAAATGTTAGAATGAGTTTGTTTCTCCTATCGACCAGCGCGTTGTGAAGCAAGTCCGATTGGACATTGTCGGTGATGGTAATAAAGAAGTCGGACAAGGATGTTGTTAACTCAGAGATGTCGCCATGGATGCAGCTTTGAGGAATTCGGTTTACGACACGAGGAGAAGTTGAGTGAAAAGGCCGAGTGGAAGATTGGGGAAATAGATGCGTAGTTCAGGTCATATAAATGACGATGTCCCTGGCATTAGATGACGGTACTGAGGCCACGGTATTTCACCATAAACCGATCGATGAACGGCGTGGTCCTTTGCCAAACCCGTTTCTCCAGAGTTCGTGTAGTCCATGTTAATTTGAGATGCTGGAACATCTTCGTGGCTTGGCATGCAGTCAGCCTCTTGAGCGGGTCATGGTTCGTCATCTTATTTGCCAGCGACTCCAAGATTTTTAACCCTGTATATTGCTTGGAGAGAATCTGAGTCAACACAGAGTGGCGAAGGTAATCAACACGAACATCGGTCAACTTTTTGATCACATTTCCAAGCTGGTAAACGTCGACCTTAAAGGTATCTGCCGAAACTGTCTCCGACATTTCTGGAACTGTCCTATCTTGGCCCCAGTCTCCAACGAATCGATGGTTGACCGAAGGGTCGAGCTCTCTTGACAGCTCGAAATCAACCAGGTAATATTTGACCGGGCAAACTGCCCATCGCTCGATCCATTCAAAGTCTCCACTACTCCGTCCTTCATGGTTACAAAGGCGACAGAAGTGCCAACCCCTTGGAACCATGGGGCCAGCGTCCATCATCAAATTGAACCAACAAAAGTCCCTTGGGATGATGGATTTAACAGCGTCAGATGGATGCAGGAATTCTGTAGAACTCACATGTGGGTTATATTGTGGTCATGGAGGAATTCTAGGCAGTCGAGGAATTGTTCAACCATTTCGATGACTTCTCCCACACGTCGAAACGGCAGGTCATGAAAGTCCATCAAGAAGGGCATGACCAGCAAGGCAATCTCATCATTTCCTGGAATAAGAATAACATCTAAAATAGGGACAGCATGATTTCGGGGGTCAGACCGAAGGTCAGGAGAAGACAGCTTCATGGCAAGAGGTAATTCATTTGTCGATGTATCAATTCGCTTCAGAACAACTTTCTTGCCATCGGAGATGTCAACTGCATCAATCAACGCCGCATTCTAATACAAATAAGCATCTGTTTACTATGATGAATGTCTTGGGTACCTACGTTTACTAACGAATCCTCGAACTGGCCGGGTCGTCCTCCTGGAATCTTCGTCCATGATGGAATCCATTCCGGGTCATATCTTGGCCTTAAACGGTAGCCACGAGACAGAAGATGGGGTTGGAGGGAGACCCAGAACATTTCAGAAGGAGTGTGGATTTCATAGGGAAAGGGGGGTATTGTCTTTAACATAGCCTTTAACATAGCGCTCGTGGTGCTTGACAATGACAAGGATGTTCTCACGCTGCCTTCATCCCCGGTCACTGTGACGATCCAACGCAGCGACGTTGATTCACACACATCCTCAAAGTCCATCTCATCTGTATGGCATGGCAAACGTTGAAGCGACTCCTACTTCTACTACCCCAGCTCTTAAGTTGTATGGTCCGGAGGAGCTGCATCCCTGGGAAAAGTTCTGGGTTACCATTCAACCATTCTTACTATCTCGGGGCTATGAGCTTAGGTCCCGGTATCATCCAGGATGGACACCGTCATGGCTGCAAGCAGGAGGAAAAACACCCTATCGATGTGATGATTCTCTAGCAACTGTAAGTTGATTTACGGTACTTGTTCTATTCCCACACACCTTGCGCAGGGTTTTAAAATGATCGACGCGACTCACATCGACGATAATTTGAAAGTCGTCATCAGACAAGTCCCAACCAAAACGGATGAACTGCCCATTCTCCTACTCCTGTCCTCGCCAAGTCTTCAGGCTGACCCTCGGAACTGTACGGTTCCCATTCTGGACATCATAATTCTTCCTGGAAACGATGATACCGCGCTCATTGTAATGCCTATGCTGAGGGACTTCGGCAACCTTACTTTTCGTCGTGTCGGAGAGGTTGTTGAAATGTTCGAACAGCTTGTTCACTTTCTTGCATTCCTCCACGATCAGAATATTTCACATATGTAAGTTAATCACCAGTGTCTTCTGATTTTCGCTGCTGGAACTCATCATTGAACGGCCAGGGATTTCTGCTGGTTTAATATAATGATGGATGGGTCTCGAGTCGTTCCCAAAGGCTGGCATTTCTTTGATCAACTTTCACATGATGGAATCTCCATCGGGGGCTTTGAATGGGTTGATCGCTGGTCTGTTCGGCCAGTCAAATATTATGTGATTGACTTTGAGCTTTCGCAGCGCATGAAATCCAAAGATAGTCCCCGTCTCTTTGTTGGATCATGGGGGCAAGATAGAACTGTACCAGAAATGTCGATGACGACCCCCTCCGACCCATTCAAAGTCGATGTCTACCAGCTGGGCAACGTGATCAAGAAATTAATGACAGTGAGCATCTTTCGTGAATCTTTTTTTGTAATGTTCTAACTCGTTTGAAGAATTACATAGGCTTGGATATTCTCAAACCCCTAGTCGATGCAATGACAAATCCTGATCCTCGCGGACGCTTAACTGCCCAGGAGTCTTCAAAGCAATTTTCTATCCTCCGCAAAAAGTGCTCGACGAGGGTGATGAAGCGACGAATCTGGAGAAACGAACCTCCATTACCTCCCTTGACTTCTCTCGAGCGATTTTTCGTGAAACATTTCCGGTATAATCCTATCAATTAACTTTATCTCGCAACTTGAAAGATCGCTTTGATAGTTTCAATGATAATTTACATTGCTTGTTCTTCCGACTGCCATATGATAGTAGGCATAGGGTCCTCAATGAGTTGGTTCAATGAATTGGTTCGAGCTCTTGAAGTCTAGCCCACTATAAATCTATGGATGCTCCAAATAATTTTCAGCGAGCTACATAGGTTGAAGGCTTTGGAATTCGGTTTAGGCGACGAACATCGCGTAGAAATAAAGAAATTGCGTGTCGTTCACCATCACAATCTCCGGCTGCGACTCGGGCAACAAAGGCGTTCACTTATTGGCACACAAGATATATATGTACCTCTGGCATACTAGCCCCTCCTGCGTGAACACTTTTATCTGTCGCGATGGCTTCAAATCCCAAACTGTTAAGATAAGGTTGGCTATCAGTAATTGTATATAACATGTATCTACCCCTGACCCGCCCACCCTCCAATTTGTAGAGATCGTGTCTCATGTGAAACTGCAATTTTGCATTCCTTATTTGTAGATGGTTCAGTTCGAAGCATGGAAGGAAAGACGGATGCATGCAGAGGAGATCCAGGTCACTTATTTAATGATTCCGGTGTAAGTGGGGACGTGAACGGAGAAGAAAAAGCAAGGCACCATGCAAATATCAAATGGCATCGCGATTAGCCTGGCTCCCATCCATTCGATTGTGGCGCTATAGACCTTTGACACGCCGGAGTCGGGAGGGTTTTACGAAAGGGGCAATGACACTATTAGGGACCGATGACCGGAGAACGTCCCAGATTCAAACAAGAGCATGTCATACTTAGCACAGATTACCCAAAGAAATGCACACGCAAAGCAATGTGCAACGAACCCACGTTTGCCATAGCGCAGCCAAAGTTCGAACGGGATCACTCGAACCGTCATCGAGACGAGTCAGACGTTGGTAGAGTCAACCACGCTAATTTCACGCTTGTGGTCATTTTCCGAGTTAGATGCCAGGATGTGGGCAGCCACCGTCGGTGACAGATTGATATCCATCGAACCCAGATGGAGTTTGATAGAGGAGACATGGTATCTCCACGTTGCGTTTAAGGGAAACGTTGTGCGTAAAACAATGAGGCCATGATAGATTCACGGTGACTCGTTTAAGCAGGGTTTGACAATAATCATAGCCCTGGCATGAGGACGATGTTAATTAAGCGCTCGTTCCTTATAATTACGTAATGCTCCTCGCCATGAGGCGGAGCCCAAATTTTCGACACGAAGGTCCAGTGCATATAAGATAGGCCCAAGATATATATCACCAAATGATCCAGATGCTGTAGGAACGTCGCGATTAACGACGTGGCTGTTATTGTGTAGCAAGGACCCATGGAATAGCTGAGGATATCAGTCGGAAGGACTTTTGTCCAATACTAGATTAGGGCTACAGGGCGCGGTCATGGATTAACTCAATAGGCAGCCCGGAGGAATTTCAATGGATGCAATTGGAAATTGGGAGGTGAGAGCTTTTATGCTTGATTTGGGAAACTTGGAAATGGTGACTCGGAGGAACCCTTAAATGTCACCGCTGTTGCTTCAACACGAGGATACCTGCATGTCAAGTCATCCCACAATCTTTTAGAAATGACTCGCCCTGGGCTCACACCCGAGAAGATATGGGCGAAGAGTTTCGTCGCCCGATAAAATTTTTAATTCTGCGATCATGTGGGTTGGATTTTTTTTTGGCGCGGGGTGGTTTGCCCGGTGATGGCATTCAAGTTGGCGTCGTCCTTCGCCTAGAGTAAGAACCAGGGATACACCGAATCATTTTCAGTCGTTTAGTAATGAAAGCGTCTTTCAGGCTCGGAGGGAGGGAGGCGGTCCAGGTCAAGGGAAATATATTTTGTAGCATACACGGCTGGGCCACGCTATTGAGAATATCGAGAACTCGTGATGGATGAGGATTATTCAAACAGAACGAATTTACCTGAAGATGGAAAGACCGAGTTATATACTTGAGCTCCTGAAGGTTTAACCTGAGGTCAAACAAATATGCACTGTGCTCATCCACTCGACGCATACTTGCCCCAAGTTTTGGACCCAGGAATAACGAGCTTTTTCTTGCTCTCTAGTTATCGGGCCATCAGGCTCAACATTTCTTAGCTTTTCCATATGAAAATGTTTACGTGCGATAAGGCAAACATATTCCAAGTTGAAGGGGGATAGCATTCTTACAAGCAGAAGGTAATAGAAACAAGGGTGGGCTTCACCGAGCAATGAAGGACGCGTACAGCAAAACTCTCTGGTTCTGAATATGACCAGACACACGCCAGAGGCTGAACCAAAATATTGTACGCGGTGCGTGATCCCAAGTATCCAGCCTCTATACGGTAATTGGGTTTTCACCTCGATACTTCACCATAAATCGCCGTTTGAAAGGCGTGCCCTTCTTCCAGATACGACTTTTCATGGCACGTTTCGACCACTTGGCTTTACGTTCCTGGAAGTATAGGACGGCCTGGTCCGCGGTAAACCTCTTGACCGGGTCTGAAGCCGTCATATTTTCTATCAGGGGGTCCAAAATACGAAGCCCAGTATATGCCTAGAGAAAATATTTAAGAATATTCGATAATTCATCGACGCGTCGACTCACAGCAACGTATTCTTTAATCGCATTCCCTAGCTGATACACGTCGACTTTGAATGGGTCGGAAGGGATCTCGAAAGACATTTCTGGGACAGTTCTATCTTGGCCCCAGTCCCCGACGACCCGAGTAGAGGCATCTTGCAGCTGCCGTGACAAACCGAAGTCAATCAAGTAGTATTGGACGGGGCGAACAGACCAACGATCATTCCATTCAAAGGCGGATGCAAAAGAAACTCCGTCGTGCGAGTAGGCATTACAAAAGTGCCACCCCTTTGGAATTATACGAGAGCCATCCATCATTAAGTTGTATCGACAGAAATCCCTATCCACGAGATTGATTCAGGAACTGGCAACACGAAGAATGTAACTCTGATGGACTCACATATGGACAATATTATTTTCATGTAGAAATTGCAGACAATATAAAAATTGTTCGAGCATTTCAACGACCTCCCCAACGCGTCGAAACGGGACATTAAAGATCTCCTTCAACATTGGCATCACCATTAACACGCGTTCGTCGTTCCCGGGGATGTCAACTACGTCCAGGACGGGGACAGCGCAGTTTCGTGTATCAGCTCGCGCTTTCGGGGAAGAGAGGAGGATCGCAAGGGCAAGCTCGTCACTAGAAGTTGCCACCGGTTTGAAAACAACCTTCATGTTGTCAGATATGCGAATTCCATCAAGAAGCTTGGCTCCCTGTAACTATTAATCAGCAAACTCATCCACGTTCTACGAAAAATCTCCACTCACACCTCTGAGTGAGTCTTCATAGAAACCCCTATGTTTTCCTCCGGGCTTCGTCCATGAAGGAGTCCATTCAGGATCATATCTTGGCCTCAACTTGTAACCACGGGACAAGAGATGTGGCTGAAGGGAGACCCAGAACATTTCGTGTTCTCCGCGATCCTCAGGGATGAGTGGGTTGTTCATATTGATGGATTCGTGCAAGCATGGTGGCACAACAAATGGTTGTACATGGCGAACGGGGTTTGCCGAGCATGTAGTCATTTTTATTACCTCCGAACTTCGCACTCAGGTTGAGCCACTGCACCTGTGGGGCCTGTGAGGCTGTGAGTACGAACCAATCACATAGATCGCGAGATCGTTTGAAGATTCAATATTCAGCTCTCACCTGCAGGCCATCCGACATCTCCGAGTCATGGCCTTCCCGCTGCGAGTCATGGGTTTGGACCTGTAATCTTGTGCACTCAGAAGCGTTAAGTATATTTAAACATACTGTACATCAGCCCGACCATATCCCACCCGCCCAAATATCTTCCCCTAACCACGATGCCAAAAATCATTGATCTAATTACAGCCAACCTCACTTCTCAATTCTCGAAGTTAATTGGAGGAAATGAGCAGTCGAGCGAGAGTGAGGTAGAAGACCGGCAGGTCTATGTCAAGGAACTTCTCACCGAGCTAGCCGCATTGGATACCCTTATCCGCGAACACCCAATTCTCGACTCGGGGAAGATTTTGGATGAAGTGAAAAAGTGGGTAAAATTTCCTTTTATCTTGAATGACTTTCCTTCATACGGTGATCAGTACCAAGGAAAACCTTGAGACTCTCCAACTTCGCATGCGAACTCCAAATCAGGACGCTGAAGAATTGCGTTTTAATATTCAGGGAGGTCGAGATGCCATAACCAATATGTTGGGTGAATATTCGGTTAGTTGAGCAGTATCCCTTTGTCCCATTTTTTATTAAAATTGTCCAGAGAACAACAAAGCAATCCTTGGCTTTGGTTCAGAGCCAAATTAACAAAATTATCTATAGAGATATCCAGGTAGGATCCCTGGCCCTCCAGCCCACTGACAGACCCATTCCAAACCACCTTTCCCGTGGCCAACCTAAGCATGTCCATGGTGAATCGTTTTTGAAGTTCCAAGACTCGACCGAGAGTCTTGCAAGCCAACCATGTGTATGCCCATTTACTACTCTTCTGATACTGATACTCACTAGTCACCATGACTTGCAAACCATAGCATGAACCTGCTGCAGCATTGGGGGGATCGTAAGTAGTTTACTATTCTTCAGTGACATCTGGTGAAGACGTTTTTCCCTCCACACTGTGGGAAGGATTGGGGGTCGCATTGACTACTTTGCGGTCAAAACGCATTTTAGGTAGTCAATGTGACGCCGTTATTCTGACTACCTCCACGCGCGGTCAGAACAACCGTCGACAAGACAGTCACGTTTCCAACTAGGATAGAAATGGGATTTCTCGACCCTCAGGCTATCCCAGACTTTTGTAAGCGTATTTATATGTCGCCCAAATGCCCCCTGAAGGACTCATATCAATGTATTTCGCAAACAATGACTTGCTTGCTTTTCCCTCCCTGAGTCGAAATCGGAGAAAAAAATCAATTTTTCATTAATAGATCCAGCGCAAATCTGCCGTTAAGTATGATTTGAATAGTTAAGATGTACGTGGTCAGCCTCAAAAAACAATGGAGCGAATCTCTCAAATTTGACCTATGTGCACATATGTTTCCTCTCCCTCGCACATGTCAGAGAAATCTCCAAATGTCCATCCAATAAATTGCTATGTCATGTCTAAATTTTGAGGGAAGGAAGGGAGAAAACCTAGATTATAATCTCCAACACGAACTGAAGAATTTGATGAAGAATTGGCTCGACTCTATCCTTGTCCATTCTCCTGAACACCATCTGATAAATTCATGTCTCCTTATTTAAATACCCACTCAAACCTTTTTTCTAAGTACTAAATATTAGTCTATACTCAAGTACTAAGTAAGACTGAGAAAAAGCCGAATGATACTGACGAGAATTTGAGCCATTTATATTCTATTCTCTCCTCCTCCCCTCCTCCTGCCATAAATCTGGAAAAACTTCGATTTTTTATTTTGTAAGCAGTTAAAGCCTCTATGTCTGCTGTATTTCATTAGTATCTATCTCTATCTGCTTGATTCCAAGAGTATCAGAGGTTTGGTGAGCGATTGGCTTAACTTGTTTTCCACCTTGGCACCACACTC